>CAJFCJ010000014.1:60523-339595 GCA_904063045.1 Dimorphilus gyrociliatus | reverse complement strand
AACGTATTGAAAATGAAAGAATCTGTTTTTTCCCTTTTGACATGAAAGGAAACGCTTGTACCGAATTAGGCTGAGAAAAAGCGATTTAATTATTGAAATGTTTGAATTTTTCAAACAAAATATTTACGTATTGAATAAGAATTAAAAGTGGGAATGATACGGAAGATAGAAAGGATAGATATGAATAATTTCAACTTACTCTCTATAACTGTAGATAAATATAGTTTATTGATAATTGAAAATTTTCCCAAATTCTGAACGTTCAAGTATTTTTCTTGACAAAACTACAAAAGGAAAAAGTAGGGAAGAAGAACTGAAAAAATCTCATCAAGACACTCAGTCTTATAAATTGCCCTCCACGAACCACAACACGGTCAATTTGAATCGTTGCGAATGAAAAATTGATGACAGTTAGCACAATGCTGTAACAGCAGGGCCTCAATAGGCCTATGAACGCGCTCCATTCAACCAACCGTTCTAATTGATTATAGTGATGAGGCCATTATAACGGCTATTAGAGACAGCGCTTTAAAAAAACGCAATTATTTCCCGAAACGTCTCGTAACGGTATTGAACCTGACAACTAGCGTTGAGAAAAAAAATTTCCTGAATTGTCGGCGTCACGGAGCGTCCATTTTAAAATCCAACTGAGTTCAATTGAGCGTTAAGAGATCGTTGGAGGACAGTTTTTCATTCAAAAAGAGTATTTTTATCTTAAACCTTCAAGAATTTTTCCACATTTTGAATAGAAAATTTACATATTCAAATAGAGCGTCTGACTTTTTTAGACGCTCACTTGAACATTACAAAAGTCGTCTGTTTGACGAGCGACATGTGTATGTATGTATATGTGTGTGTCTGGCGTCTATGTGTTTATATACAATATATATGTACAACCGTTTATGTCTGTCAAAAAGAGAATCATTCTTTTAATTAATATTTTATCGATAATTAACCTATAAATAAATAAGGCGTCGAAAGGACGCCCGAAATATGCTACTTGTTTTATTTCCATTAATATGCGTTGTACAATGTTTTAAAAAGAAAGAACGAGAAGAATGGAAATAAGGAAAGGAAGAAGGGATAAAAGACGAAGGAAAAAGATAAAATGATAGATACTTAGGTAGATAAAAAGAGAACGGAAAACAACAAGAACAAAAAGATAGAAAAAACGCTTAGGGATGTGCTGATAAGGAAAAAATTTCGTTTTTATTCAATTTCCGGGCTACAACTTGACCATTTCCGGTAAATAATTGAAGAGGTTAATTAAAGAGACAGAGCTATGTAAAAAAAAGGTCGGCACGTTAAGTAGCGGTTGATGTTTTATTGCGTGATTAATAGGGCGATCGAGCGGTTTTCTAATCGTTAATTATACTTAATTGAAAGCAGACGGAGTTTTACTCTTTTTTCTCTTCTATAACAATAAGAAATAATAAATCCTCCTATCCATATATCTCCTTAATAACAAACCCACTAAGTAGTTTAAATGATAATTGCCATCTTATCTCGCCAAGAAAGATTAATGGAGGAAAAAATATGCTCTAATAAAGAAACGCCCCCTTTAATGGATAAAAAGAGAAGAGTAGGATGTAAACTGAATTCAGGCCATGAAATTCTAAAACATCCATGACAAGAAAGAGATTTGAAGAGAGAATACCGTACTTCAGTAAATACGTCTATTTTATATAGATCGTGTCGTTACTGAAAGGTTGAATGGCATAAAGCTTGAGAAAAATTGCTAGAGAACGGATGGGTGAATGTATGAATGGATAGATAACTGTATGATAGAATGCATGAATGATAGACGAAAATTATGATCACCTGTATCATATGCAACCTATTTATAGGTGATAATTGGCTTAAGCTTAGCATAAAAACCACCAGGCGGCACTTGTTAGTATACTTGTCCAAGTGGCAACACGGGGTTATTTCAAATACGAGTTATTGTACTGTTCACTTTAAACTAAACGCTTTTCTTTCTATTACCTCTAGTCATTCTATCTTTATCTTTTCTTTCTTTCTCTCTCTCTCTCTCTCTTTCTCTCTCTCTTTTCCTATCTTTCTACCTCTCTCATTTACTTACTCTCTCTTTCTCAGCTCGTATCTGTAAGCACATGTTTATCGCCATTATTGTACAAAGAAGGTCAAGGTCTTTTTTTTTACAAAGTAATTAAGCAATTTTCAATGACGAAAATACTAATAATAACAGCAATGACAATAATAATAAATAGTGAAAAATCGAAAACTTCAACGACCTCCTTTATTATATATTTTTAAAGAAAGAAGAAGAAAAACATCTCTCACGACCGTCGGCTGATAATGAGAGAAGGTGAAACTATCTTTCAGGTGGTCTTAGTCTACCTCACGTACGTTTAAAATTGAGATTTCTCAAAGTAATTTCCATATCTTAACATTTTCTACTTCATTACCTTCCCTCCTCATCTTCTCCCCTTTCTTCCTCTCCTTTAAGATGTTTTTCATTAGCGTCGTCGTCGTCGTCAGCTTTTCTTTCGTTGTTATTTTTAATTTTCTGCAAACTGTTGCATTTTTCTTATATGTAAGAGAAATTTTTCACTTGATTATCTTATAATAAACGAACTCGAATACCTTCTGCTCGAACTACACAGTAGGCTTATCAACTAGCAATTATGCACTGAAAATTATGAATATATAGACAGGTTGAGGAAGAGTAAAATATTAAAAGGGAGTGAACGAAAGCAGGAGAGGCAATTTTTGCGTACACAACTTATAGGAAATGTACTGAATGACTAAAATAGAACATTAGAATGCGCCTATAGTCTGAATAAGCAATGGACTCTGGAGTTATTTTTTTTTTTTTGCAGAGTTACCAGTTTGTAAACATGATTGAGTTGGGGTAATATGGGTGCCCGCAAAATGCGAGAGAGGTTAAAATAGGCTTACAGAAATTGTTTTTTTTTCTTTCTCTCTCTCTCTCTCTCTATCTCTATGCAGAAGAGAGATAGAGCGAATAATGTCGATAATATCTCGCGTCAATTTTTTTCCATTCACAGCGTCACCGGGAAAGGCGTCTATAAAGTTATTCTCATTATTGGGAGCTGGTTCAAATATAATTTTTTCCTTACACATAACTAATTCACCAATCTTTAGAAGGTAAGAACAGCCTACAGGCAGATTTTCGTTTTGTTCCTTATAAACGTTCGACCTCTATGGAATTTTTTACCGTCAGTCTTCAACCACATCGACGTCTATTACTAATAAAATGTATTTGGTACAATTGTCATCTGGGAATTGGATTATATTTATATAATAGAAAACACTTAAAGATGGATAGCAAGTACAAAAGGGTGTTGTTCAGCAGTTTTGCAGCCGCTTTGTTTAACTTTGGTAGCGCTGTGCTTTTTTCATCCCTAAAGCGTTTCCTGCCAAGAAACGATTTCATGAGACAATTATTAACTTTTGCTTTATCATTTTCTCTTTTATCAATAGGTAATATGTACGTATCTCATATTGATGGTAAGTTGTAAGAACAACAAATTGTCTACCCGAATGAATAAATTAATTAATTAGACAATAAATTATTACATTTATCACTACAATTTTATTAAATAATAGTATTATTACATCTCTCGTAAACTATCAATGCAATGCATATGTATATATAATGTATGATATTATCTATATACATATTTATACCTAACATATAAATATGTATATAAAGGTTGAATACAACTTAAAAAATAAGTTGAAAAGGTAATAATAACAAAAGCTGAAAAGGAAATGTAAAAAGGAAGCTTGATTTTATATAAATATATATATATATACAGTATATATATATATATATATTTGTTTTTTCCACTTTTCATTTAATTATCTAACAAGCTAATCTTTATCCAAGAGACATCGTTGGTAAAATTTATGTTTTGTTATTTGATGAAACTAGGACAGACTACTACAGTTGAAATAAGAAAAAAAATAACAATATATCAATATATATATACATATATATCAATATATATATACATATATATATAGTGATATGAACGAAATTTTGATATATATATATATATATATATATTATAAAACAAGCGTGAATAGATACAAAGAATATGCTCAACACGGTTGCCTGTTTCCATAATATACTTACATTATATATACTAATACATATATATATATATATATATATATATATATATATATATATATATATATATATATATATATATACTGTATATATGCTGTATATATACTCAATGTATTGTACTTTTTCTAAATAATTCATAACGTATAATTATTACTTGTGCCAAAAGAAAAAGAAACAATATTTACGTTATTATTAATTATATAAGAGACTTTCGAGTAGTTACATAAACAATAGTTTCGCGAAAAAGAGAATGAGATAATAAAAAAAAAGTAAGTAAGAAGTAAATACAATAGGAAAAACTTATCGAATGTTCTTAAGTAACAAACAGGCCATTCAATTAACCTTTAATATTGTCCTATAAAATTAAGTCATTAACATAGATCAGCTTTTCGGCCTTTTTCCCCTTCGCCCCTTCCCTTGCCCTCTTTCAGAACAATTTCTTTCAATATCAATTTATATTTATTCTTACTCTCATTCTCTTTTTCTAACATAAACTATCGAAAGTCAACGACAAGTAGATATCTCTTTTTAAACTACATAGAAAAAAAAACATTACAATGCAGTGAATTAATTAATTAATACGCAATAGGTTTGAATTGGGGGGGGGGGGGGCTTGGGTGGTAGAGATTTATATTCTGATGTGGAAAGGGGAAGAGAGAGAGAGAGAGAGAGGGTGAGTAGTGGATTTAAGCATTTTGTTCAAATTTGTTTTTTATTATATTGAATTTTTCTTTCTTTTTCATTTTTTTGTTTTACTAAGAAAAATTATTATTAATGATTATAAATTGATTGTTTTCTCTTTTTCAAACAACACGTAAGTTATATATATATATATATATATAAATTTATATATATATTATATTAATGTTTTTCTTTCCCTTTTAGAGATTTTCTTCCTATTTTATCTCTTTAATGAAAAAGAGATAAAATAGAAAAGAAAAAACAGTCGAAAGAGAGAAAGATATATTGAAAAAAATAATAACAAAATATAAGAAAAAAAATATAGTATAAGCAACAAAGATATAAAAAAAAAAACTCAGTTTTGATTAATTTAGTTTGTTTTCTTTCTTGGTTTAATCTTAAGTGCAAAAAAAACGAAAAGAAAGAAGAGTCTGAGGTATATATATATATTATTATATACACATTACATCAGACATCTATAGTGTTAAAATTACCAAAAAACAAACAAATTCACGTCATATAGTAAATGGGAAGAAAAAAATGAATAGATTTTTTTTTCCAATCTTTTTTAAAATAAATATTCATTTTTGATTTAAATGGATTTTTGTTAGAATTTGATTAGCATAATGGGAAAAGAAATTCCTTTGTTGTAAAAAAAAAAAAAAAGAAATGTTGGAATTTTTCCTCTAACTTCTTCTACTCCTCCTTCTCACCCTTTCTTCTTATTGGGTACCTGTTTCGAGGTATTTATAAGTCGGATTTTCATATCCGTTACATTGCATTGTGGTCAAATGTCGTTTTTCTACATCCATAACGCAAGATTCCGCTTCAACGCGAGCGATTCGTTGTCTTTTCATTTGTCGTTTGTGTTTCATCTGGATAACGAAGGAATAAATTGAATAACCAAAATTTAAGCAAGGTCGAAAGAATGTTATCTACTTTATACAGTATATATCTATATATTAAAGTGCGTTAGATAAGAGTCTATGTACAAGTAATAAATTATAAAGATAAATAATATAAATTTCAAAAATTATTTACCACAGCTGCCACGACAATAATGCCAAGCATAGCTGCTCCAGCAAATGCAACAACGCAGATAACCCAGGCATTATGGGTTGTTGCCACATCACGACCCAATACTACGCGATCTGGATGATGGGCAGATAATTTTGCCACATGAGCCGACGAGATCCTATCCATTTCAATTTCTTTATTATCGACGTACTTGTCTCCTATATCTTCTTCGTTCATTCTCACATTGTCGTCGTCGCGACCGAACTCATCATCTTTCTCGCGGGTATCTTCAAAGATATCGTTATCGTCTTCGTCGTCATCTCCATCATCTAAACCGTTTAATCGTTCGGCTGGGGCATCTTCTTTTTTGTCTGCATCTCCATCGACTAGTTTAAAATCACCTTCATCGTCTTCATCATCGTCTTCATCATCATAATCAAATTCGTCATCGTCATCCCCGTCAAAATCGTCATCGTTTGTCTTGACGTCGTCATCAAGATCTTCGTCATCATCGTCGTCGTCATCTTCTTCGTCATCCAAGTCAAAATCTTCATCATCCTCGTCATCGTATTCATCATCATCATCATTATTGTCAAGGTCTTCATCATCTTTTTTGTCGGTGTCTGGAACATTTTCTATAATTTCTTTTTCGACTGGTTTTTCTGTCGTTGGTTGTGGGGTTGCTGCCAGCATCCACTGCCTTCCCTCGGCAACATCAGCGTACTCTTTAATAAACTCTTCGCAGAAAAGTTTTAATTCTTCCGCATCATCCGTATTCAGATGATCAATGGCGAAAGATCTAGTTTGATCTATTCTTTCGTTGCTCATTTCAATCTTATCCAAATAAAGTTTTAGAACTTTTTCGGCCGCTTGTTTGTCAGTTCTTTGTAAATGGATCCATCTAAAGATGTAGGAAAAACGGGGAGGGAAAAACAATGTTATTGGTGTATATTTATATATATATATATATTAGTATATATATATAGTTGCTAATTTAAGAGTACGAAGCTTTTATCTACCTATTAATATAATGCTCCTGGTCTTTCATCTCCGTTCTTATGAACTTGGCCATGGACTTTCTGACCTCTTCATAATTGACTTTCTTTTTATCAACAACTGCTAAGACAGCCTTCATTGCTTCGTGTTTCTTTTCGTCCAATCTTCTTTCTACTCGCACTTCGTGCTTCTTCAAGAAAGTCGACTTTTCTTCAGCGTACGTTTTCTCTAAATCGGTATAGATTTTCTGATATTTAACTGTCATCTCTTGAGTAAGCTTGTCAATTTCAGCTTGTCCTCTTGTCTTCTTCAAACTATCGACCCTTTGACGTTCATTTGTCCAGTCCCTCATCATATTGGCTATCTTTTTGTGTTGTTGTTTCTCGAGATCATGCTTTGCTTTCATAAAATATTCATGTTCGTTACGAAATTCGGAGGGAGAGTCATCTTCGAGGTAAACCTAGATGAGATAATTATAAAAGATATAATAGGTTAATTGCTTCAACGTAATTTACGTAATCACTTAAATGACTGGTATAATAGAATATATAATTGAATTATTGTAATTTTGGTAAAAGAAATTTCAACTTACTTGATATAAATCCTTCTTTTTCTCTCCATCGGTAACCTTCTTATCTTCTCCAGTATTCAAATCAGTCTTAGCTGCAACAACAAAAAATGTACAGTTTTGCTAAGAAATGATCGATAAACCGTCTCCTCAAGGGTACAACTAGAAAATTGCTTTAGTCCTATAAACCAGGAAAATGGATCAATTTTGTTCGAATGATCGAAATGCAATTACTTGTTAAATTACAATACGTTTTCGATCAGAGTGGCTAGATAAGAAATTCTCCTCTAATTTATCAATCATCTAAAATACAATCAAACAATCAGCCTATGTTCTTTAGACGCCTTCTAGACAAACTAAAAGAGTATCATTAATAATATAGTTATCTATTGTTTACATTTCTTTCTTTAATGAAGTAAAACTAACAAAAGGAGATGATAAAGAAATAGATTATTTTATATATTTAATTTTAAAATGAAAAAAATCCTATATAAATACAACACATTGCTGTAAAAAAGACTGTTCTTTACTTTTCTCTTTTCAATATCTTATTGCTTTAATAATATTATTTCTCATTCGTTACTTCCCTCTCTGTCACACACTCAGACACATACACACACACACACACATGGCCCTTCTTTCCTATATAGCATACACTTTATCATATTTAGTTTAATATATAACATGCTCTAGTTCTCTTTATATATATATATATTCATATTAGATGGAATGGCTTAAGCCTATCGTTTTAGACGCTATAATGAAAATAGCTTTTACATTAACCGTAGCTCTAAAAAGAGGGGAAATAAGTTATTCGACTAATTGTTAAAATGTTATTCGTTTTTACGAAAATATTCAATAGACTACTGTTTTTCTTTCCTTTTTTTATTACTCTTATCCCCCTTGCCTTTTCTTTACTGGATTATTCCTAAATAAGGCAAATGGCACCAAAAAAAAAAAATCGATACTATCATTCCGCTAGTAAAAGGGAGACTGTATGGGGTTTTTTCTGAGCGTCGAAGGCAAAAGAGGATAACAAAATACCGTGTAATTGTTGGATGAAAGTTACTTTCTTAGAAGTACATGACTCATTAGACGCGATTGGATACGTACCGGCTTTAGGGCAGCAAACAAATTCGACGCCGTTAAAGGCATCTAAGCCGCACGGGAGAAGTATCGCGTGATCGTGGAACATCATTTCTCGTTGGTGGCATCTTGTTTCGGCTATCTTTTTCCATCTAGTGCTATTTGCGCATATATGTGGGTTGTGTTCATGATCGAATGCGCATTTATCAGGTACAAGAAGAGCGTCTGATTGGAATGGCCCAACTAGAAGAATAAAAGAAATAAAAACCAATATAAGAAATGGGTCGATAAAATCCCCCCCTCCTTTTTTGTCAGACAATTATTTGTATATTTGCATACCGAGACACCTGAAAGGTCTGGTGACCCTTTCAGCTAAACATTTTTTCTTTCCGCTTTTGCACCACACATCAATCTTTTCTTCTTCTTTGGCTTCAACCACGTTAAAAATTGCCAAATTGGGGAAAGATTTTTTACAAAATCTTAGAATTTCTACTGCATCCTTCAAACATCCAACTGTACGATCCTTTCTCCAGCCATTATCCAGTTTATAGACGGCTGGCCTTTTGGCCTCGCACGTAAAGGCTACCATCGGTTCATTTTCCGAAGAATAGACCTAAAAGTAGATAAAATTTTAATAGGGTTATAACCAATTAGTTTATTGTTTGATAAATAAGCAAATACAATTTCAAGTATAATAAAACAAGTGAGTAATCAGAATGAGGAATATAGAGAGAAAGAGAGAGAGATAGCAGCAATAAAAGTATAT
The DNA here is from genome assembly GCA_904063045.1 of Dimorphilus gyrociliatus. NCBI lineage: Eukaryota > Metazoa > Annelida > Polychaeta > Dinophilidae > Dimorphilus > Dimorphilus gyrociliatus. The sequence continues at coordinate 330,358 of CAJFCJ010000014.1, read as the reverse complement.
ATATATATCATATTCTCAGGCCGAATATATGAAAATAATATTCAAGTACAAAGCCAAAAAGAAACTATACGATAAAAAAGAATCCTTTTTTAACTCTCTTTCCTCTTGCCTATTAAATATTATCATAATCAGTATTATTCATTCGTGTTTAAAGGATTCAGATTCCTATTTTATTCATGGATACTTTCTACTCCATATTTAGATTAGCCTAGAAAAACTCATCAATAATATTTATGCCATTTTCTACTTAGTTATATGTATTTAACTTTTAAACCGGTTCTTCCCTCTTATTATACCGCCTTCCATTTTTCCTATCTCCTCTCCTTTTCCATATACGATTAGTAATAATGAACATACTGTATAGCTAATTATCCTCTCATATTCTATAATTTTCTTATCGAAAATCGTGCAAAATTACTATATAATGGTTCCTTAATGATAAATTCGTAAAATCATTACAGTTAAAGCAGGTATAACGAAAAACAAAGTGGTTTATATACATTTTGCATAACAATGATATGTCCAGAACAGTAATTAATCCAGTCAAAGAGAACATTGGAATACTAAATCTTACCTGTAAGAATAAAATTGAATATAAAAAGAAGATTCCGCAACTCTTTACTGCGTTCATGATTCTGTTAGTGTACGTTTTTCGGCGGCGAAACTCAGATTAAATAATTATTTAGGTGGCCATTTTGTTTATATTACAAATTGCCGCTAGGTTGCGTTGAGGGGGTTGATTAATATTTATTTATATATTTCGTATAAATATGGTTCGTTTTTATTTATACTTAGCTTATTATAGAAATTCTAATAAACAATATTAATATTTATTATACGAGAAAAAACTCATGTGTGACGTCATTCAACTTCCGATAGGGAAAACACTTTCGATATAATCGAAACTTGTAGAAATAGCCAAGGAAAGTTTTATTTTATTAAAAAACCTAAATTCCGGAATGAAAATTGAAAGAGAAAGCGAAAATAAAAATTCTAGCAAAATATCTAAACTTTCAAAAAGAAAGGTAAGTGATCTACCGTTCAATCAAATAGAATATGAGGGATAATACGTCGTTTTACTAGAAACACGTGGGAAGCTATTTCATAATGAGTAGATTAGAAACTGCTATACTTCATTTTGTAGAAGCTATTGTCTAATCGCTAAAATAATAAAGAGAACGGTAAATACGTCTCTTCTATATATCTAATACAAATGTATTACTTATTAAATCACTATTTTAATCTTAATCTTTGTTCTTTATTACCAGTTTTCTTTTTCCATAGAAATTCATTAATTGCGTCTTAAATGTTGACTAACTTAAACACTGGGTTAAGAGATAATACGTTGACCTCTTTTCTCATTTGTCTACATATGCATCTCTATTTTATATACAGGTTAATGGTGAGGAAGTGAACGCTAATGATAAGAAGAGAAAGAAGAAATTGGAAAATGGGAATGATAAGGATAATGGTAATCATAATCATGCAGAGGAAGACGTAGATAATAGCTTATCAATTGAAGAGAAAGAAGGAGATTTTGACAATTTTTCAATATGTCCTGATACAAAGAACAAGCTTAGGAGTTTGGGTATTAAATATCTCTTTCCAATACAAGTAAAAACCTTTGACATTGTCTACGACGGTAAGTTTTTTAGTATTTCTTCCCTTGTTCTTAGTAAAGTAAAACCACATATCTCCAAGTTTTTTTTTCTATTCTTCTCTTGTTACTAAACAAGAATTATAGGGAAATGAATCATTCTTTCTATTCTATAAATAATACTGCCCTCCTTTTAATAGGGATTTTATGCCTGACTTTCCTTTCCTTTTTTTTCTTTGCAACGTTGTCTACTAAACATGAATCACTATATGAATAAAGCCTTTTACTGTTTACATATATTATGCATATAACCAATGTTTCTGTTTTCATTTAGGATCTGTATTATACTTAACCATTTTCATATTTAGAGATTTATTTTGAATATAGATTTATACTATTTTAATTATTTTTCTCTTTCTCTCTAGGTAATGACGTCATTGCTCAATCTAGAACAGGAAGTGGAAAAACTTTTTCCTTTGCTTTACCTTTAGTCGAACGTCTTGAGCCTTCTTCTAAAAGGGGTAGATGTCCTAGGATATTAGTTATGGTCCCCACTAGGGAATTAGCAAAACAGGTTGCTGATAATTTTGAGAGTCTTAGCGATAATCTTCAAGTAATGAGTATATACGGCGGTGTCCCTTATGAGAAACAAGAAAGAGAATTATCTAGGGGTGTAGATGTTGTCGTTGGAACTCCTGGTAGAATAAAAGATTTGGCTGAAAAGAAGACATTAAAATTGCATGAACTTAAACACGTTGTACTGGACGAAGTAGATAGGATGCTTGATATGGGATTTGCTGATATCGTTGAGGAAGTTTTAAAATTTGCCTACGACTTGAATGACGAATCTGCAAAAAATCCACAAACATTACTCTTTTCCGCAACAACTCCCGATTGGGTTTACAAAACAGCCAAAAAATATATGACTGACAACTATAAAGTTGTTGATATGGTTGGTAGAAGAGTAAATAGAACGGCTGAAACTGTGCAACATTTAGCAATAAAATGTAATTATTCAGACCGAGCAGCAACCGTTGGTGATGTTTTACAGGTAAATATATTTTACCTTTAATTTATAAAATATAGCTTTTTTATTCTCTTTTAACAGTTTTATAGTGGTGAACACGGAAGGGCTATGATTTTCGCTCCAACAAAAAGGGATGCTGACGAGTTAACCGTATCGTCTTCAATACGCCAAGAATGTCATGTTCTGCATGGTGATATTCCTCAAGATAAAAGAGAAATGGTGTTAGCCGGATTTCGAGAAGGAAAATATAAAGTCCTGATTACAACAGATGTAGCAGCCCGTGGATTAGATATACCTGAAGTCGATTTAGTTATTCAATTAGAGCCACCAAAAGATGTCGACTCGTATATTCATAGATCAGGAAGAACAGGGAGAGCCGGAAGGTCTGGTGCATGTGTTTGCTTTTATAAACCAAGGGCGCTGGCGGATTTAAGAATAGTGGAACAGAAAGCAGGTAAAGGGAGTTATATGTATACATATATTAACGTATTGATTTAACTATATCTCTCAAATTCTTAATGCCTGTCAATTGGTATAATAATTAATTAATTTCATAGGGATTAAGTTTAAGAGGATAGGAGCTCCAACTTTAAATGACTTAGTAACGGCGGCAGCCAAGGACGCAGCTAAATCTTTAGAAAGTGTCGATGAGGGAGTTTTAGAAAAATTTAAAGAAGCTGCCACAGGCATTTTAGAAGAAAAGGATGCGGTCGATCAATTGGCTAGAGCATTAGCAGTGATATCCGGAATGAAGAATGTCGAAGAAAGGAGCTTACTGACGTCAGCTAAGGGCTGTCGAACATATTATTTTAAAACAAATATGGAAATAAGAGGACCAGGCTACGTTTTCATGAGTTTAGAAAGGAGGCTTGGAACAAGTGTTCGGGAGGGAGTACGCGAAATGAGATTTACCACTGACAAAATGGTAAATTGACATATCTCTTTAACGCTCGTTTAACTAGTTAATAATATCTTTGCTTACATTAGGGTTGCGTCTTTGACGTCTCTTCCAATTTTATTCATTACATCGAAGAGAGATGGACTGACGGAAAGTATGACTCTCTCGAAAGAGCAACAGAATTACCAGATATCATAGAGCCCTCAAAAGAAAGCTACGACAGAGGTCAAGGCGGACGAGGTTTCTCACGAGGAGGTTTTGGAGGAGGCGGTATGAATAGGAATAGAATGGACAGAAGAGGAGGTGGTGGCGGCGGTGGTTTTGGTAGAAAGAATGGTAATTTTCGATCAGGAAACGGCGGGAAAAGACCTTATGGCAATGGTTCATTTTCAAATGATAATAGGAATAAGAGGAGAAGATTTAATGATTAAGAAATTATATTTTTAGGTTAAGTTTATGTAAACAATAAAAAATAATTAATAAATAAAAGTTAATGACAAAAGACGTATTGAAAGGTAAATAGACTCAATTAACGGTGATATAGAATTAAACGCGAATTGTAATTAAAGCAGTATTTGTCTAATATATCGTTTTGAAAATCTTATCTATACTTTATAAAGCAATTAGTTTGATCGTTAATGAATACTTAAGGCGAGTCGAATCTATTCCTTTTATATAAAAAAGGAACAAACAGTTCTTGATAAATCATTCAAAACTCCTACGCTGTTCAGTCTGGTAAACTGTTTCTGTTTCTCTCTTTTCGATTATTCATCATGCTTCTTCTTAATGAAACCTTAACGAATGTGACAAATATACAATATGTACTTTATTTACAATTAGCGACTTAAAAACAATCATTAAAATTATCTCTTGGTCCTGCCTGCGTAGATGATTTATTGGAACGCCACCTGTTGTATTTATTTGAAAAAAATGCCCAAATTTTAACGACATAATCGACAGATATATAAATTTATATAGATATATATACTGTATACAGGTGTTCCGCAAATGAAAGGAAAAAAGCTATAAAGGGCGTTGGTCTACTATACGTAAGAGGGCGGATATATGGCTTAAATGATGAGAATATCCTGTAAAAATTGTTAGAATAGTTCCAGGGTCTTCAATAGATCGGGACCTAGCGTGGTCTCTTTAAAAGAGAAGTATTTACAGGCTGCGCTACAGAAGAGAAAGACGTTCAGTATGAACAAAATCATATTGCAAAATAAGTAAAAAAGATATAAAGAGGTTAGCAATGGCCTATCTATTATTCCCCTCCCCCTACACATAGACAGATAAAGCATTGAAATCACTTATAATACAAGTTATTGAAATCACACGAGCTACTTTCCTAACTGACGACGATTTCGTTCAAAAAAACAATCGATTTGGATTATAGATTATAAACCGTAACATTAACTGTAAAATAAAATAAAATATATAAAAGAGACGCCTTCGACCCGCTCCCTTGACAACTATGATGACGTGAATAGGAATCGAACGCTGTTCAAATAAGCGTCTAGCTTTGAGGTAAACGTCACTTGATCATGGCAACTCGTCCAGCAAGTTCACGATCCCGTGCTCAGCTAAGCTCTGCTTCGAACCAACGTCCCGGCTCTGCCCAAAGCAGGCAAGCCTGGTCGGACGATGGAGTCGACAACCCAAGATTCCGAAACGAAGAAGAAGATATGCATGCTCCGATGGAAAGCGAGGTAATAAGAAAAACTTTCTCTTTTCTTTCATTTTTCTCTTTCATTTTTATGTTTGTGTAACAGTTTTATTTAACTAAATTATCATAACATAATAAACAACGGTAAAAATATATTTATCTTCTTTATCCTATAGCTCTATCAAGGAACTGTGCAAATGGAAGAGAGACCCGAACCCGTTGTTGCAAGAGATTCCAAGTCTGGTTGCTGTAACATGTTCTCCAGAGCAGTTAGATGTAAGTAAACTAAAAACAAAATTGAAATAGTAACATGAACAACTTGTAGCATGCACAAAGAGAGATAGATAAATAGATAGATAGATAGATAGATAGGTAGATAGAAAGAGAAAGAGAAAGAGAAAGAGAAAGAGAAAGAGAAAGAGAAAGAGAAAGAGAAAGAGAAAGAGAAAGAGAAAGAGAAAGAGAAAGAAAGAGAACCTATGATATAAAGTTAAAAGATTTTAAAATATGTAATATCAATCAAGGTATAGTTTTATCATAAAAGTAAGAGTCTTTTACATGAAGCATGCATTCGGTGATAAGAGGAGAGAATAGACATAGCCAAAATCAATAGGAACAATAATAATAATGATCTAATGATCGGATAAATGCAAGATAATCAATACATTCAACATCTATCTTTCTTTCTCTTTTTATTGAATATGAGGAAATGACCTTATTCTTTAGAATATACCATCATTAGACTATCGCTTAATCAATTCAGATATTGATTAATTAAATTTATTCATGAGGACATGTACAGTTTAATCGCAATTCAATATAAGCCTTTTATTTTAGTTATTAAAAATCTATGAATAATTAATAAGATAGAATCAAATCAACTCAATCTTCATCTATTATTTAGCGACTATAATTGAACAATTCTTTGAAAAGCGGATATCGAAAATTTGCAAGGAAAATTAATAAATTGAACCAAAACTAAAATGGCGTCGTCCTTTACGAATCGACCAAAAAGAAAAAATGTTTTTGAATAAAAGAAAGACATTTATTGATTTATTATTGATTTAGTTATTCATTACAAACAAGTTTTTCTCTCTTTTGACGCCCGTTATCGATATGAACTAACGTCTTTTTTTGTTTGAACAATTGATTGTCAGTATGAAGTTTGTCATCTATTTTTTGCAGTTTTATCCTTCCAATATATTTTCCTATTGATAGAATGTTATAACAAATAGTAATGGTAATTCTCCTCTAGCGTTATGGGCTACAAGACAAACGGAAGATACGAAAAAGGACAAGGAGCTACACGTAAAGACAACCCTAAGAGAATTGATAATCTACATCGTTTTCTTGGTCGTTTTGTGTGTAGGTAAGGCAAATATTGAATGTATTTATATATCTATATATAAAGATAATTATACAACATTCAACCGAGTAAATTCAACAAAAACTTTATTCAAATAAAAAAAGAAGTGAGTGAAAGAGAGACGCAATCCGACAGATGGCAGCTGAAAAAAAATATTTTTTAGCCTTTCCTATTACGTTTAAACTTTTAAGAATTACTATAAGAAGAGTAGGAAGAAGAAGAAGAAGAAGAAGAAGATGATAATGATGATGATGATGATGAAAAGGGGGAAGGGAAGAGAGTGGATGATTTGCTAGAATATTAATATAAAAAGAATTTTAGTTAAAGCTGTAAAGAAAGAGAATGATTTTTTTTAATTATTTTATATCATGGCAGTCACGTTTGGTATGACGAGTCCGACAATGTATTACTACACAAAAGTAATGAGCGAGCTGTTTTTAGACGCTCAATTTGAAGAAACTCGTAACGCTTTCAGGGGAATGACAACTGTAAAAGATTTTTGGCGGGTAGTTATATTTTTCTTGAACTTACTAACCACTTTGTCATTCGGTTTACAGTAACGTTCGGTATGACCAGTTCGACAATGTACTATTATACGAAAGTAATGAGCGAACTATTCCTTGATTCGAGTTTTGCTGATACGAAGAACAATTATAGGGGAATGACGACTATGGCCGATATGTGGAGGGTAACTTGGCGCAATGCTCATCGCTTACCCATAAAACAGCTCCTTTTATGTTTATTTCCCCTGTCATTTTGGCGCGCGATGCAATTTCTATAGGAAACATAACATTCACTTAAAAAAGAGTTTATTAGACAACTAATTAATCTTTTCTCCGTCATCCCCCTCCTCTTTGTATAAAGCGCATATTTATATGTTTCATCTTTAACCTAAATCCTTTAACCCCTTCGCCCTTGTTAGCCTTTTGTTATTCATCTTAAGATGCATATACATTAGTAATATTTATTTTTTTTTGTATCCAATAAGTTGATGTGTAATTCCTGGAATTTTTTACTAAAATTAGTTTGCCGAAGGACCTCTTGTCAGCGGACTCTACTGGGAACAATGGTATAACGGTAAAAATGTCACCAACGAAGAATTAGGCTATATTTTCTACGAGAACAAACTACTAGGAGTACCGAGGATTAGACAATTAAAGGTAAATATACTGTATTCATAGAGTTCTAAGCGTATTTTATCATTTCTCTCCTCTTGTTTTTTCCAAGGTTAAAAACGATTCCTGTACTGTTCATGACGATTTTAGAAATGAGATCAAGGCCTGCTATGACAGCTACGCAAAAAGCATTGAGGACAAAGAACCCTTCGGCAAGATGAATGGATCAGCGTTAGTTTTATCTATATTATATATATAGTTTTTATAAACGCCTAATCGTAATTGTTTGTTTTCCATAGATGGAAATATCATACTGACGAGCAATTGGACGGATCGTCCCATTGGGGTCTTATCAGTAGATACGGAGGCGGTGGCTACGTACAAAATTTAGGAACTACCAAAGTTAAATCCTATGAACTTATTAAAGAACTTAAGGACAATCTTTGGTTGGATAGAGGAACAAGAGCAGTTTTTATAGATTTTAGCGTCTATAACGCAAACATCAACCTATTTTGCGTTATAAGATTACTAATAGAATTCCCAGCAACTGGAGGTGCTATACCTTCCTGGAACTTTAGAACTGTCAAACTTATCCGTTACGTAACCGTTGGAGATTACTTTGTCTTGGCATGCGAAGCTATTTTCTGCCTGTTCATTTGTTATTACATCGTTGAAGAAGCCTTGGAGATAAAGAAGCTAAAATTTTCTTATTTTAAGAGCTTCTGGAATATTCTTGATATACTTGTCATCATCATTTCCCTTATTTGTGTAGCATTTAACATTTACAGGTAAGAAATCCCTATCCCTCTCTCTCTCTCTCCCTCAGATGATAGTCTCCTCTCTAATTAATATATTTTTATCTTATTTATAGAACGATCAAAGTTAATAAGATGTTAAATGATTTGCTAAAGAAACCGGAAGAATATCCTGATTTTGAATTCCTTTCCTATTGGCAAGTTCAATTCAACAGCGCAATTGCTATCACGGTTTTCTTTGCTTGGGTTAAAGTCTTCAAGTACATTTCATTTAATAAAACCATGACTCAACTCAGCTCCACATTGGCAAGATGCGCAAAGGATTTGGCCGGGTTCGCCGTCATGTTCTTTATAGTTTTCTTGGCATTTGCCCAACTCGGTTATTTGATCTTTGGCACACAAGTTAAGGACTTTTCATCCTTCCCAAGTTCTATCTTTACTCTATTTAGAATTATTTTGGGTGATTTCAATTTCCACGAGTTGGAAGCAGCCAACAGAGTACTCGGTCCAATCTATTTCATCTTGTACGTTTTCTTCGTTTTCTTCGTACTACTCAACATGTTCTTGGCCATTATTAACGATACATACTCGGAAGTTAAAGCCGATATTTCGAACCAAACTAACGAATTCGAAATGGCTGATTACTTTAAGAAGGGCTACGATAGAATGTTGGAGAAATTAAACATCAAGAGAGACAAGATAATCGATATCCAAAAGGCTCTACAATCGGCTGATATTAATCAGGATAAACAATTGGACTTTGATGAATGGAGACAAGATCTAAAGACTAGAGGCTATGCCGAAGCAGAAATCGAAGCTGTATTCGCTAAATACGATTTGGACGGCGATAGAATCTTGGATGAAGAGGAACAGAAGAGAATGCAGGCTGACTTGGAAGGTCAAAAGCAGAAATTAAACAGCGATTTAGCAGATGCTGAAGGTGGCGAAAGACCGCTATCATCCAGACCAAAAACTGCCAGACCCGGAAGTAGTATGGGTTCTGAAACTAGTGAGGAAGATGATCTCAGAGGTCATAGAGGTGGTAGTGGAGGAGTTGTATCGGGGGTTTCTTTCGAAGAGTTCACAGTACTCGCAAGACGAGTAGACAGAATGGAGCATTCTATTGGTTCTATTGTATCTAAAATAGACGCTGTACTTGTCAAATTAGAAGCCATGGAGAGGGCAAAGAGTAAGAGAAGAGAAACAATGAGCAAAATTTTAGATAGTATAACAGAAAGTGGTAACGACGAGGAGAAAAGAGAACAGATGGAACGTTTAGTTAGAGAAGAACTTGAAAGATGGGATTCTGATCCATCCCTGAGTGGATCAAGTGGAGGCGTTCGCCAAAGACCTGCTTCGAGAGGTGGCGCCGCAAACGTAAGTGATAATTGATAAGGAATTTACCAAAAGATATCAATAACGCTAACAATCTTTTATTAATTTTCATTAATTGCTTACCTTTATATTAAACTATTTTACAAAAAACACAGTAACAAGGTACGTCTCTCCCTCTCCCTCTCTATCTCTATTCCTCGTCGTATCCCCTCCTAAACTCTTCTTCACCCAATCATTCATCTATCAAGCCCTCCACCCATCCATATTTTCGTTGATCAATCAATCTATTTATTCCATATTCCTATTCGAAAACACTGCGGGCAAAGAGCTGACTGTTTTTGACGATTTGTAATTTGTGCTCATTTTTCCGCGTTATCCTTCCATTCCACTTTTCTCCTTCCTCTGCTGACTATAGTCTATTAAATTAAATGTTATTTTTTATGTGCTTTCTATAAATTACAGTATTGCAGTATTATTAATCTGTTTCTTTTTTTATTCTTATCCTTTATAGTCGGAATTAGATGAACTCAGCTTAACTGAAGAAACTTACGAAAGTTGAAAAGAGAGAAACCACCTTTCTGCTCCTACCTTCTCCTTATTTTTGTTATCTGGTCATTTATATTCAAAGATACTTTTTGTTTTTTATTGTTTTATCTAATTAGAACAGGAAAGAAGATTTTTTTCAAGTAGTTATCCTAAAAACCCCAAAACAAACAAGGCGTATATCTTTAATGTTTTCACATACAAACCAAACAAACTTCAATTGAAAAGAAGTGCTTGCTAAAGTACATTATACACACATATGTATCTCCATGTATACATTTTTAAATATATATATTTATATATTCAAAGATAAACAAGGCCAATCAAAGTTATCTGTGATGTTTTGAATAAAAATTTTTATCTTCTCTTTTCTCTTTTTATCCTTGTTATCTTGTAATTCAGTCTCTACATATATGTATATGTATGTTCCTTTTGTTTCTCTCTCTTCTTGAACGAATAAAGATATATAAGTAATACAATGTTTAAACTCTAGCATTCAAAAAGCAAAATGATTGAACAAGTAATTCTAGGAATTTATTTCTTTGTTTATTTTTACTTTACAGCAAAAACAAACAACTACAAACGAAAATAGATTGTCAAGAATATTTAATCCTTTGTTTTCTCTTACTGTTTTTCCTTTTAGGAGACTGACCGACATTTTCTATTGCCTTTATAATACACTATCTTACAAATGGACGTAACAAAGTAGGCCAAGGGAGGTGGAAAAACGTTGATTTATTCCGCCTCTGCTTTCTCTAGAGTTATAGGTATAGGATACAAAAGAAGAAGAAGAGGAAGAAGAGAAAGAAAGAGTCGTACGCGGTGAAAAGTAAAAAAGAAATAAAAGAGAGAAAATTGAAAATAGCCCTTAGTTATTTTTTTATATTCATACGAAAATTTTATAAATAAATAAATAAACAGTTCTATTTCAATTAGAAATGGCCTGTAGCTTTCTTTGTATAATAAATGCACTAAAGAATCGCCTCTACGATAATGTTTTTTTTCCTTTCTTCCAAAGAATAAGAGGTATAGCCATAGAGAGAGAGAGAGAGAGAGAGAGAGAGATAGAAAAGAGAGGAGTTAGATAAGCTGTGAGAATTAGAGAGTTGGAGGGAGAGAGAGAGAGAGAGAGAGAGAGAGAGCGAATACGTTTTTCCATGTGCACAACAGTCTTTTCGAATGAGTGTTTTTTTTTGTTTTTGTTTTTATCTGTTCCATTTTTTTTGTTCTGGTTTTCAATTTTTCATTTTTTTGCATGAAATCTTCTTTTATGGCACATTATCTTTTTTATGTGTTTTTATTATTATTATTTTTCATTGAGGCGTCGAACCAGCAACGCCAAACTTCTAGTGAGACTGGAAAAAAAAAGTGATTCAAGGATATTCTTATTTATCTTCTTTCATCCAATTTGACTTTTTGCTTGTTTGTTCTACAATGTCCTAACTATCGGTACTAGGGCTACTAGAGTTACAACCCTCTTCTTCTTTTAAGCTATCGCAAGTTGGGCGTCTAGACGCTCTATGTTGGGATGGTGGTGAATCAAAGATGCGCAGCTTTTGCAGGTTCCTATGAAGACTCGGCATCGGACCGAGTTGAGATAGGTGGGAGGAATTTTGGCATACTTGAGAGGGCCACTGCGCAGTCTGAATGGGGCCTTTTCCGAGCCTTGGTGATCCGAGAGGAGGTGATGCCGAAGAGCCGCTGCCCAAAGACAATATACCGTCGGATGCCCGGCGTCCTTCCTTGAAAGATGACGACGAAGAAGAAGGTGAAGGAGGCGGCGGAGAGGAGGAGGAAAATGACGTACTTCCTCCCTCCTGTGTGCTACCATGCGTAGGGTGTGGCTCGCGAAATTGTGACGGATCTAGAACTTTCCCCGAAAGAGGGCATTTTAGAGGACCTGTTTCGGGTACTGGAGAGAGAGGTGGTAACTCTGGCATTGCCGTTGAAACGGGAGATGAAATGTCCATTGCGCTGTCCATCGAGCTATCTCGGCTTTGAGCCAGCGAGGCCGGAACGGATGCTTGGCTATTAGCCGCGCAACTTTCGCATCCTTCGTCAATCGAAGCTGCGGGTGTTGTTGTCACCTTTTCCTTTTTGATACCGGCATAAGCACGTATGTTGCGCTGCTGTAGTGGAGTTATGCAATCGGTTGTACGCGAGAACGGACCTTTTCTCGTATCGACTAGAGGAGTTTTTTGGCGTAAAGCTTGATCAGCAATTGCCGATGGACGTCTATGGCGTGGGTCCGAATCCAACGCTCCAGATTTAGCGAGACGACGTTGCTTTTCGACAAGAAGGGCGTAAATAGCCGTAAAGTGATCATAGGCTTTGGAGTCCAAAGAGTCGATAGTTTTTTGCCGATCAATGCCCAGGTCATGCATTATACGGAGGATATTTTCATTATATTCGGTGGACGGTGGAGGTTCCTCTTCACTGATCTCGTCAGTAGAGTTCATCTTGATCCATTCGTGTTGCCGAATTTGTTTGCAAGTTGGCCTTTTCGAAGGGTCGACAACAAGCATTTTCTTAATGAGATTCTCGCATTCGGTGGACATGTAGAAAGGAACTCGAAATCTACCTGCGCAAACTCTTTCTCTCAAAGCTGCAAGACTTTCGCCATCAAACGGTAAACTTCCACAGACTAGAACGTATAGGACAACGCCGAGGCTCCATATATCGGCGTGCGGGCCATAATACTGTTGACCCCGGAACACTTCAGGACTAGCATAAGGTGGCGAACCACACCAAGTTTTCAGATGAGCATCCTTTGTATAAAAGTTACCAAATCCAAAATCCACTAATTTAACGTTATTATCTGAATCTAGAAGTAGGTTTTCCGCCTTTAGATCACGATGAACAATATTCTTATCATGACAATATTGAACAGCTGCAAGTATTTGAATAAAGGTTCGTCGAGCGTCGCTTTCTCTCATTCGGCCGCGTTTAGCGATGTATTCTGTTAAAAAAAATGTAATTAATTAATTAATTAGTTAATCAATTAATCAATTATTTAATCAAAATGTACATAAATAATAGTATACGATAAGTTGTGTACAGTACATAAAGAATTTATAAAATTACGTTATATTCAGCACAAACATGTAGTAATTATAGAAATTAAATAGGGTAAGTCAATAACTATGGCATGCCCCGTATAAAATGCCTCGAAAGGCGATATCTTCTTCACGGAGAAGACAAATACAAATGAACTAGTTTTGAACCATAATTTCGCAAAAAATGGACTATAATAGATTTTTTCTTTTTTGCTTCTCTTAGCAAAAATGACGCCGGAATTTCATTTTTAACTATTAGAGAAGAACTGTCTCTCTCTCTCTCTCTCTATAAATAGTTATAATAAATAAAATATGGTATAATAACTATATTTACTAACAGAGAAAGGAATGGGAAGTAATAATAAAAAATATTTATAGCGTTTAATTACGCAATTAAATTGAGCCGATTGGCAAATCTCTGACTTTAGCTAACGTAAAATTGAATTCAAATATTAATCAGCCTTCTGGCAAAAAATAGAAAAAATGACGTCAATCCAACACTTTCTATAAAAAGACAAAACTGTTTATACGATAAAAAAAGTGTATACAGTGTGTATATAACGTTATATATATATATATATATATACTAATATATATATAAACTGTATATATTGCACAGTATACGTATACTCTATCTTGTTTTGGAGTGAATAGGGCTTAATGAATATATCTATATATACATATATAGATATATTTATAATTATACATTCATAATATATTAACTATATACAATTGTTTGCATTGAAATTTAGTTTCCTTTTAGCAGAAAGACAGCACTTTATAATTTTGACTAAGTGGCTTTGGACTATAATAGTTACTTTTCTCTCTTTCTTTATTCCAAAAATTCCGGTAAGAAAGGTTAAATGGATTGTCTCCCTATTTAAATAAACAGTTAATGCATGCTCTCCCTTTTCGTTATCTCTTTTATCTTATCCCTTTTGGCTAGAATTAAATGCAACAGCTTCTTTTTTAATAAAGATATATTTTTATAGGGGCGTCTATTCTATATATTTTTTCCTGACATCAAATAAAAATGCCTTTACTCGTCCTATAAGCCGATTAGTCTATATTTATATTTAAAAAGCGTCGAATAAGGGAAAAAATGTTGCTTTCTCTCGTAGAGATATAATTAGATAGATAAATATATAACAGTTTCAATAGAGAGTGTGAAAGCTATGTAAAATCTTCTTTATTCTTTACCTAACAGGAGTAGGAGGAGACGGAGAAGTAACCAAAGTGTAACATTTCATTTTGGTCGAGTAGCTTTAGGCCTATCTAATTTTATTTTTATTTTTTAATTCATATTAACTGCTCTTCTTGCTTTTTATCCTCTTTCTTCCAATTTGTATCTAAATCATACGTGTTTGTCTTCTTTTGATATTGTAAACGCTAAAAACACCATATTTTTTCTATCATTTCTATATGTTCCCTCTCTTTTTCTCTCTACTCTTCCTATATTTATAAATCACTACTACACAACTATTTGGCGTGTATTAGTTAATTAATTATTCAAATGAAGAAAAGCTTCGATAAAAGAATTTTCCATTCGGATGCAAGTCAAATTGGTGGGTAACCTCTGGAAAAATAGAGAGAATTGCTTCAAGGACGTTAGCAGAGTTGCGAGAGGATGCATAGAAAAGAGTCTGGGATGGATATGCGAGTTTCGTATGCTACACAGTATAAATATATATATACATATACAGTGTATATAAGTTGCCCCGTATGCTGTATATGCGCGTATGGAGGGCAAAGAAAACACAGATTGAGACTCTGCAAATGGAGCAGAAATTTTCCAGTAGTTGATATTTTTAACTCTGTAAAAAACTATAGGCTTACTTTTTGGCTAAAAAAATTTGTCTGCTTTTACGTCACGCGAGTTTCCATAGCGACGCTGCTGCTGGCGTCATCAGAACCTTTGCCTCTGCTTTACTTATTTCGATTGATCGGCGCGCCGAAAAAAACAGGAGTGACGTCAAACTTTACTTAAAGCCTACATAGCCCAGGATCGATACTCATTAGGGTTCCGTTTTAGAGTATTATGACGTCAGTTGGCAAAAGCAGCGAGACTGTTTGTCCACTAACAAAAAAAAAACACCCTTTACATCACTAACCGAACCAAATAGCTTTATTTATTGGTGGTGTATCCAACTAAATATGGGTTTATTCTTAATTTTCTAATGAATTATTGTCCTGATTCGAGGTCGGATTGCGTAATCTAAAATACAGAGCTAAATCCCAAGTTTCAAGTGATAATTACTCATTGAGAATATATTAATTATGGCTCTATCGCCGACAATTTGTTGACCGTTAAAGCAAGTTCTATAGTTTGCATTTTCTTTCCTCTTTTTTTTTATTCTTCATCTGTTTTCTCTCCTTTAAAATTAAGTTTGCGTTAAGAATATTTAAAGAGATTTTCTTTAAAAGATATTCCTTTGTTTACTATTCTACTTTTGAGACAACGAACCTTTCTGTCTCTCTTACTCTGTTTTCCATTCTCGTTTATGATTAAGCCTAATATGTATTCCTTTCAATATACCTTTGCCTTTGCTTTTCCTTGTTGGGCCCTAGTCTCTACCTCTATCTGTGTTTCAAAGAGACCACACTGTCTCTCTCTCTCTCTCTCTCTCTCTTTCTCTCTCTTTCTCTCTTTTTCTGAATCAAACTATAGGACAATTTAAGCATTTTGTATCTACATAAGAAAAGGAGAAAGCCGACTTTTAACATTTTCATAGTAATGTTCAATTAGCCATGTAAATTAATGTCGCAGTATATATCGATTAATTAATTGAGTTAAAATATTGGTTTAAAGAAAGGAAAGAAAACTATTAGCGATCTTGTTATTCTGTCACCGAAACACAAGATATTCCTCCCTTTCTCTCTCTCTCTCTCTCTCTCTCTCTCATACACACACACACACACACACAAACACCCTCTTTCTTTCTTCCAACCATCTCTCAATCTCTTCTAAAAGGTCATAGGCAGAGATTTTAACCTAGGGAATCTATCACATAGACGAAAAGAATTTGGCTAAACTTTAACTCTGCCCGTCCTACGAAAACTAATCCTAATTGATTCGAAAGGAGTAAGCTATTCCTTACCAAAGATTTCTCCGTTAGGCGCGTACTCAGAGACTAGGTAGAGCATATTCTTGGTTTCCATTACCTGTTTTCAAATATATAAATGTATATAATATCATTATAATTAGACATTTTTTATATACACTATATTATTTACAGTACTAGGTATACGCATAACTGTATAGGCCACGCAGACATAGGCCCAATTATCCTATTCTTCTCTCTTACTCGCCTTATGAAGGATAAACAAGTTTATTAAATATGAAAATTGCTAAAACATTAGCACGTTCCACATAGACGCATTATGTTTACTCTAAAAATTGATAAGTATCTTTAAGAGAGAATAAACGCGTTTAGCTGCCAAGTCTATAGGGGCATAGATAGAGGATGGAGAGGGTGAAGCTTACGGCGAAGAGGAGAATAAAGAGGATGGAAGGAAAGCGGACAAATAGTACATAAAGAAAAGAGGAAGAGAATATAAAAGGAGGATGTCAATAGTTGGGATAAATGGAATGAAAGCAATCGAAAAGGCAATTTAGTTAAAGTCTTTATAAAAGGAAGAATTCGATTGTTGTGTAAATATTATAGATTGTTGCGAAATAATAATAATAATAATATAGAATAGATCTATGAAAACAGTGTTACATACCTGATACAATTTAACGATATTCGGATGATCCAGCATCTTTAATATCTCAACTTCTCTATAGACTTTCTTCAAGTTTGTTTCGTCCAGCTGAGTTTTGTCAACAATCTTTATTGCCACCTGAACAAAATCATAATTAAGTCATTTAGTCTATTTCCCCTTTCTCTTCTTCTCTATTTATATTCCCTTATGATTAGGTGGTTGACGAAGTGGTGAAAAGGATATATATGTACTCTAAATATACAAGTATACTATATACTGTATATATATATATATATAGAGAGAGAGAGAGAGAGAGAGAGTATACTGCACAGATGTTTTTACTCATTTTTTGTGCAATATCGCCACATTTATCCTATCATCCACCTTATAAATAAGACACTACGTTGATAATTAATCAGTCCTAAATAATCTTATTAATCCTTTATTAATCCTACCTCGGACTTGGTAATTCTATGCCTAGCCAGTTTGACGACTGCAAAATTTCCTTTGCCGATGGTTTTTTGAATTTCGAAGAATCCGACGCGAAGTGGGGGGGCAGCCATCACCATCTTCTTTCTCAAAATATGGCCCTGGACCCTCTTTGTGATGTTTTCTTCCAAGTTGCGATCTTCCCTCCCTTTACGCGGCCATTTCGTTCAGGAAACTAGTAAAGAAAAAGTCATGCTAAAATTTCTGCTTACGTCATCGTTTCCTGTGCTGTTGGTATCCCCTGGCAACGAATGACGCAAATCAGCGCTGGTTTTGGCGCCAACAACTTGGCTATATAAGTATGATGGTGTATAAGGGCGATCTACAATCTCTAGTTTAATTATTTTAGAATATAATTAGTAGGCTATTTTCTAGGCCATTTTTTGAGAGCGTTTTCAATGGAAACTAATTGATTTTTATACGTAATTAAAGGAGTTTGTATTTTCTTTTGGGTATATTTCTAATGAAAAATGATTTTGTTCTCTCGCTCTCTCTTCATCTCTCTCCTGTCTCTTAACTGGCCTCTTGTATTTCTCTTTTTTTTATCACTTCTTCGCTAGCCTCCCCTCCTCGTTTCTTGAAACTCCTCTTACTGTTTTTTAATCTCCAATGAGATAAAGCAATAATAATAAAACGTTAAACAGGTCTATAACACCCCCAGCAAGAGTTTCTTTTTTAATTAATATATATATATATATCTTTCTCTTTCTCCTTCATTCTTTCTTTCCACTTGATTAAGCCTATCCCATCATCTGGCGTTATAGCATTTCTTATTTTTTTAATGTAGCTGTTAATAGAAATTGGCATATTTTTTTAACGAGCGGAACATTATTCCTATTCTATTCCCTTTTCCCAGTCTCTTTCCTACATTCTTTGATTGCAAAGTAATCGTTATTTCATTCATTATCATGTCTCCTCGAGCTAGATTTGTTGCGTGTAGATACAAGTGTGCAAATCTAAATATATTCTCTATACATATAACTGCATATATATATATATATATATATATATATATACTGTATAGACTGTATATATGCACCCTTTTGGTTGACTCGGCATTTTACTGATTCATAAACAGACCTGAAACTGGAGCGAATTAACGCATTGTGTAACGTCTCTTTTACCACACCTATTGATTTATATAATAGTTATGGGTGGAGGTTTTAGTCATGTTAACCATAAGAATGATGTGATGAGTAGACAGTATGCAAAATTTGCATGAAAAAGCATTCTTATGAGAGACTATAGCAATTCTATTCAGAGAGAGAGAGGAGAGATAGACATTTCAAAAATAGTAGATGAGAGGCAAAACTGGAATATACTGTATACAGCATTAAATATTCCTTACACACTCAAATAATTTCAATAATTCTTTGATTATATAAAACATTTTTATTTTCCTTCTTTTCTCTTTGATTTTATCTTTGTCTTCCTTTCCTTTTTATAAATCTCTCATTTGACAAACACAAGATAAATAAAGGAACATTAAATATTTCAACAGCTTTTCTTCAATTTTTACCTTTCTTTTCCTCAAAAAGCAAAATATAGGGCAGATATATAATTTAACAATCCATTAAAAAAGACACTAAAATATCGAAAAAGCAATGATTTTAACTTACTAATTAAACTTAAAGGATGCACTTGATCACGTGATTCGCCAAGTTAACATGCGTTCAATAGGAGGGACATTGACCAATTGATTATCTACAGTTTTTTTTTTAAGTGCGTAGGCAGAAAAAAATAAGAGTGAATAATTATTTATTGATGTATATAAATAGCTGGTCGTCAATAGGCGTTACATTAACATTAGATTTTTATAGGGAGGAAGGCCTATACTAAGAATAACATACACTTTACCTGTTATGTAAGAGAAAATTTTTACTGTTGCTTTTTTCAAAGCAACTTGCCGTTACCGTCTTTAATATCTTTTATTATTAATCTTAATAGAATAATATATATATATACTGTATATATAAGATTTATAATGATTTATTAAGAATTCTATTATTGACAAGGAATTTTATACAATTTCTAAGAAAATGTTCAAGTAAAACATATTGCATTGCCTGTTCAAAAGATTATAATAAATTTTTGAATTATCGTATGCATTCGAATTTCTCTTGCTAAACAATATTAACAAAAAGCAAGTTTTGGCTTTCAACTTGTTAAGAAAAGAGAATTAAACTGCTAATTTCTTTTTTACATTTCACGATTTAATGCAAATACATTTCAAACTAAAAAAAAGCTTACATTCTTCCACGTGCGTTGGCGTTTAATTATAGGCCTTCAATTTTATTTTTAACATGCTCCTTCCTTCTTTTTTTTTTCACCCCCTCATTTCCATCCCATCCACCCTTTCTCTAATCGATGCCAACAACTGCATTTCTTATTTTTAAATTACTTTCATTCGAACTAGTAGAATAGCAAAGAGAAAGAAAATAATAATCTAGTTTCAATTACAACTGCACTCGAAAATACCTCAATTGATTCGATAGGGGAAAGAGGACGAATGGAGGCGTTTAAATTACACCTTTAAAGTCTAACTATGGAAAAAATAAAGGAAAATAAATATTTCTGATAATGGAAAGGGTTAGTAAGCGATCAAAGATCTCATGTCACCCCTTCAAGAAACACTCGCTTTACAAGGGATTTATGCAATTTTCTATATTATAAACATGTCAAAGAGACAGACAGATTGAAAGAGAGAGAGAGAGAGAGAGAGAGAGAGAGAGAGAGAGAGAGAGAGAGAGAGAAAATGATTAAGGAAAAAGATATAAACTGGAACAAGTGTTGAGTAAACATGGACGAAATAAAAAGAAAATTAATAAAGTCTTGACTTTTAGGTGTTACTAAAATTATAGGAACATATACTACA
The DNA here is from genome assembly GCA_904063045.1 of Dimorphilus gyrociliatus. Lineage (NCBI taxonomy): Eukaryota > Metazoa > Annelida > Polychaeta > Dinophilidae > Dimorphilus > Dimorphilus gyrociliatus. The sequence goes on along the minus strand of CAJFCJ010000014.1, from coordinate 309,931 downwards.
TAAAATATATAAACTACATAAATTTGCAGTATTCATCGTCTCTCAACTGCAAAATTTCTTTTTATAAGTCCCAATTGCATTCATTGGTTACTACTACTAAAACTATTAAATCCCTCTTCGAATGTTCTTTACTCAGGTAAGCATTTCTTTTTTGTATTTGAAATATTTCTTTACAATTAAAATAAACAGAAAATTCTATGTACAAATATTTACCAAAGTATAAAAAAGAACAAAAAACACGACTGGGTAAAATGTGACCAGCTGACTAACTGGTAACAAGTATTAGAGGAGAAAGACGTATTTGCATATTTATATATTCATACAATATTTACAAGTAAAGATGGCACACTCAGACTTGACATTTTTATGAACAGTCAATTCATTCTATATATAATTTTTTGGGTTTACAGTATACATATAGACATATATACAGTATATATTAATATGTATAAAAATACATAGACTCTTTAGTATAGATGCAACGGAAACTTTATACCAAGAATGAATATATATGTATACTGTATATTCATATGAAATCTCTTGTAAAAATAAAAAAATAGAATATTTCAATTCGAAAATGGTTACTGACTTATAACCCGTTAGATGGCTAAATGGTTAGCAATTAAATGGGATTTTTTTTCCTTCAAAAACGCCATCTATGATATCGAAAATAGTCACTGCTAAACAAAAAAAGACAATGTTAAGTATCAAGTAAAGAAAAATGAAAAAAAAATGGGAGAGGGCGGGGAAAGAATCAATTACTTTCAATTAAAAAAGGAGAAGAGAGAGAGAGAGAGGATACAACTTCTCTATCAAAAACAAAATAAAGAGGACAATTTGTTAACTTAATTTCTTAGATATTGTTTTAGTTGATTTTTATATTTTTTAGTTTTCAATTCATTTGGCTTTTTTGATATTAAACGGTTTTTTTTTCATTTGTACAATGACGAAAAAGGTATTTAAAAAACAAGGAAACAAACTATACAATATTGAAGAGAAGTAGGCTAAAAACACGAGAGAACAAGATTGCAGTAGAAAAAAGAGTTAAGTATAGAAAGAGAAGAGCAAGAAGAAGGAAGAAGACGAGAGAGAGAGACGAAAGACGAGAAAGAGAGAGAAAGACGAGAAAGTGAGAGAGAGAGAGAGAGAGAGAGAGAGATGGAAATCTTTTTCCCAAAAAGAAAAAACTTTGGGAAAGAGTCTTGCTTTTTCCTTCCTATTCTGTTCTCTTTTCTTCTTTCTTCTTTCTTTCTTTCTTTCTTTCATTTTCTATCTGTCTGTCTGTCTTTCTTTCTTTCTTTCTTTCTTTCTTATGTCTTTTTGATAATTTTTACAAGGCAAAAAAATAACGAAAAAAGATTCTCCCTTAAGATGTCCTTAAATCTTTTTCAATTTGATCTTCGTCGGTAAATGGTTGACAGGAGTTCAATAAATCCAAATCTTGCATATTCACTGGATCTAATCCTTCGGAGAGCAGTTCTAAATCGCATGGAAAATTTAAGTCTCTTCCATTATTTATATGAGACTGGTTAAACTCGTCAACAGCTGTTATATAGAAAAAAATAAATAGTATTCATATTAATTACTGTTTATCAAGCTAATAAAAAATACAGGTATTCTTTTAATACCTGTTAGTATTATATCCGGAATGCTACTGTCCCCAGGTGAGTTTTGTTGCTGCACTGACCCTGGACTCGTTTGTTGAAGCGAAAAAGGAGTTTCTGGGCTGAGAGGGCTACTATGAGAGTGGTTTTGATGGGGGCTCGAGGGAGTTGTTGGAGAAGAAACGTAAAAATTTCCCTGTACACCATTACTCTGTTGCATATAAGCGAGAATTTGAGCTAATTGCTGAGAATCTGTTTCTTGCTGGTCCATACGGACTTGGCTGAACTGCTGGTGTAGTTGATCTTGTGCAAAATAGTTTCCTGTTGTTACGGGTAAAACTGGCGACTGAGATGGGGAATAAGAAGCAGGTGACAACGGAGAAGTAGGTGATGTGGCAATGCCAGTTTCATGACTAGTTCTGTACGTAGTGTTTATATTCTGTGGAGAAGAGCAAAGTGAAAATAAGAACAATATATTATGAAATTTGCAGAAAGACAATTTACTTAAACTGTTTATAAAAGAAATATAAATAGATCTCTTATATTTTCTAGAATTAGGTTAAAGCTATTTCCAATTAACAAACAAACAGAAGAGGATTCTTTAGCTAAAGAGTTTTTGTTGAAAGATAGGAAGCCAAAATAAGATTGACATGGGTTAAAATTAAGGAGATTTAAGTATAAGGTTTCTAAGAAGGTTGAGGAAATTAAAGAAAGCTGAAGACATATATACACACATACATATATATATATATATATAATATCTAGTTGTAAATTAAGAGAGAAAGACATTAATACTTGTCAAGAGAGAAGTTTTGAAGAGCTATAAAAATTGTTAATGACAACAAACTTACAACAGGTGACGTATCTCTGGAAGGTAACGTAGGTGATGGACAGGGTGAACGACCATTGGGTACTGATAGATGTTGATTTTTTTTCGATTCTAGCATTTGACGAAGTTGAACGCGGGGTGAAGCCTGTTCAAGGAAGGGATTCTTTTTGGTTCATGCTTTCACAACAGATAAAAGATACAAAAACAAAAAAAAAACGACATTCAACATAATCGGCCTTTTTGCTTGTTATGCATACTTTTTAATTATATACTGTATAATTTTAAATAGTACCTGAACGGTTGGGATAGTCAACGCTGGAGATTTACGATTAAATTCTAATTGTTGTTGTATTAGGGCTATTGGACTTTGAGTCGGCACCGAAGAGGCATAATTCTCTTGCTGTTGGTTTTCTTGGTCGATGGGCGTACTAAGGGGTGAAGGTATATGGAGGTTTGTCAAGTCAGGTAATGAGCCGGTTGAATTCGATATTGGTATATTAACGCCTGAATCTGTTCCATCGCTTATTATATTGATTCCTGGGACATCGCCGCATGAATTTTGTTCGGTGGTTTGTTGTACGCGTTGCTATGGAAAAAGAACAATAAATAGTACAATTTTTTATGGAAAGAAGACGTCAAAGTATATTTGTTTACTTGATGTATTTCATGAAGGAATAGTGAAGCAGTCAAGTTATCTGTAAAATTCAAATTGTCAATACCAAGTGGCAACATGTCACTCTGCAAATTTGACGGTGCCAACACTTGATGGGCTTGGTGTATTGCCGAATCGGAGTTTGTTCTAAAAGAAATAAAAGGACGAATGTATTATTTAATACATTTTTCATTCATTTAATTTGAGAAAAACGTAAAAAAAATATGACTTTTAGAAATGAACAATAGATGGCGCTACAACTATTAAAACTTAAATATATTATTATATATACTGTATATTAAATGCTAAGAGATAATTGAGTGAAATTCATTATAATGCGTAGGGAAAGCTGTTTGTGTATAAACGTGGAAATAATCAAGAGAGAATATACTTATTGAATAAAATGTATGCAAATTTAGAATGAATCAAAGAAGTACGCATTAACCTTTGGACATTAATCGATAGAACTGTTCTGAACACTGTCTTTTTATTTTATAATTTTTTTCTTTAGCCTAAAAAACTATATAAAAAAATATATTTGAGCTAAAAGTTGTCTAATGTATAATCTAACTTTCCTCCCTTTCTTTGTCGCTCACCCCGCCTTTCCTCTTTTATTTATGATTTCTCTCTACTTAAACAGAAGAGAATACATGAAAACGATTCGACCTTCTATTTTTTTCAAAGACATCCTTGAGGTATATTCCCCCTTTTTTTACACAAATACATACTCTATTCTCTCTCTTTCTCTCTAACCCTTTTATAAAATTGTCGACTAATAATGAGTAACTTTGTAGAATTTTATATACTATAGAATCAACTGATCGCCTACCTTTTGTATCTACTAACAGTTAAAAGACAACCATGATAATACAGTTATAATTGTTTATATTGGTTTATAATATTGATCAGGTGCTGCTACCTTTTACTTATGTTGTATAATCTTCTTCTACGCTCTTATACTAAACTATTCATAGTCTATATTGAAAAAAGAACAGATAAAGAAACAGATGGTTAGACAGAAAGAGAGAGAATGAGTGATAGAGACAATAGAGAAATAAAAAAAAAGAAAACACTGTCAAGTAATAATCTTACTAAATAAAAAATGTAATATTGACATATTATCATATTATTAATAATTCTTTATGTAAAAGTGATATTATTAGCAGCAACAATCGAAAAATAAATGGTTTATGTAATATTGAATAAAAGAATAGACGTATTAAATAATTATATACACTATTGAACAGAGAAAGAGGGAGGGACGGGGAGGGAGAGAGAGAGAGAGAAACAGATGGACGGGTCGAATCTTTTTCCCTTCTCTCCACATACTATATATATATATATATATATATATATACATATACTACGTATAATCTTGTCATGTAAAGAAATCAATAGAAATATTTTACTATACGTCGCTAGATACATCTTTTATATAGGGAACGTTTTACATATATAAAATAGTAGCAATAAATATTTATAATAGATATACTATATAATTCACAGTATAATGTTTAACTATATATGATGTATCCAACAGGTACATATCCTATGGTTTGTATATACCAACAATTGCTTAAATGTAATTGTATACCCTAAATATAATTATTTTATACCATCTTTTATTTGTTATTCTTATTATTACTCTTATTATCATTACACTTATTATATGTGTTGGTAGTCTTCCCACATCTACATCTTTTCCTCTCCTTTTCTTTTCTTTAGTCTCTTTCTCTCTCCCTCTCCCTCCAGTCCCTATCCAGCTCTGTTTTGTATTTCGTTACATGCATATTGCTTCAGAAGGGATAGGTTACAAAATCTATATACACCCTTTACCAATACTAAGTGTCATCTATTTATAAAATTAGTGACCTTGTCCAATGAAAACAGTATCAAAGTTATAATTATGTCATCCTAATCACAAGCTAAAATCATCTAAATAACCTACTGTAGCTTGCCTATTTAATTAGGTTACTGTGTCAATCAATTATTCATTATAGAAACACAATTTGAACATTTATATAATACATACCTCCGCCAATTAGAATCAGATGGCGGTGAGAGATACGAAGAAGGACTTGCGTATGGAGAAACATCGTGCTAAAAGAGGAGAAAAAAGCGAGAGGAAATTAACATCAAGACCTTTAATATCCCAGTCCTTGCTTCCTTCTAACTTACCCTTGAGTTACCCCCTTGACGTCTAAGATGAGTCGACATACCCGAGTTCTTGGCTCTGCAAATAATACAGAGTTATCAAATTAGTGGAGGAGGAAAATATCTTAGTCTATATTTCATAAGCGTACACATGCATTCATACTGTAAATATACAATATATATATATATATATATATAAATTTATATATTTATATCCTAATATATATATATAAATGTTTACGAGTAGATCCATCTGTATATGAATAAATAAAATACTATTCTTGGGAAAACTTTATATAGCTGAAAATTGACCTTTTAAAGCAAACATTACCTAGGAATTTTTTTATTACTTTCTTGCATGCCAAACAGTCTACACCTTTTCATTAATCTATTAATATTGATATAATTTAAAAAAAGAGTAAGAAATACTTAGTAGACAATTAGCTTGACTTTTAATATATAAACAGGTAAAAGGTAGAACTGTACTAAATAGTGACAAGAAAATAACTATTATCTCATTTATAAGATAGAATAACCTCTGACTACTTGACTATTTTTCTTCTTTTACTTTACTCTCAGTGAACGACGTACTACCTCTAAATCTCTCTTCAACGGTCAATTATAATAGAATACAAGTAGTAAATGTAATTCATACTCTAAGACTCGTTATAATGTACAGAATATGACTTCCAAGAAAGTTATCTAACGATATCCTCTCAAGGTAAAAGTATCTGTTGAAAAGGAAAGAAAAACCGTTCAACCTTTCTCTATTCTGTATTCTATCCATAAGAGTTTGTCTTGTTGTTTTCGGCTGTTGCTTTACATCCTTCAGAGTATTCAATGCACTCTATGTATTGAAAAGATTTAGGTTAGTCGTGATAATTAAACGTAGGCCTGTTTTTACTCATACCTTTAAATCAATAGAATTATTACTAGCCATCTGATTGACATTGGGTAAGCTACCTCCTGGCCTTAGACCAACATTTTGAATAACATCAATATGTTGTAACTGTTGATTTTTCATACTCTGGTTCTGTAAAATAACACTCTTTAATTCCTTTTAAAACGTACTGTAAATAAATAAACAATCGCGGCGCGCCTCGAAATTCTAGCAAGTTTTTTCAGCATTTCCGATCAAGACAACATCTACAAACCTTGCTATTCTTAACTTCATTCATAATTGCGTTAAAGGCCGCTGTTTCTTCAGCTTGTTTTTGGTTATGAAGGGCGATTTTCTCACTAAATTTACGAGGGTTCGCCTGGTTAGCCATGATGTAGCGGATGTTTGCTAGTCCTGCACAAATTGGTAGCCAATCACAATTCTTTACACAATCACGTGGTACAAAACCGCCATTGACAATGAAGGTACTACGAAAAGATAGTCTTCTGTCGTCTATCCCTTGAAGAGAATCTAGACTTCCAGGAAATGCAAATTTGCCATAAAACAATAATTAGCAAGCTAAAATGTTTTTATTATTCAATTATAATGAAAAATTTAAATATATTTACATATATATGCATATATTTGTAGTATTTAAAATACTCAATTAATTAGTATTAATTAAGAACCGTTATTTTTCAATTAAATACCAGCCAAGCATCGTGTTATTATTCCATATGCATGTTGTAGTACTCAACATTCTGTTGACGTTTAAATTATGTTACTTGGTTTTTTTCATGTAAAACAGATGTTGATCCAACATTCAATTCATTAATGATTTTACCATACGGGTTTCCCGCTTTTCTATACTCTCCAAAATGGGTTTTCAATGTAAATTTTGTTATTCTTAGATATCTACATATATCTATATATATACATACATATGCATTTATTCAATTATATATATTATGTACATCCTTACGTTGTCTTTATAGCAACATTCTTGCTATTAGTTCATTGGTTTAACGTTCCGTATTTATTTATATTTATTTATAATTTTAATATTTTTCTCTCAATTTTTCGTTAAATTAACTATTTAATCGTGTTTTTATCTCCCTTACGTTGGTTTATAATTTAATTCATATGTTAAATACGTAGATATATATATATATATATATCTTTTATAATAAAAGATTTCTCAATGGAAAAGAGAATATTCTTTTTAGAACATTCCTTTTTCTTGGTAACATACCGTCTTAGTGATACTTCGAGGTATTAAAACATCTAACCAGTAGATGTCGCTAAAGTAATTTTGAAATATATATATAACACCATATCACGCAAAGTTATTTTTTCCTTAAAGACTATTTATTAGAAATTATTTCATCGAATTGCTTTAGTCAGTATCTTAAAAAAAACTCTAATTAAAAAATTTATTTAAAAAAAAAAAAACTATGTCACGTGGTTCGCAACTTCCGGTTTGTTCATTGTAAACGCGTCGGGAACGGTCTGTAACGTTGATTCTGATAAAGAAGTTGATTTTCATTCTAATCTAATATTCAGTCGATTTGACTGCTCTGAGACTTTTTGTGGAAGTAATGGGTAATTTTATAGTTTTTCTTCGTGTGTTTTTTGACGCGTAAATATCGATTCTAAATAGAACAAAGGATTTGAGACACACATTCTTAGGAACACATCCAAGATGGCTGCCGGCTTATCGAAATGCGTCAATTAACATATTTTCTCTCTCTTCAAATTAGATAACACCCAGATGGCGGAAGAAGAAGTCAAACCGAGCGCTATCGTCGAGAACTGCAATGGTGACACCGATATGAAATCTGTAGAAAGTAAACAAAGGTAATAAATAATTTTTTGAATTCTTGCAATGTTTACTTTTTTCTACAGAAAGTCAATAATTATTAGAATGCAATGTATTAAACAGAATTACTTATATTTTTAGTAGGCTAACATAAGTTTTGTATGTAGAATAAAAAATAATACCGGAAAGGCATTAAATATTCTTATGGACAACAATTAAGTTAAAGTTTTAAAGTTACACTATTAGATTTATAATTATGCAGTGTTTACTGTTCTCAATAGGTTTGTGCCTACTATAATAAGTAATGCATTAAAATTACATTAACTTCTCTTGTTAAACATTGTGAGATTTGTTGACATTATTTTAATGCTATATTTTATTAATCCAATGACGAAGCAAGTCAAGAAAGCTATTTAAAAGAGACTTTATTGATTAAATGTGTGATGTTGTTTTTCGTGCAGCGTTAATTTTCTCTTAAAAGCCATATTTTTCTAATGCGTTAAACTCCTTTGACAAACAGTCTAAACGATGCAAGCATGAAGCGGAAACTGTCGATCGATGAACCTGAGATCGCAAAACGCCCAAAACAGGAAACCGATAAGGAAAATGTGCCAGATGTAGTATTAGTGTCAGATGATGAAAATGGCGGTGGTGTTGACGAGCTATTAAATAAAAAGAGGAAATTGCAAGAGCAGCTTCGAAATCACGAAGCAACGCTGGTTCTATTAAAGAAAATAAGAAGTTCCCAAATGACTCCACAATTAACTCAAAATAACGATCGCAAAAATTCATCTTCTCACGCAACTCCAACTCCACCAAGTGTTGTCAACAACAATAATAATAACAGCAACAGCAAAGATATTATTAAACAAAGTAGAACTCCTACTCCAGTTCAACGTACTCAAAAGTCAGTTGTTACAGATCAAAATCGAGCAGCCGCTAAATTAGCTTTAAGAAAAGAATTAGAAAAAACGCTATTACAAATACCCCCTCCTAAACCACCCCCTCCAGAAATGAATTTCTTACCATCTCTTTGTAGTACGGATTTTGGAATGCTATTAGGTTTGGAGGAAGTTGTCAAAGCTATAAGAGAATCCTCAAGCGAAAAGCCCGACGTTAAATATGTATTCAATCCTTTCACTTGTATACAGTGTAGTACAGATTATACACCAGTCTGGAAAAGGGACAAACCCGGATCAAAATCTGTTATATGCGAGCAGTGTGTAACAAATAATCAGAAGAAAGCTCTTAAGCAGGAGCATACAAATCGTTTGAAAACCGCTTTTGTAAAAGCTCTTCAACGAGAACAAGAAATAGAACAGAAATTAGCTCAAGGTATTGTAAAAGATACACCTATCGCCGCAACACCTGCACCTTCAACTCCTACTCCGACGAATACGCATGCTAGTACGCATTCGCATTCACATACGAAGACTTCGTCATCGTCGTCTAGTTCAGAGAGACCTCAAAGCTCTAGGGAAAAACCGTCTTTAAGCATACCTCCGGTTTCATCAGTATCCGCTCACACGGCTGCTGTCCAAGCACAAGTTCAAGCTGCTCTCAGCTTCCAATCAATGCAACAACAAGCTGTGGCTGCATTAGCAAATTATAAGCTAACTCCTGAGCAAATTCGTCAACAACAAACGTTACTGATACAAACTCAGCAAGCTCAGCTTCGACTTCTACAGCAACACCAACAGAGTTTATTTCAAAATTCTTCTAGGAGTTTAGCAACTATGGGTTCTTCCTACTCTCCACAACAGTTAGCCAAAATGGCTGATATACAAAGGCAGTTTTTTATGGATATGATGCCGGGCTTAACTAGCAGCTCTTCGAGACATTCAAATTTGTGGAAAAGTTAAGGAAAAACATATTGCTTCTTTTTAGGCCTATTGATCTTTCGTTGGATTTTTGATTATAAAGACTCAGTTTACTCTTATTTTTTCGATATTAATGTTATGTGAAACTTGGACTGATCAAATTTCTAAAATCCAACTTAGTTTTTAGAGATTTTTTTCTTTTCGTTCTTTGCATGTTGAATTTGGGACTTGGAAAAGGTTTTGTTTATAAGAATATAAGGTATAAATTGCATATTATTGTATACACACTCCTATACAATTGAATAAGATCTGAAATACATCGATTTACCAAAATAAAAATAAGGGTCAAATCCCTTATCCTCAAGGTGGCGTTGGTTAAAAATATAGAAAAAAAAATATTGATCCGGCTGAAAATATTTTTAGACACTTGCATCAGAAAGTCGCTTCTTTTAAGGCAAAACTATAATGTTTAAGTCTATCATTTTAATTATTAGCTCAATAGTAAATACTACATAATTTATTAGCTTCTCAAGATAAATCATTTTACCATACAAGCAATCTCAAATTAATTCCTGAAGAGTTGCTGAGGTTGCCAACTTATGCCTAGATGTTCATTTGATATCTAATACATATAATATGTTTCTCTACTATTCCCTAGATAATTTCCAAATATATTTTTGAATATTCCAGCTATCAAGGCAAAAGGCAGTAGTCAGGCGCCACCACTGCAAAAAATGTCGAAGTCACGTGACTAACCTTGATGCAGACTAGTGAATGTCATTTGTTATATAAAAATTACGCAAGTGAAATTTTCGAAATTACTAAGTTTATAGAGAGATCATCGAGTAAGATGACAGGTAAAAAATTGACAAAGGAAGAAACGATAAGGCTTCGAAATGAATTTATAGGGTAAGTTAAAATAATATAAAATTATTAATGATGGTAAAAATCATTTTTTCTCTTTTCAAACAGCAAGTCTTGCCCTCTTTTCTATAAATCTAATCCTTTAAAGATTGTAGAAGCTAAAGGCCAATATATGTATGATGAAGAAGGACAAGAGTATTTGGATTGTGCCAACAACGTTTGCCATGGTTTGAATTTATTTTCTTCTCTATACTGTATATTCCACGTTTAGCTTATTCTCTTAAGACTGTTGTATATAAACGGCGTATTGCCTTACTGTAGTATATTGTTTTTGCAGTTGGGCATTGTCATCCAAAAGTTGTTGCTGCCGGGGTAGAACAAATGGAAATATTGAACACGAATTCAAGATATTTAAACGATAATATTTTACATTTATCAGAAAGTTTATTAAAGAAATTTCCACCTTCGCTGAATAGAATATACTTTACTAATTCAGGGTCAGACAAACCATTTTCTCTAAGAGACAACTTTATATTCTTTATATTATTCTAATTCAATTGATTAATTAATTAGCTAATTAATCCTTTAAAAATTTAAACAATAGGTCCGAGGCTAACGATTTGGCTATGAGACTTGCTAAAACTTATACGGGTAATCAGGATATAATATGCCTTAACGCGTTAATATTTTTTGTTAAAATATTACATAAGCATAGTGACTAATTCCAATATCTTCTCTCCCCTATAAATAATATAGAGCTTACCATGGGATAACTGAAGCAACGATGAAAGTATCCCCTTACAAACAGTTGTATTCTAAACCAGATCATGTCCACGTTGTAAGTTAAACTCCAACGAATGTATTTCCTTTCAAACTGCACAGTATACCTGTATAAATAATTATTGAAAACTAAATTCAATAGGCGCCAAACCCGGATACTTATAGAGGAAAATTTACAAGGGACGAATTCGAAAGTGACAAGGAATTATCAAAGCTTTACGCGTTGGAAATTGAAAAAATACTGAACAGGCTAAAAGAATGCAACAGAAAAATAGCCTGTTTTATTCATGAAAGCCTTCAGAGCTGCGCAGGACAGATTATAATGCCTAAGGGTTATTTGGAGAGTGTATATAAGCAAGTTAGAGAACACGGAGGGGTTTGTATCGCGGATGAAGTTCAAGTAGGATTTGGTAGGGTTGGAAAATATTGGTGGGGATTCGAAATGAATGATGTCGTTCCAGACATAGTTACGCTAGGTAAACCGATGGGAAATGGTCATCCTATATCTGCTGTTGTAACAACTAGAGAAATAGCTGATCAATTCTTTGAGAAAGCAGACTCTTTTTTCAGTACTTTTGCGGGGAATCCTGTATCTTGTCGTATTGCCTTGGCTGTTCTCCAAACGATTGAAGAAGAGAATTTAAGAGAAAATGCAATTGAAGTTGGACATTACTTTGTTAACGAAGTAAAAAAGCTAAAATTAAAGCATAGCATCATCGGAGATATTCGGTAAACTATAATAAAGACTGTATACCATTTATCATTCTATTTATTAACTATTGTTTAACAGAGGTGCTGGCTTATTCGCCGGAATCGAATTGTCCAAAGACCGTCTGACGAAAAAGCCGGCAACAGAAGAAGCAGCATTCATTGTAGATTCATTAAGGAATCGTAATATAATTATGACAATTGATGGTTTAGATGAAAATGTCTTAAAGTTTAAACCACCAATGTGTATAACTAAAAGTAACGTTGACTTTTTAATGTCTCGATTGGATAGTGTTCTATTAGAATGTCGATTTTCAAAAAATACTGTAAAGCGTCAATTATCAACAGAATGTGATGAAAATGTTCCAGACAAGAAGCAAAAAGCCTAAATGGTCTTTTTTATAATTGTTCTTTACTTAACAGAGACTTTCTTGTCAGTAAATATCTGTTTTCAATATATTTACTTTATTTATCTTCAAGATAGAAAGATACTCGTTAGAGCAATAATCTAAAAAGAAAATAGAACTAAGAACAAACTGCATCAAAGTATAAATATTTATACATATATATATATATATATATATATATAGACATAGATATATATATTAGTCGACTTCCTCCTGCTTGCAGAAAAGTTAGAGGGGGAGCGAAGAATGGCTATCGAGGGAGGAAATAATCAAGGAATCTTTTTCAGTTCTTTTTTCGTTGGGAAGGCAAAGAGGTTGGAAGAGAAAAAGATATCTAATATTACTTTTGATTATTGTAAACAACTTTGACTTATAAGACTTCCCAATTTCCGTCTCCCCCTACATCCAAATTGTCCGCAACGCTATATTGTATAACCCTCTCTTCTTTCGGTTTTTCAGGAACCGCTTCCAAAGGCACTGATGTACTTTCACCAGCTGACATTTGGGTATTGGCGGAAGACGTTTGATTTGAAGAAGGTTTTAATTTTTTAGCGTCTTCCCTATTTTCATTGTTCGCCTCACCGTCACCGGTCGGTTTTTTCTTTCTTTCTTCGTAGATAGCTGATTGATTGAATGAATATTTTTTTTAAATGAGTAATGAATACTTTTTGAACATTAGAACGGATCTAGCGATTTGATTAGAACAAAAAAAAAACAGATTAACTATCTTGAATTGTCAAGATCTTGAGTGTTACGTAAAAGTTTGAAAGGAAAAATTATAGTGACTTGTTGCGAAAGAATGAATAAATCTTTATAAATACCTTTAAAGAGGATTGCTTGAAATGCTAATTGAGCCGCAACTAGAACAAACAGAACCCACGAAAAGAAAGTAGCCGCTCCAATAGCTGAATGCAGTTTGGCATTTTTGGAACTTAAAATGGCTGCCACAAACACAAATATAAGTAGAACGACATAGTATCCAAGTTCGCATAGAACAGTATAAAAGGCAAATTTTCTACGTATAACTGCAATAGCTCCAAATAAATTCAATAGGAACAGGGCAACACTACCAACGAAGCTAAGGAATGAAGCAAACGCTACAAATGATGCTCCAGTACCAAATTCATTCCATAAGGCATATTTAACAACTGCCGAAATAAAACAGCAAAGTGATATAAACTGCAAAAAAAAAAAAAATTAAGATATCAAGAAATTTGCAGTAGGATTAGGAGAAGACCTTTGTTTATTGATAATATTTAGAAATTTGTTGCCTCAATACGAAAATAGAAGAAATTAAAATAGAATAGAATTAAAGTATAGATGGGCTATCTATCATATTACATCTATCCTGACTATATATATATATATATATATGTATAGTAATCTATTAGTAATAAAGGAAGATATTATGTATTTTATACATATATATATATATATATATATATATATATGCTTTATGATTTCATTTTATATTTACCACTTCAGCTAATTTCAATATTGCGGGTTTAGTCCGAAGATATTCTTTGTTTAATTCAATATCACTTAGGGAAGGCATATTCTGGAAGAAAAATCCGTATTAGATTTGAGGATTTCCGGATATGCTGAGAACTTTTAGCCTAAACTCTTCAATGGTCTTATGGCCGTTTGATTCAATATGGAAAAAGATAACTAAAAAACATATATTTGGCCTATGAATCTACAATTTTGTCCTTTTTTTTATCTATCTGTCTATCTATCCTTCTATCTCTCTCTTTCCCTGTCTATCCCTCTATCTCTTTCTTTGTCACACAGACGTTTGCTCATTATTTGTGATTCTATTAGATCTTACTCATTTCAATAAGTCATCCGCTCTGTTGACTAATTTATATAGGACAATCGTTGTTTTATTTATATATTTACAGGAAATTCAAAGTGTAAGACGACAAAAAGAAACTCTATGAAAAAAGGGATTATGGTAATTTTTTTCTTATATAACTTCTTTTTTAGATTAATCTTACTTATCAAAGTCTATTAATATTTCTTTAACCGTTTTAAAAGCCTTTCTATCTTCTTTCTGTTTTTATTCCCCAATCTGTCTATAGGTCTGTCTATCATTGGTATTTTTCTCCATATGCACATACATATATATATATATATATATATATATATATATATTCTCTCTTTTTCTTCAGTCCTAGGCTTATCTTATTATTGATTTTTTAAACATTTGTATGATTACCGTTGGTTGGAAAATGTTTTCGTGACCGGTTACGCTAGATTTTTTTGGCCTATGCTCATCGGTACTATTGTTTAGATATGTATTGAAAAAGAAAAATGTCCGTATAATACTCAAGTCATCGTCCTCCTATAGAGGGGGCTAGTTGCGTAAATGAAAAAAAAAAGCATAGCAGGAGAATCGATTGATATTATTTCTATGTATATAATATTTCTATAACTATACACCAGTTTGCCTTGGTTTGTAAATTGTAATAGTTTAAGTAAAGATGCTTTTAACTAGTAAACTATTCTATTTGCAAATGTTATATCTGTGGTAAATAAAATTCAATATATATGGCTACCAAATTAACGAATGTTGAAGCCGGCTGTTGGCCCGATTTAGTAGGGCAGGTAAGTTGTTTGTCATATTCTTTATTTTCTTCTTTCCCTTCTACTCCCTTGGTCTTCTTTCTGCTTGTTTGCCTTTATTATATATAAAAAAAGAACAGGAAGAAGAATGAGGGAAGCGGAATGGGGATGATAGAGATAAATATGAAAAAAAAAGAGAGAGAATTAAACAATGACATATACAATATATGATAATTGCAATGCACTTATTGCATTTTTCTCCCTTTGCAACATCATCTTCTTAGTCTTGGTTCGAAGCTCAAAAGAAAATACGCAAACAATTTCCTGGCATCACTGTAAGATTTCCCTTTCTATCTATTATATAAATATACTGTATATACCGTAGATATAAATCCTTTTCATATTTTAATATTTTCCAGATTCAGGCCCTACCGCAAAATTCAAATATACAGCCAAAATTCTCACCCGATCGAGTTTTATTATTCATCAATTTTCAAGGAAAAGTGACAAATGTACCGAAAATCGGTTAGACTTTTCTCTTCTCAATGCATTAAAATAGAAGAAAATTCCTATTGGAAGATAACACAATACTCACTTTTCTCTTCTATTTTCTTCATTAAATTAGAATGAAACGCCATCTGCAAACGAGAAAATGTTTGAACAAAGAAAAGCAAAACACCGATACAACTGTATTATCTTTTTATTCACACTTTTAATCAAATAAAAGATCAAAATACTGAATGAATGTACCTTGTGATTGTCTGTGATGAAATAAATATATTAGAGTATATTCAAACAAAAAGTGTAAAACTACCGGAGCTGATGTCCCTATATAAAATAAGCTTGAATTGACCTCATTATCCTGAAGAGAGAGATTACACATATTGTGTAATATAATTTATTTACCTTTTTTATATAAACATACAATATTTAATGAAAAGAAGTGAGGTTTTTGTCAAATTTCAATTAAACTCCAGAATATATTTGTATAAAATTTATAAGAACGATATTAAAGTTTAAATAAAGAAAGTCAACGAGCAGAAATGATTAGAAGGGGAAGGAAAGTTGCGTGGAGAGAGGAGAAACGTTAGATATAATATATACAGTATATACAGTTTATACTAATATATTCAAACAATTAGTAGTAAAGGAATAGCAGTAAAATGAAAACGATGATATTATTCTATTGTTACTGATGTATAGATCTGCAATAAAATGTTTTCAATTATGTTTTTTTTAGAGGTTGGAATATTTGTAAAGACACGAGTCTCTATAGGCCTGCAATAATCACGACTTGAACACAATACAAAGTATATACAAGTTGAAAAGATAAAGGGGTACGTACACAAAAGTCGTTTCACTTAACAACCCTTTTCCGTCCTCTTTTTAGTCATTTTGAATTCTTCTCTACAATCTATCCCTTTCAAGAACTTCTTGTCTCTGTTCTAGTAGAATTGGTTAATTAATGACGAATGAGAATGCTTATTGGATTATCTATTTTGTCGATTCTTATTCGCCCTATAATCTCAGGTTTGTTCCTGTTGACTTATCTCTGTATTAAAATAATCTTTATCTCTGTAAATATTAGTTGAAAATCCTATTTGGGAGTGTAATTTCGAGGAAGATTACTGTTCCTTTTCAACTAGCGTTCCCCAAGGTATCTCTCTTTATAAATTTCAAAGAGGCTCTCTGCATAGTTCTCATCTTCAAGGCCGTAATGGTAATTTTATTCCTTTACCAGAATCTCTTTAATTCTTAACAATAACAATAAAAAAAATCTCTTCTAGGAAAGTTCCTTTATGCGAAATTTGATCATTCAAATGACCTTGAAACTTACATTTATTCACCTATTATTAAATTTGACACGAAATTCAAAAGGAAATGTCTTGAATTTCATTATTGGATTGGCGGCGATAAAGACCTTATACAATTTTACGGTATAGATAAGGGAATTGTTCAATTCAGAGATGAAACGTTGGGGCATTTATCATCAACCATTAATAAATGGCAAAAGAAGGTTAAGATTTTCAATGTGTCTATTGATCAAGTAAGAAACTGAAAGTAGCTTCAAAGATGATATTTTATATAGAAATTACTCTTTTAAAAACTGAATAGATCGCGGTTAAAGCCAAAAGATCACCGACCAGTAGAGACATCATTGCTATCGACGATATAAGACTATACTATTGCGATGGTACGTTGGAATTGAATTAGTTTTGTTTCTATTATTAATGTCAACAGATGAACAAGAGAACGACATTACGAATTTAATTAGCTGTTCATTCGATTCCAATGATTTTTGCTATTATAAAAATACTTCGAATGAAAAGAGTGGCTACTATTGGACAATTGATTCTAAGACTCCGTCATCCTTAACAGGACCATCGAAACCTTTTAACGGAACAGGTAACAGGTTTAGTAGTTTAATAATGTTCTTTTTAACCCCCCTACTTCAAAAGGAAAGTTTGCTTTTACCGAATCTTCGAAATGTATTGGAAATTCTATAACTAATCTTACTAGTTCTACTTTTAAAATTACCATTCCTGGCTGTGTATCATTCTATTATCTTTTGTATGGAAGAGATATAGGAAAATTGGAAGTCTATGTGAGGAATTTTGAAGAGACGAATGAAAATCTTGTTTTCCGTGTCAATAATTTAAATAAAGATGAATGGAAAAAACATACAGTTCAATTGAATGTTCAAGGGACTTATCAAGTAAGTATCTTAATCAATTATCCATTATCACCACATAGAATGAGTAAAGAGTAGGATTAACGAAGGGAAAATTAGTTGATTTTTTTAGCAACTTGCGGAGGAGGATTCCGAGGAGATATTGCAATTGATGAAATAGCTTTCAATTACTGTTCTTCCGAATCGTATACAACGGAAACTAATCCAATTGAAATAACAACAGAAGCAGCAGACGCAACTACAATACCTTTACCTACAACTTCTACAAAATTACCAGTAAATTTACCATACAACTCATTATTAAATTGCAATTTTGATTTACAAACAATTTGCCTATACGAAACAATTAAATCTCGATTTGATAGTTTCTATATATGGACTTTACAAAATAGACGATTATCTTCTGGCACAGGACCAATTGAAGATGTTTCTAAGAACGGTAATAGTATTTTCTAAATCAAACTCATTCTCTCTCTCTCTCTCTCTCTTTAATACTCATTTCTTTTAGGTTACTTTTTATATACTGAAGCTTCCGGTTGCAAAAGTGGAGATTTCACTAATTTTACAAGCCCTATTTTTACAAATGATAATTTAGATTGCCAATTATCATTCTCTTATCACATGTTTGGTAAAGATATAGGAACTTTTACAATTGCAACTCTCGAAAAAACTGGAAGATATTCCATTTTATTTTCAAAGAGTGGTTCGCAAGGTGATAGCTGGATGAAGAACGTCGTTAGCCTACCAATTGGACAATATCGAGTAACTCTTTACTTTCTCTTTGCTGTATTTGGCAACTAAACAAACCACAATTTTGAAATGTCAATTTAGGTTGTTTTTAGCGGAGTTTGTTTAACCAGTTACCAAGGTGATATTGCTATTGATGATATTAAAGTTATAAATTGCCAAAGATCTCCAGAAGATAAACCGATTAGTAGGCATTGTTTCGTTATTATAATAGAAATATTATGACTTTCTTCTCTGAAGGAACATCTCCTAAAAAGTTAAATTGTGATTTTGAAAGTGACTTTTGCGCCTATTATCCAAGCTTACAATCGACTTTCCCATGGTATATAGCTTCAAAAACACCTTCTACGGGAACTGGTCCTCAAATTCGATATTCTGGAAATTTTGCTTACTACGAGTCTTCGAAAGCTAATTCCAGTAGAGTAACTAGCCTCGAATCTCCAATGGTTTATTTCGAAGAAACATGTTGCTTATCATTTGTCTATCACATGTTCGGAACCAATATGGGTCGTTTCGTAGTGTCCCTAGTTATCTATGACAACGATGAAAGAACAATACTAAAGAATGAAACAATTCTTGACGAAAGTGGAAATAAGGGAAACATCTGGAATAACTTTTCTTATACAATACAAAATGAAAATTCAAGTAGGCCGACGGTTAGTTCATCTTTTTAATATTGTAAAGAAATAACATAATGGATGTTAATCTATGCAGTTGAGAAAATTGTTCTTTACCGGTTTCTATGGAAATGGTTATAGGGGCGATATTGCTTTTGATCAAGTTGATATTCAATTTCAACCTTGTTATCAAACGTTATCAACAACAACGACAACAGAAATACCGGCAATGCCTTCAACTATGCAAACAAGACCTTCGGGTACAGCCATATCGCCTGGTTTGTAATCTTCTTTCCTTTTCAATCAATTATCATTATTTAATTATGAAATATTACCAGATAAACTAACTTGTGATTTTGAATCTGATACTTGTATGTGGACGACAACTAAGTATCCTGCAAATGAAAATAATTCTTACATCTGGACCCGACATTCTGGATCAACTCCGTCGAGTTCGACAGGACCAAACGTAGACCGTACAATGGGTAATGCTCAAGGCTTTTATACATATGTAGAAGCGACTTTAAGCGAACGAAATTACTATACTGAATTAAAATCTCCCTTATTAAATATGAATAATAAAGATTTTTGTCTGGAATTATACTATCATATGTTTGGATCAAATTCTTCAATTGGAAAACTTGAGATAATAGGCCTTCATAAAACTTCCATGTTAAAAGTACTTTCTAAGATTGAACATAGTCGGGGAGATAATTGGAATCGTTTAAGAATTCAATTGAAAAAGTCTGAAAATTATTATCAAGTAACAAAGAATAGACGATTTATTTTAATTTTACTTTAAGTCTTATCTAAATGGACGTGCTATTTTTCAATTACAGCTTATTTTAAAAGCAACGTCTTATGGGCATTATAGAGGAGATATCGCTCTGGATGACGTATACATCTTTAAAGGAGACTGCAAGGACGCTGGATTAAAACTTTCAGGTGGTTGTTCATTTGAATTGGATGATTGTAACTTTGTAAAATCCTTCGATAATTCAATTTGGAATTTTGCACGATGGAGTGGAAAGACGTTATCCACTGGAACTGGTCCTCAAAATGCATATGAAGGAAGTAAGATAAATATGAAGTCATTCTTCTCTATAATGAAAAATATTAATATTTTATAATTCTAAAGGATTCTACATGTTTACTGAAGCAACAAGGGCGCCTGTATCAAGCGTAGCCATTCTTTCTTCAACACTGATAACAGTAAATGAAGTAAGTTGCGTATCGATCAATTATCATATGCTAACTTCTGAAGATGAGTTGGGTAGCACATTCATTGTATATCTTGATTCAAACGGACAATTTAATCAAGTAATGAGCGAAAAAGGAAATAAAGGATATTCTTGGATAAATCAAGAAATTCAAACATCATTCACTAGCTATAAAATAGTATTCAAGGCAGTTAGAGGTTATACGTTTGAAAGTGATGTAGCAATTGATAATTTGATAATTAGCTCGGGAACTTGCAAATCAAACGATAGAGTGATATTTCCAGTTGCCAGCCAAAGTCAGTATTCTATGCAATTTATACGAATTGAACGAATCTAAACTCTTTTTTCTCATTTAAACGTCATTTTCAAAATTAGCCTCATCGGTCAACTGCAATTTCCAGAATCATATGTGTGGCTATACGCTTGTTCAAGACTTAATGAGTCCCCTGGAGTGGACTAGACGGGATGACGAATCCTCAAGTAGGACAGTTCATAGACGACTTTGTCTCTTTTCCATTAATAACCGTGACTCTGATTTCCTACAGATAAAGTTATGCACATCGGAGGTGTTGAAGCCAAATCGGCAACATCTGCAATATCGATTCAGTCTCCTCTAATCACATCATTCAATTCGAAAAAGTGTTTATCGCTAAAACTAGCAAAGAAAACGAAATCAAATATGATCCAGAGTCAAGGAGATCCACTGCTGAATTTCCACGTAAAGAAGAGAGGATCGAGTTCTTTCAGGTAGACATGTTTCTTTCAATGTAAAACATGTTCTATAGTGATTTTTACGCATGCAGGAAAATCTCGGAATTGATGGAGGAAAGTAGTAAATTATGCATGAATCAAAATTCAAATCTGCCAGTAAATATCGATTTGGAAAGTGATGTTGAACAATTCCGTATTGAACTTTCAACTACCAAAAGGATGAATGTATCTGTAATTACACTTGATGATTTCATCTTGAAGAACGGTGAATGTTCTAATGAACCAGGTGATATTTAAAGTAGCGTTTTAGAATAAAGATTAATTGATATAATGATACAATCTACAGGTAAAGATGATCCTAATTGCGGTAAAGTTGATAAAACTCTATTTGGTTTGGTTAAAGATAAAATGAATTTAGAGGATGAAATACCTAGTTGGCAGGTTTCAATACTAATTTCAGCGGACAATATCAATACAACTTGTAATGGAATCGTCGTTAATGAGAGATACGTATTAACGTCGGCCGTTTGTCTAAAAGAGTTAATACTTTATAGAACAAAAATAACCGTATAATTATGTATAGATTTGTTTAATTATAGAAATGCAGACTACCTTATCACTTTTGGTAGTTTAGGAAGTATTGGAGGAGAATCTAGAAAAGGGATTAGGGTTTTTAAAACCAGTTCAAATTATCCCAAGTTCCTAAAAAATTTGAAAAGTATTGCCATTATAAAATTGGACGAAATCGTAGAAATGATAAATACAATAGACCTAGATTATCTGAGCCAACAAAGTCTATTAAATGTCGAATATTTGGAATGTTTTACTACCAGTTTTGAAACAAGTAGAATATGATTAATCGTAATACTGTAATAGTATGATTAATACGTGGTATTTTCAGGAAAATCAAGGAAATCTCTATTATTTAAGAGAAGAAAGTTAAAATTAAATACAAAAGAGCAATGTACAAACGATAGAGACGACTCTATAAGGAAATATTCAAATTTAATTTGCGGTAAAAGTATTGAAGCTTGCAAGGTAATGTAAATGGATTGAATTGATTAAATGGAACATAAACCTAAGACTAAATATATTCAGATTGATTCTGGTAGTCCTCTATCGTGTAGAATTAATGGTAGATGGCTAACGGTAGGAATTAAAACGACTGACCTAGAAAATTGTACAACTGGTATGACATTCTACAATGAAATTGGATCAAATTACGAATGGATAAAGAAGATAATAAATTCAAAAGATTAAAAAGAACAACGTCGGCATTTTTACGAATTCTTCATTGTTTCATAACAATTTTTAAATATAACCATTTAACTATAAAATACAATGAATCATGTAGTAAAATAAATTATCAATTAGCCAATAATAGCTTAAAGGATAAAGGAAGAATATAAATGAATGGAAAGTACAGTGTTACTAAATAGTATTTACACTTACTGAATGGTTAATGGTTAAAACCTGAACAGTAGACAATGTTTGTTATAACGAGAAAAACATTGTAACACACTCTATATGAAAGTAGAAAAAAGAAGAATTAGGAAGTCATTAAATTTTTTATAGTACCTACGGGGGAGGTCGTACACTTGACACTTTATATCCAAGCGATTTATGGTATGCTTCTCTCCGGTTATGTGTTTATATCTGAAATCACTGTTACTTTTCTCTACTTATTTCCTATTTCTAGGAGTTGTTTGTAAGTTTAAAGAAGTTATATATAACTTATTAAATGTAAGAATTTCATTTTCAAAAGGTAAAGATACATTTTGGAAATGTGATTTTGAATTGAACGATTGTTCGTTCAATTCCAATATTCCGGCGAGAGTTCATATATTCAAATTAACGAGAGGTTCGTTAAGCTCTCTAGACGATCGGAATAATAATAATGGTAATTGTAATATCTTTTTATTGCAATTAGATGATTGGCTAATTAAATTGAATAACTTTCAGGAAATTATATGCATACTGTTAATACAGTTAATGATATTCATGAAACTTTTATTATTTCACCAATCATCTTTCTAAATGGAAACAAAATGAACAGAGTATGCGTTCAACACTATCATATGATTGATCAGTATAAGAGTGAGTTATTTGTTTTTCTATTGCGACACGGACATATTACTCAAAGTAAGTTAATATATGGTTCGAATAATCGTAAGAAGATTTGGAAAAGTTCAATTATTGAAGCGACAAAAGAATTTGATCAAGTAGGCTATAAAGAGCAAAAATGAGATGAATTCAATCTCTCACTATCCTCCTCTTTTAGGTGATGTTTTATATAAAGAAATCCAAAACAAATGTGGGTGTAATCGCAATTGATGATATTGAAATAAATGATTGTGAAGGTATTTCCATCTTTTGTATTTATATATATATACATATATATATATATATACAATTGATATCTTTATCATATCCAAAGGAGAGATCGAAGGTACTAAACCTCCGTTTGCTTTACCGTTGAAACCACCCGACGGTCAGTCTATTATATTCCTTCTTTATCTGACATATATGTCTCAATATTCTTCCTAGAATATCTGAATTGTACTTTCGAAAAGGACTTTTGTTATTGGATGACAACTCATTATCCAAAGTCGATTGATAATGATTATAAATGGATGTTAAATAGTGGGAAAACACCTTCGTTAAATACTGGACCGAGTAATGATCATACTTTTAATAATAAAACCGGAAAATACGTTTTCGTTGAAGCGTCATTTAGTAAAAGAAATCATATAGCCGAATTAAAATCGCCTATATTCAAAATGAATAACTTTAACTATTGCTTAAGATTATACATTTATATGTTTGGTTCGAATATTTCAATTGGTAAATTATCAATTTCCGGTTATAGTAATGAAGAAAAGCGTATACTTTTCTATTCAAATTCGTCAAATATCGGAGATAGTTGGAATGAAATTTCAATTAATTTAAAACCAAAAGATAATATCGATCAAGCAAGTTTAACATGATTAAAGATTATTAAAAAGAAAGATTATCGTTCCTTTCTCTATAGATTGTAATTCAGGCAATATCGGCTGGTTGTTATAAGGGTGATATAGCTCTTGATGATGTATCAGTTGTTAAAGGACGTTGTTTAGAACAAACAAAAAGCCCAAGTAAGTATTGAACTAAACGTTTCTTTCTCTTCTGTTCCTGATCCTCTTTTCCTTTTTCCTCTACCCTATAGATGAACAATTAAATTGCAATTTTGAGGTGGATTTCTGTCGTTGGACCGTAAATAAAAGTCCAGATTACTTTTTCAATAACTACATATGGACCAGATTGAACGAGGAAACCCCTTCTCAAGGTACAGGACCAACTAAAGATTCTCTGTATGGCAACAGATATTATATATTCGTCGAATCGTCAAATAGTCAACGAGGTTTCTATTCCGAGCTAAAATCGCCAATATTTAATATGAATAGGAGGGATTATTGCCTAATATTTTCCTATCATATGTTTGGATCTTTAGAGAGAATTGGACAATTGGAAATTATGACTTTTAAAGAAGGTACTTTAAAGGATATTCTCTTTAAAAACAATAAAAGTATGGGAAATTTTTGGATTCAACGTACAATAGATTTAAAATCTAACAAACAAATTGACCAGATTGTTATCAAGGCAACTTCGGAAGGATTTTATAAAGGAGATATAGCTATCGATAATATATATGTTGAAGAAGGCAATTGTCAAGATGTTAGTCTTCTTCAACGATGTTCTTTCGAGGTAGATTTGTGTAATTATCAACTATTCTCCTACCATAAATCGTGGGAATTTGCAAGGATTCAAAGTGATAGAGGTGGACCTATTCAACCTTATCACGGGGGTAATTAAACTAATTAAACTCTCTGAATAGAGGTTCATACGTTCAAATTTATATCGGGTCAACAGATTATTACCTAGGAATAGTTCCTTCACCGCAATCGTCATTCTCTCGAATTGCTGTATTATCAGCAGGATTTCGAACTCTAAGAGGAATTGCGTGTATTTCATTCTATTATTTCATTCAAAAACCTTCTACACCTACTGCTAGTAGTAGTAAATTGAATGTTTACTTAAGAGAAAGTATTACCGGTACTTATCAATTGGTTACTATGTTAAAGTCTACAAGTAACGAATGGAAAAAACAACAGATCGAGATATCGGTACCATTCTACGAGGTTTAAAAGCTAAATTGATAACGATTACCGATTAACAATTAATAATAAAGACAAGGAAATATTTCAGATAACTTTTAAAGCAGTAGAAGGATTATCTAATCAAAATCGAATTGGTTTAGATTTCATTAACGAACAGCTGGGCAATTGTAGGGAAAAGTTTATATATTATCCACTAAGAGGTAAGTGAATAAGGAATGGAAATTTTAATAACAAAATATCATTTATAGATAATGGAATTGGTTGTAATAATAACGATAGTCAATGCGAATCGCCCTTCGAGAATAATCCATTTAAATACGAAAAAAGTTCTACATCCTCCTTCGATGACTTAGGTTAAAACTCTTTAAAAAACTTTACAGATTTCGCACAATAGATCTAGATTTAAGCATGTTCAATATACAATATAATTTAAAAAAAATGTTGAAAAAAAGCTCCTCTGTTCTTCTTTCAATAAGGAAATTGAAAAGAATAACAACAACAGGAAATCTATTGCTGTGTGTTGTGTATTTATTTTTTTATATCTGTTGTAAAAAAAAGTGATGTGACTTTATGATCGCCCAGTAAAATATATCTATATATACTACACTTTAAGCATTTTTTAACTATAAAAACTATAATCATACCCTTTTATTATTATACAGACTTGAATAAAATAGGTCTAAATCAACCCGACTGTGGGAAAATCTTTTATAATTCTTCTGCAGCTTTTTCATTTTTCTCCTCCTCAACAGTAGCATCATCATCATCTTCCGCCATAGAGGAATTTCCATGGCAGGTTAAATAAAAAGAACACTTTAATAAACACTTTATGTATTTCTAATTAGTTCTCTATTCCCTTTCAGGTGAATATTTATTCTAAAAATAGACGTTCAGAGAATCATTGCGAAGGAATTCTAATTCATTCAAGTTTTGTTCTAACAGACGCAAAATGTATTGATAAGTAAGTCTGGAGAAAATCTTTCTTTCTCTATTATCGTTACGAAATAAGAAAGAAAGTCTTTGAATTGTTGTTGTTTTTTATTCCTAGACAAAATCATTTTCAAGTTATCTTGGGCTTGAATCGTTCAGTTTCTTATAAACGATTTAATGGGAAATCTGTATTCTTTCATCCCAATTATCCCCAAATTTCTAACGAGAGTATTGCTCTAATTAAATTAGATAATAAGGTATCAATAGATGATAAAATAAATACTATTTGTTTGAATGGAGCAACAATCACTAATGGTACAAGTTATAATTGCATTACTTCTAGTTTTGGTATTAGCAATTCAAGTAAAGATATACCAAGTGTGGAAAAAGTTCAATTATTAGATGAAAAGTATTGCTTATCATTATTGAACTTGACCTTGAATGGAACTACAAAGAGTAGTAATCATTTTCCAAAGATTTGCTCCTTACCTCTTAACAGTTCAGAAGACTCACAAAAGGTATTTTAATAAAGATTCTCTTCTATAACAGTAATATTGAGTCATCTTATTTTATACTAGGATTCCAACAAAGCTATTCTATCTTGCAAAATCAATGAAAAATGGACAATTTCCGGATTATTATTGAATTATAGAAAAAGCAAAAGAAACATATCAACATTTAATCAACTAAGAGGCAGCTATTTGAATTTTATAATTGCAACTATCAAAGCAATGAGTAGTAAGAGAGAACTTTGAAAGAGGAGAAGAGACAATAACATTCATATTTTTGAAACGAAGGTTGTTCTTTTTTTCCCGTTTATTTATCATTGTTAAAAAAATCTATGGTATGTATGACTCAGAAAAAATAAAGGCTGAATGATTAGAACTTTATTGCTTCCTAAGCATGTTCTATATACCTTTTTCAAATGTTATTTTATGTAAACAAGGCCCTCCTACTTCCCTTGAACATGTCCAAACTGTATTTTTAAATAAATGTAATGACTTTTTTATGGTTGCTATTAGAGACATGATAAAATTTTGTATTATTCTATTAAAAAAAGAAAATCGTGCTGATCTCTCTCTCTCTCTTCGTCTTTTATCATATACTCAATAATCTTATAAAAGTCGGCTCAATTCTGCGCAGTAATGCCATCTATCAGATTCTTGCGATTGCTGCATTTTGAGATATTTATGAAAAACTTCCTCAGAAGTTGACACAAGATCTGGAAATGAAAACAAAAAGGCGAAGGGAAGTTGTTTTGAATGATAGAAGAATATGATATTTTTGCGGTTGGAAGCTAACAGTAGGAGAAAGACTTTATCTTCCCAGACTTTTTCCATTGTATTTAGAATCAGAAATATCTGTGGACTGTAGGCGACTTTGAGCATGAGAAATTGGAGAAAACAACCATGTCTTATAAAGTATTAAGCTAACATTTATTTCACAATCCTTTACTATACAAATATGCATAGTTTCCCCCCACTGTTTACCAGGAAGAATTTGCATCTAAAAATGACTTCCTCATTTTATCTACAGGGGGAATAATTACTATCATTCGTTCATATTTCACGCTTAACGAAACCATTCAATGATTTCTGACTATTTACCATATACTCCTTATTGGCTTATTATGTTACAGTTGTCAGTGATAATGACTGGAGGACGTTCTAGCTGAAAATTTTACAAACAATATAAAAGGATAGGATACGAAAACCAGTGACTAAAAAACGGAAAAGCAGCTATTTTGTAATAAAAAAAAGTAGTTACATATTTAATAGATATTTTGTCATAAAAGTGTGCCATCGTGACGGAGGTAAATACTAGAAATAAATAAATAAACAAAGAGTTGAATAAACTTTGGGAGTAGAAAAGAAATGTATGTTAATAATCGTATAAAATTCATATATACTGTATATATTAGGATCAACCTGAAAGTTTTACCCGTTTGTGTCTTACTGCTAACAAAGAAAATTACATAATATGTTTAGTCATAAATATTAATTAATGTCTTAGATATATCTATATAGCTTTGAATTCCCCATTATTGTCAGTGCATGTTTGCCACCTGGCGGGAAGCATATCAATTCCTTTGGCGAAGTATTCAAGCGAAAAATGAAAAATGCTTTTACTGCATTTTGCAATTCCTCATCATTCTCATATATTTCACCCCGAAGATGGTCCTTTAATTTCCAGAAAAGATAATAGTCTGATGGCACCAGGTCTGGGCTGTAGGCTGGATGAGGCAAGACTACCCATCCAGTTGTTTTAAGATATCCCCTGTCCCAAAACACACATGCCATCAGTTTGTCTGCAGACTTACCTGTCTTAACCTTTTTTGGTAGTGGAGAAAACTTTGTATGATACTCTAAAGAAGCTCTTTTAGTCAATGGTTCATGATAGAATACCCATGTTTCCAAAAAAAGCTTTCAGTTGCCTGTGAATATCGATTGAAATAACTTGCATTAATGAATTCACTTTTTATTAATAATGATAACATAGGCCTACAATGTACTATTTTAAAATTACAGGGAAACGGTTAAAACTTTCAGGTTGATCCTAATATATATCTCTAATGATTTCTTATGTTTACGTATGAAATGTATTCAAGCAGGCTTTCTTTTTTCTATCTTTCATTAAAAAAGCACTGAAATAAAAATGGATATTATTTTCATTCAACTTTTTGTAATATTAAAACACGTGGGAAGCTATATACTTTTCGATTTAAGTAGAACTTGTTATACTATTCGTTTAATATGAATTCTGGTTAAATTAAATAACGATATTTGATAAATGAAATAGCGGCAAAGTGCACTTAGAGAATCTTTTAAAAAATCGTTATTCACGCACTACGTTTTCTTGTTACTTTAGTTTCTTTAAGATTACCATAGACTTTGTATTTATTTTATGAAACGTAGGTTTTTTAAGCCTAGATATCAAATAGAAAGGTAAAACATAGTTTCTTTCTCCTAGAAAAACGATAGGCCACAATTCTCGTGATATTATCAATAGAGAAAAGACCGGTTTAAGAGATTGAGCAGGAGGGGAAGACAAAGGAATAAATCTTCAATAGACAAAAAATTCAGAAAATTGAATGATAAGAAAAATGAATACAAAAGGGATAAGAGAGAGAGAGAGAGAGAGAGAGAGAGAGAGAAACTGGATGAATGATTGAAAGGATGAATGAATAAACGAATGAATAAAAGGAAGAGATGAAAGAAAAAATTGAATAGAAAATAAATTATTTAATTAAAAAAGTAATTTTCGTTTTTGTAAACAAAGACGAAAATATTAAAGATTTTAATGAAAATAAAATTGAATAGATTGAACTATCGAGGAACGAATGAACGAATTGAAAGAGTAAACGAATGAATGAATGGAATGAGTATATGAATAGGTGGTTGCTCGGTCGGTCGCTTAGCTGGTCGATTGGTTGGTTGATCGAAGTAGACTGATGACACACGTTCCTATGGGCTTTTATGAATCATGATCTTAGGTATAATCTGACCAACTTCGGCCTGCCTAAAAGCAAGTACACAAAGCTATAACATATTTTCGTAGTATCAATCTCTCTCTACGTCACTGTGGACACTTTCTCTCCCGCATTACTGTCTCCGCTTCTCCAAATTGAAATTTGTTCCTCTCGTTTGAAATTCACATATCAACTTTGAAAAAAAGTCCATACTGTTTTCCTAGAATGATCTAATTTTTGACCTTTCCAGAAGAGAGAAATTTCAACTATTTACTTTAAATTGTTGAAAATTCAAGTTTACCATAGTTATACTAAAAATAATCTCGACTCTTGAAATACAATGATCAAATTTCAAGTCAACTGTTACTTTATCCTTATCTTATCCTTCCTCGCTCCTTCGTTGATATCTGGTTTGTCTTATTTTTTTTTATTATCATGTATTATGTAATTAATATCTTATTGAAATTAAGGTAAAAGTCATTTGTGGAAATGCGATTTTAACAAGGATGATTGTCGATTTACTTCAAATATTCATCAAGGTATCTCTTTGTACAAATTTCAAAGAGGTTCAACAAATATTTCAGATAGAACAGGACCAAATGGTAGTATAAGAAACAAACCTTAAGATATAAGCTATTCGGTTCTATTATGTATTCCCTATAGGTAAATACATGTACGCTAAGCCCCGTTATCTATACGATCAGGAAGCCTTTTTATTTTCGCCTACATTCAACAAACCAAAGGAAATGGGAACATTATGTTTAAGATATTACACTTGGATAGGTGATAATGCAGATCAAATTCAAATTTATGGTCTTATAAATGGAAGTGTTGTATCGAGAGATGGTTCTTACGCAAATCCTTCCCAAACACAAAAATGGCAACAACATTCCATTACCTTCAACGATCCTATCGATCAGGTTTTCTTTCCTTTTTTTTTTTAAAAAAAAATAATTCAACCATTTTTAATTTATTCATTTAATAGTTAGTTATAAAAGCCGAAAGATATATTGGAAGTCAGGATACGTTAGCTATAGACGATATAGAGTTGTACGATTGTTTTTGTACGTGGAAATATACTGTATACAGAACTTTCTATATTAATCATCGTGTTTTTCTTAGTTGCTACTCCCACTCCTACATTGAAGCCTACTACTCCACATACAACAAAAATAGAAAATATACCTTGTTCATTCGATAAAGGAGACTTTTGTTCATTTACAAATTCTTCCACCAGCGCCAGAAGTTATTTTTGGACAACTGGTAGTGAGACACCGTCATGGAACACAGGACCGTCCAAACCTGTTGATGGAATAGGTTCAACATTATTTACATATATTCAACAATTACAAACTATAGACGTTTTATATAATGAACTACAGGTAAATTTGCATTTGCTGAAGCGTCGTCATGCAACAGGAATGATGTAACCAATTTAACGAGCCCTTTTTTTTTTACCCCTTCAACGTGTATTTCATTCTTTTATAATATGTACGGAAGTCAAATTGGAGGTTTGGAGGTGCTTGCAAGCGATATTTTTGGACTTTTTAAGTCCAAATCTATCCTAAAAGACGATTTACTAACGGATCGTTGGATAAAAGAGACGCTTATAATTCAAAATGCTGGCTATTACCAGGTTAGATAATATTTGTTAATTATCAATGAATTACTATAATTTTACTTCTCAATGAAACTCTATTATGTTTCTAGTTAACTTTTATTGCAACTTGTGGAACTGGATATCGTGGAGACGTTGCAATTGATAAAATAACTGTTCACGATTGTTTTCATTCATCTACTACTAAAACCCGAATGACCACACCAACTATGCCTAGTTCTACAACTGTGCCAGCTGCCTTTACAACTCGGTCAACTACCTCTACAACTCAAACAGCAATAACCAACAAGTCAAACTTGGCTAAGATATTAAATACGAATTTCGACTCATTTGATTATGGACAATACAAGATAACTAAATCATTGTCGAGTAATACTTTTGTTTGGTCTCTAAGTAATCGGAGGATATCAATAGATACTGGACCAAGAGAAGATGTAAGCAAAACTGGTAAAAATCACTTTTCCCATTAGAAAATATTCCGTTCTAATAGAATAATTGAATTTTCTAGGATACTTTCTATATACCGAAGCTTCCTTTTGTAAACAAGGGGATGTAACTAACTTTACTAGTCCTGTTATAACACTGAAACACTTAACTTGCCAACTATCGTTCTATTATCATATGTATGGATCCGATATGGGGATGTTTAATGTTGGCATTTATCATATAACGTCCAAGACATTTTCTACTTTAATGACGAAAAGTGGCAATCAAGGTCTCCAATGGATAAAAAAGACAATGTTACTTCCACCTGGACAATATCAAGTAATAAATGGTTTTATTAAAAATTAATTTGTTACCAGTAATAAAAGAATATCTTTAAAGCTCATTTTTAGCGGAATATGCAAAAGATCCTTCAAAGGAGACATGGCTATTGATAATATCTCTGTTGATTTTTGCCGTTCGCCTTCTTCTACGTTAAAGCCTACTATGTCACGTAATGAATTAAATATTATATTATATATTTTATTGCTTAAAACCTTATTTTGAATCTATTTTCTCTCCTTAAAAACCTAAAGCGATGTCACCAAAAATGCTGGAATGTAGCTTTGAGCGAGATTTTTGCGAATATTATACAAGTCCAAAAGCAACATATTCGTGGAGGATTGCAGATTACACCCTGTCTAGTTCAACTGGTCCTCAAGCCCCACATTCAGGAAAATTTGTCTACTACGAGGCAACATCCTCATCTCGATCCAATATAGCCATTTTGGAATCTGCTATAATTAATTTCAATTCAACGTGTTGTTTGTCGTTTGCTTATCATATGTATGGAAAAGATATGGGTCGTTTTGTAGTATCTCTAGTTACTTATGGCCAAGATGAAAGAACAGTATTAAAGAATGAAACAATTCTTGACGAAAGTGGAAATAAGGGAAACGTATGGAAAATTGTTTCTTATACAATACATAATGAAAACAAACAAACGGTTTGTTTATTTTCCATATTCTATTGTAAAAAGTGAAGATAAAGAGTTAATTATTAATCATTTTCCATTATTACGCAGTTCAGAAAGTTGTTCTTTACCGGTTTCTATGGAAGCGGATACAGAGGAGATATATCGTTTGATGAAGTTCGCGTTCGATTTCAATCTTGTAATGATAAATTGCCACATTCAACTTCAACGCAAGCGAATTTGTTAACTTCCCCAACAGTTAGGCCAACGTCTTCGAGCGTTTCTGTTGGTTTGTAATCTTTCATATCTTTCGTCTAATTTTCGTTAATCTTCATAATTCTACGTTCAATAGATAATCTAAAATGTGATTTTGAGACAAATATGTGTTTGTGGAAAGCAACTGCGTCTATCTCATCAAATACGTACATTTGGAAGCGAGAGACTGGATCAACACCATCAATCAACACTGGACCAAGCGTGGATCATACGAAAGGTATTCAAGGTTACTATATATACGTCGAAGCAACCGGCAGTAAGAGCAATGATTATTCTGAATTGAAATCTCCACTCGTGAACCTAAATAATAAAGATTATTGTATGGAACTTTATTATCATATGTATGGATCCTCTTTATCAATTGGAATATTCGAGATTTTTGTAAATACTAAATCGTCTGGTAGAAAGTTATTATTTAATCAAGATACCAGCATAGGAGACCGCTGGAATCGTCTTCTTATGACGCTAAAGTCCTCTGATAATATCAATCAAGTAAGATTTACATAAGTTCATCTTTTGGAAAATTTACAAACAATCCATAATGTATATTTATTTAAAGATCATTCTTAAAGCAACCTCTGATGGGGATTATAGAGGAGATATTGCAATTGATGACATATCATTATTACAAGGAAAATGCAACGATAGTGCCGTAAATAAGTGTACATTTGAAAATGACGATTGTGGATTTTCTATGACTTCCGACAATTCAATATGGGCTTTTAAAAGAATAAATACTAGAACCCCATCAATTGGAACTGGACCTGAATACGCTTTTGAAGGAAGTAAGATAATTACCGAGATTTTCGTTTTTATACCTAAAAAGCGTCAAATCTTTAATGTGACTTCTTTTTTGGCTAGATTATTACATCTATACTGAAGCTACCAGCGCACCAGTTTCCAGTGTTGCAGTTATGAAGTCTAGCCTTTTTAAAATGAATGGAGTCAGCTGTATCTCATTCCACTATCACATGTTAACTTCGCATGATGACACAGGAGGTTCACTGCTCATTTATTTAGAGAATAATGGTGTCTTACATCACGTAAAAAGCGAAAAAGGAAATAAAGGATATTCTTGGATAAATCAAGAAATTCAAACATCATTCACTAGCTATAAAATAGTATTCAAGGCAGTTAGAGGTTATACGTTTGAAAGTGATGTAGCAATTGATAATTTGATAATTAGCTCGGGAACTTGCAAATCAAACGATAGAGTGATATTTCCAGTTGCCAGCCAAAGTCAGTATTCTATGCAATTTATACGAATTGAACGAATCTAAACTCGTTTTTCTCATTTAAACGTCATTTTCAAAA
Organism: Dimorphilus gyrociliatus; assembly: GCA_904063045.1. Lineage (NCBI taxonomy): Eukaryota > Metazoa > Annelida > Polychaeta > Dinophilidae > Dimorphilus > Dimorphilus gyrociliatus. The sequence goes on along the minus strand of CAJFCJ010000014.1, from coordinate 275,702 downwards.
TTAGCCTCATCGGTCAACTGCAATTTCCAGAATCATATGTGTGGCTATACGCTTGTTCAAGACTTAATGAGTCCCCTGGAGTGGACTAGACGGGATGACGAATCCTCAAGTAGGACAGTTCATAGACGACTTTGTCTCTTTTCCATTAATACCCGTGACTCTGATTTCCTACAGATAAAGTTATGCACATCGGAGGTGTTGAAGCCAAATCGGCAACATCTGCAATATCGATTCAGTCTCCTCTAATCACATCATTCAATTCGAAAAAGTGTTTATCGCTAAAACTAGCAAAGAAAACGAAATCAAATATGATCCAGAGTCAAGGAGATCCACTGCTGAATTTCCACGTAAAGAAGAGAGGATCGAGTTCTTTCAGGTAGACATGTTTCTTTCAATGTAAAACATGTTCTATAGTGATTTTTACGCATGCAGGAAAATCTCGGAATTGATGGAGGAAAGTAGTAAATTATGCATGAATCAAAATTCAAATCTGCCAGTAAATATCGATTTGGAAAGTGATGTTGAACAATTCCGTATTGAACTTTCAACTACCAAAAGGATGAATGTATCTGTAATTACACTTGATGATTTCGTCTTGAAGAACGGTGAATGCCATAAGGTTAAGAATGGTATGTCTTTCTTATATTCAAAAATAGATATCTTTGAATTTAAACCGAAAATTTCACTATAGAAACTGCATTTGTAAAAGTTGGTGTAAATCATGCAAATTGTGGCAAGAGACTCAGTTCGTCCTTTATAATTCAAGGAGAGAGAGCTTTAGATGGCGAATTTCCTTGGCAGGTAAATTTAGAGGAAAAGCGGCATATATGAATTAATACTAAAAGATCCATTGATCATTTTACTATTTATTCTCTTTTTAAAATCTAGGCAAGTGTTTCCATTGCTGTTGCTGGGGATTATTATCTATGCGGTGGAGTTTTAATCCACGAAAGATTCATCTTAACAGCAGCTCATTGTATCAAAGAGTAAGATGGTTTTTTTTATATTCTTATATAATTTTTGGAGTAATATATGTGAATTGTTCCTAGCTCTGCAGATTATAGCATTTTCTTGGGATCTTTAAATAAATACAAAGGAACAGTTTACAAAAGCTCTGTCGCATTCAAACATGAGCAATATAACAAACCTACAAGACATCTTAATGATATTGCAATCATTAAGTTGAATTCTACGGTCAAAATGACAGATAAAATCAACACCGCATGTCTCCCCGACAAGATTTTAGATGGTAGCGAGGGCTACGAATGTCACGTTTCTGGATTCGGCAGGACAAGTGGAGCAGGTAAGCAGTAGCATCTTTCTAATATGAAGACAAAATAAATATTGACAATTATTAGATGGATCTCCAACAAGTTCTGTTTTAATGAAGACTAAGCAAAATATTGTTACTGAAAGAAGCTGCAAGTCTACCTTAATGCAATACACCTTTACAACTGCAACATATCCTGAAATGGTATGCGGAATAGGAGTTGCCTCCAGCAGTTCACAGGCTTGCAAGGTAGAAATCTCCTTGGTTCTTTAGCCGTTTTATACATAGCATCATTTGTTTTTACTTCTAGGGCGATTCCGGTGGTCCTTTGTCCTGTAAACGAAATGATAAATGGCACTCATTCGGAGTTGTAAGTTGGGGTTTGGCCGGATGTAAAGGTGGTATTACAGTTTTTGCACAGGCTGCACCTCACTATAAATGGATAACTGATATAATTAAAAGAGAAGAGCAGTGTTATTGATAGACATTATCATTTGCAAAAGTAATATTTGTATTATCGGAAAAGAAAATTCTGTAATAATTCAAAAATTTTGAATACACTATATTTTTATTAAAACATTCATAAATCACATTCACAAACATCTATAAGAAGGTAATAGGGAATAATGGATAGAATACTAACAATAGTCTATTGTAGGATGTTTTTTAAGCTGATTACGATTGATACGAATGTGCCTTAGTGATATAGTATTAAATTGGTTGGCTGATAGTAGGGAAATTCCCTGAGATGAATACTTTAAAATGAGTTGGTTTCAACATATGTTTTTGACAATTATTTAAAAGGACTGTCACGGTCTAACCGTTTTGATAGATTCAATGAAGCAATTAACCAGCGGCTTTCTAAATATAATTTAAGAAAACGAAAGTACGAATGATTATTATATTCAATGGTTAATCTTCCTGTTTTTTAATAGTTAACCGTAAGGAATGAAAGAGTTCTTTTGTTAGCTATAAAAAGCTATTTTTAACGAAATTAGCCTTCATTTCAAGAGAACTTCACAGATACTCTACGTATATCTTTCCTTATATCATAAAGCTTCATAGTTATTTCATACTTTTGAAAGGATTATGAGTGAAAAGACTAAATTGACCATTTTCATATTCATCACGACTATACTTTCAATTGTCTTTGGTTAGTTTAATGACATATCCATTTATTTAATATGTACATTCATTTGATATTGAAAAATTAGGTCAGAGGATCTATTGGAAGTGTACTTTTGAAAATGATGATTGTTCATTTCAATCAAATGTACCAGATCAATTCCAGGTTTACAAGTTTGAAAGAGGAAATCTAAAAACACCAGAAAGGGCTGGTAAGTAGACGATTTATCTTAAAAAAGATTCTATTGTAGGGTGAAAGCATTATTCATTTATTCCTGTTTTAGAAAATTGTATGTACGCACGCAAGACTAATTCTCATCTGGAAGAGGCCTACTTGTTTTCGAGTAAATTGAATATTCCAAGAAATATTGGGAAATTATGCTTCAAATTCAATATTCTCATGAGTAATGGTCAAGATGAATTGTTTGTCTTCTTCCTAAAGGATTATCAAATTGTTAAGCAAAGAGCTTTTTCAATGAAATATTCACATGAAATATTTAAATGGATAGAAAAGACGGATTATCTTTCGCAGAGTGTAGACGAGGTTTGATTATAAAATTCAATATTGTAATCAGTTAAACAAAGACTTTTGAATGAAAATACTAAAATTCTTTAGATCATGATTAAGAGCTCTCGTAAAAATTCGGCGACTTCAATAATAGCTATCGATAATATGGAATTTAATGATTGTTATGGTTAATTATATAGATATTTTCATCTAATAGCATTCATGCATAAGCTTTCTTTTAACAGCTGATTCATCTTCAACACCTCCATCGTCAACGAATATAGATTCAATATTACAATGTAATTTCGACTCGAGCACTACTTGCCAGTATGAATTGCTAAGAAGCTCTCAGAATCGAATTGATAATTACGCTTGGACAGTAAGCAACCCACAACACTCTTTCTACGGATTGCCTGAGCAAGATGTAAGCAAAAATGGTAAGATATATATATCAGTATCAATTTTAATAACATAAATCTGATAGAGAAGTAATGATTATAGGATATTATTTGCATTCTGGACCATTCGTTTGTTGGGAAGGAGATAGGGTTTATTTAAAAAGTTCTTCAATAATAGTAACCAACCCTAGATGCAAACTTTCATTCTACTATCACATGTCTGGCGAAAATGTTGGAACTTTAACAGTTTATACAAACAATAAAGAAAATCTACAACAAGTATTAGTAGAAAAGCGTGGTCCTCAAGGAGAAAGTTGGCTTACCGAAGACATTAGCCTACCAATTGGAGAATATGAGGTAAATTCATCTCATTAATTAATTACATTCTTAGATAAATTGAACTTGTTCTGATGCTTTTTTCAGTTGATTTTCGAAGGGAAATGTACTATTCTTTCGTTATCTCATATTGCTGTTGATGAAATAACTACACATAACTGCCAATCACCTTCTCTCTCAACTCCAAGACCAACTCCAAACAGTTAGAATTTACCTTTTAGATATTTTCTATTCCTTATAATTTTGATTGCTTACAACAGGAAATTCACCAACACTCTTAGAGTGTCGATTCGAGCAAGACTTTTGTAATTATTATCAAAGTACTCAAACTCATCAATGGGTAATCGGCAGAGAAACTCCCTCTAGCAATACTGGTCCACAAGTACCATATTCTGGAAATTTTGTGTATTTTGAAGCAACTACGGCAACTAGAGGCTATTTTTCCCTACTAGAGTCTCCCGTTGTCTATTTCGATAAAGAGACTTGCTTATCATTTATGTATAATATGCATGGAAGTCATATTGGTCGATTTCTCGTTTCTCTTATCACTCTTGATCAAAATGAAAATAGAATAATCGGAAATGAAACAATTCTTAACGAAATTGGAAATAAAGGAACTGATTGGATTCGATTTTCACATACAATTAATGATTATCCACAAATAAGAGTAAGTTTAAAGCATTGAGACTAATGAAAGAACTAGGACTTTGTTTTTTAATTACTGATATAGCCTAGAAAATTAAATTTTTATGCTTTCTACGGAAGAGGATATAAAGGTGATGTTTCGTTTGATGAAGTTACCATTTCTTATGGTTCCTGTCCTGGGTCTGCTAGGTCAACCAGAGAAACGTCTAGTGTAACAGTAAGACCAGGTATAGTATTGTTGATGATATTCAAGAGAATGTAAAATTTACACTTGTTCAACTGTTATCTTGTTCAGGACCTTCTCCAAAGTTATTGGAGTGTCAATTCGAGCAAGACTTTTGTAATTATTACCAAAATTCTACAAACTATCAATGGTTAATTGGCAGAGAAACTCCTTCTAGAGACACTGGTCCGCAAGCACCATATTCTGGAAATTTTGTGTATTTTGAAGCAACTACGGCAACTAGAGGCTATTTTTCCCTACTCGAGTCTCCCATTGTCTATTTCGATAAAGAGACTTGCTTATCATTTATGTATAATATGTATGGAAGTCATACCGGTCGATTTCTCGTCTCCCTTATCACTTTTGATCAAACTGATAGTAGAATAATTAGAAATGAAACAATTCTGAACGAAATTGGAAATAAAGGAATGGAATGGATTAGATTTTCATATACTATACGTAATTCTCCACAAATAGCTGTAAGTATTAAACATTTGTTGTTTTCCTTAAAAGAAACTGATAAAGAACTATTTTTTGTTGATACAGCACATAAAATTGAATTTCATGGGTCTCTATGGCAGAGGTTACAGAGGTGATATTTCTTTTGATGGAATTCAAATTAACGACGGGTCATGTCTCGTCTAAAGTAGTTTTACCTTGGCATTTAAAGAGGACATTTTCTTTTTTTTCTATTTTACTCGGCTTGGTTAATCATATCACAAATCGATGCGCTTCACTGTTCTTTGATGTGACACATATTTGAAAAAAAATTCAGCTAAGAAATACAATATTTGAATTACAATGATATATAAATCTTTGAATAGTGAGAATGTTCTATGTAGCCTACGAAATGGTTGAATGCTGTATATTGCGAAATCGTCAACTATTCTATGAGTAGAAGAACTGCGATCACAGTAGATATTTGCGATTATTTAGTTTTTCCTGACTGTATTACAGTTCATTGACAAGTATATACTACTATTAATAATGTTGAATAATAGTAATAAGGGTTTAATGACTGCTAGGAATGTTATTAAGTTCTCCCTTAATTGGAAACTCATCCCTCGTATCATTACATTACCGTTTTTTCATTGGTGATCATTCGTTTAAGCCTTAAATCAAGGACAATCTTAAACAGCTTCTTCAAAGTCATTGACGTTGCACTTACTAGAGCTAATTGTTTTTACTTTCCTTTTTTGGTTTTTATGACTCATTTAAATATTCATATTATTATGCTAATTTATTCATATTAGAAAGCTCATTCTTAAAAAAGAAAGTAGATATTTTACATTTTTTATAAAACTGCTGATAGGAGAGTATCTTTAAAGAAAATTTACTTTTTCTCCTTCAAAAGCATAAAACAGCTTCTTTTTGAAATGAATGGAAGATTAGCGCTTTTTCTTCTATATTTTATATATCTGCTTTCCATCGCCGAAGGTTAGTTGTTATTTGCTTATCTAATTATTATATTATTGATGAGTCATTATCTTTCAGGGTTATTGGCAGATTCGGATGTTTCTTGGCGCTGTAACTTTGAGAGCAATGATTGTTCATTCAAATCATTTGTACCAAATGATTTAATGATTTACAAATTTCGTAGAGGAGAGCTAAAGCCATCGCCTGTAAACAATACAGGTTACATTCTTACTCAATGAATTAACGCTCTTTAATGACGATAGTAATAATAATAACAATTCTTTCAGGAAAATGCATGTACGCTAAACTAAATAGTTCAATTATCAAAGAAACTTATATATATTCAAGGAAATTCAATTTTAAAAGCTTTAAATGGAATACTCTATGTTTAAAATTCAATCTTCTCATATCTTCTTTCGTTGACAAACTATACATTTATAAAATGAAGAATAACCGTGTTTCAAACGTTCAAGTCTTTTCAGTAAGTTATTCAGATTACAACAAATGGACTACACGGATACTGACGTTTCCCAAGGATCTCGATCAGGTTTGAAGAATATATAAATTTATATATACTATACTGTACTATACCTTTCATAGTTCATTATCAAAGCTGAAAAAGTCGCTCAAAATGATTCGATAGTGGCTATTGACAACATTGAAATAAACAATTGTTCTGGTATGTTTCCAATATAATTTATTTAAATGAAAGAGATTAATTTCTTCTATTCGTCGTAGTTCTACATGATAAAGTAACTGTAGCTCCTTGGAAACTGCTGCTACAACAAAAGTTGGATTGTAACTTTGATTCGAAAAATTTCTGTCAATATGCTTTGCAAAGTAACGGAAGTGGCTGGAAAATAAACGATCCTACTATACACTATTTGCCACCTTATCAGGATGTAAGCAAAACAGGTAGTTATATAATTTCCATCGCTCACTCAAATTAATATATTGTATATCATTTAAAGGACATTTTGCACAAATTAGCTCGTATTTTTGTAAGAATGGAGACATTAGGAGCTTCCAGAGTTCTCTATTAACAATCGATATGACAGGATGTACATTTTCATTCTTTTACTCTATAAGTGGCAATAATGTTGCAAACGGTATAAAAATCTATACGAAAGGTAAGGGGAATGAAGAAAACCTGCTGTTGGATAATCCTAGCTCAAGTGGAAGTGGATGGATTAAGAGAATAGTTGATCTACCTGTTGGAAACTATAGTGTAATCTTTATATTAAAACAGATTTACAAAGGATTAAATGTATGAAAAATTGTTTATAGATCGTTTTTGAACAAGAATGTAAATGGTTCAGTATTTACTCATTCGCCATCGATGAACTTCGACTGGTAAACTGTTATTCAAGACCAGAACGAACAATACCACCTATAAGACCTACAGCGGACAGTAAATAATTTCGCGTTTGATACTCTTCTACATGTTGAAATAATAACATAAACGATTTTATCAGGTAGATCGAGCACAAAAACTGATTCAATTTCAACTGCAAAACCTATAGTTAATAGTAAGTATTAGAAGTAATTTCTCACTTTTTCTCTCCTAATTTTCCATTGATTGATTGATTGAACAATAGAATATTCTCCTGAAAAATTGGAATGTTCATTTGACAAAGGATTTTGTAATTATTCACATGGAAAGAAAGCTTTTCAATGGTTGATTGGTACAAAAACACCTTCACTTAATACTGGGCCGCAAGAGACATATTATGGTCCTTTTGTCTATTTCGAAGCTACCTATGCTGATACGTCAGCATTCGCTATTCTAGAATCTCCAATTGTTTATTTCAATAGAAAAGTTTGCCTATCATTTATATATAATATGTATGGAGAGGATATGGGTCGATTTCTTGTCTCTTTGATCAGTTTAGATAAAGATAAAAGGACAATAGTTAAAAATGAAACTCTTCTCGAAAAACAAGGAAATCAAGGATTAGAATGGATGATATTTTCACATACAATCAATGGCACTTCCTCTGAAATAGTTGTAAGTACAGAACATTACAAACATACTTTATTGTGTTGTGATTGTTGTAAACAGATTCAAAAATTGCTGTTCTATGGATTTTTTTATAAAGGATATACTGGAGATATCGCTTTCGATGAGATTAAAATAACCGAAGGACCTTGCAGTACACCAGCAATAGGTGAACGCTGTTTACCATTTTTATTTAAACGACTATACTATAAAAATGTATTCTTTCGGCTTCTTTTCAGGCATCAATAAACAGAATTGCGGTAGGAGCGGTAATATTAAAGGAGTAAATACTTCTATAACTGATTTTCCATGGCAGGTTTGATAAATTTCTATGCACTACTTCAAAAATAGTATAAAATACTATAATAAACGCATTTAAAGGTATGGTTTATAGGGGAAAGTGACACGAAAAGCAGTACATGCGAAGGAATAATTGTTCATGAAGAATTTATCCTAACTGCTGCGGAATGTCAAGCTGACTTGTAAGTTATTCTCAATCTTTACACTTTAGTCTATGTGTTCTATTCGTTCAATCCTAGAAATTCAGAATACGAAATTGTTGTTGGATCTTCTAAGAGATATAGGGGAAAAATTTACAGAGGCGTAAAATTTATACAACACCCACAATATAGCAGTTTATACTATAAGAATAATATAGCTCTCTTAAAGTTGGAAAAGAAGATTACAATGAGCGATAAGATTAAACCCGCTTGCTTAATTGAAGAGAATCTTGATGGAAAAGAAGATTACGAATGCTACGTTTCAAGTTTTGGAAAATTGCGTAAGGATTATGAAAGAGAATTGTAGATATTTTAATCGCAATCCTTTAATTACAGAGCCAAAAGGTTATACTCACCAACTTCAAAAACTGCAACAAGACCTTGTAACTGAATTGATATGCAAGAACGCTTTCTATAGTTATTATCGTTCTTATCCAGAAATACTTTGCGGAAAAACTCTTAATACTCGTCAAAGCCAAACTATCTTTGTAAAGTTCTTAAAATAGTATTATGTTAAGATAAAAACTTATTATCTGTGCATTATCCTTTTTTCCAGTACGATACAGGATCTCCTCTAACTTGTAAAGTTAACGGAAAATGGTTTGTGGGAGGTATCCTGCAGAAATCGAACGAATTATATAGAAAGAATCTAATATTATATACACAAACTGGCAAATATTATAGATGGATAGAGGATACTATAAAAAATAACTTAAGAAATATATTAACAAAACCAACTGCTCCACCTTCACTTACCACTCGAAAACCTCGTAAAACACTTTCTATTGATGTTTATAAAACGAATAAATGTGTTTTTCATCTTTCAGATAAAATTCAGGTTACTGTTGGTCTCAATCACAAAAATTGCGGCGTAAGAAGTAGTAGTTCGTTCATTGTTGGAGGAAAAAGGGTTACTGACGCTAGTGAATTTCCATGGCAGGTAATCTAAACTCTTTAATAAATATTTCAAAGTTAAAGTTCATATATAATTACATATCTTACAATCAGGTGCGACTATCACTCGATACATATTTTACGTATTTTACGTTTATTAAATGTGGTGGAATTCTTATTCATGAACGATTTATACTTACAGCTGCTCATTGCATAAAACCGTTAGTTTTTCTATTTGAATTAATGAGAATAGCCAATAGAATGTTGTAGTAATTAAGAAATCTTTTTATTAGAAACGAAAAAATATCCATAAGTTTGGGCTCTGTTTACATCTATGGTGGAAAGACTTATAAAGTCTCTAAAGCCTTTATCCATCCGGACTATAAAAGTGTTTTTATAGAGAATGACTTAGCCATATTAAAATTGAATAAAGCTGTTATAATGTCTGATTCAATCAACACTGCTTGTTTGAATAATCAACCTCTAACTGGTAATGAAGATTACGATTGTTACGTCTCCGGTTTTGGATATTTAAATGGACAGAGTAGGCTAATTAAAATATTTAAAGAGAAAAGACCATCAATTTATATTAGTATATTTTCTATTTTAGATAAACAACTGTCTGATTTTCTAATGAAAACTAAAATTCAGTTGGAAACACAGGAGAGTTGCGCCAGTGACATGGCAAATAAAACTAAAGGATTATTCATGTTAAATTATCCACAAACAATCTGTGGAAAAGGTGTTGAAACTCCACAGTCTCAATCTTGCCAGGTAAATGAAATTATCTTTTAAAAGTATATCATTTGTTATAAGTTTTTTAATGTTTTTCTTTCAGGGCGATTCTGGTGGTCCTCTATCCTGTAAAATCGGGGGGAAATGGACAGCAAGTGGAGTAGTTAGCTGGGGTATTAGAGGATGTAAATATGGCAAATCTATTTTTACCCAAACTGCAAGTCAATATGACTTTATTAAAAAAGTAATTGAGGAAGAAGAAAACATATGAATGAATAGATGTCAATAGGATGAATGAGAACTATTAACACTCCATTTACAGTAAATACATATCTATATGGTTTTTAGCGTGTTTATAAAAGTTAAAACGTATGACGACCATTTACATTTGAATACAAAACTTGATCGCTTAATCTATAACTAATGGTTATAAGTATAAACTATGAAAATATTTGAAAAGATACTCCTCTAGGAAATAGTTAAACGCCCTACTTTAGAATATCAACTACGAAACGAAATACAGATATTAAAACCACTAATAACCATCGCAAAATTATCAACTTTTGTTAATTTTAAATATGTAAGTTGTTAATGGTATCCTAAAGAATTTGTTCTTTATACTATGTATTGTAGCTGCGATACATTTATTTATAAACATCGATTAAGTTTAGTATTGATCATAAAAAAAGAAATATGGCCAATAAGAAATTCTACTGTCTCCTTGTTCTACTTTTATTTTCTCTTTGAAGTTGATCGTCTTAACAAGATTTATATTAGTGTTTATAGATAAGATTATTTAGACATTCTTCAAAATACTTCCAGAGAGGATGACTAGAAGAAGGAAAATTGAGAGGAGTCTTTTGGAGGCTGCCGATGCTGGTCGAATTAAAATACCTTCGGCAGCAGGGAGTAGAGTCATTTTTAGAGAAGGAGATATCATGGAAAGCAAGGATGAAGTTGGTAGTTTTTTATACTTGTTTCGACGATGAAAATCGTACAATATTTTATTTATTATAGGCCAACATTCTTGTAAATAATCTTCCTCTAACGAAATCGAAATTATCTGAATGCGGTATTATATCAAAAAGATTTTGCGAAGAATTTCCTGCTTTGGAAGATGATTTTTCAAGAGCGATCCCACTGGAACTGGAAATAAGATGTTCTTATTTGGAAAACAAATACATCTTTCATACGAAATTAACCAGATATTCATATGCTATAGGCTACAGCGTTTGTATTTTCGGTTTCAAGATCTAGAATATACTGTAATTATTTACTTTGCTATTAATAGAATTTAAGAAAGGTTATACGATGTCTTTTAAAATGGGCTGATCACTTTGAACAAGAGGTTATAGCTTTAACTCCAATTGGTTGTGGTAAAGCGTGCCAATACGAACCAAACGCAGTTGCCAAGGTCCTCAACGAAGAAATAAATAGCTACTTTATCTTTCACGTTAATACTTCAATCAAGGTATTGTAATCATCTTAATACCTCTCTCCGTGACAATGAAACAATAGATTAATTCCAGAAAATTATCATTGTTTCCTTCGAGACTGAATTGAATGAGATTATGAAGCAGACATTTAAAGAAGCAAAAACTGTTGGTGATTTCATGAAATATAATCTGGAATGTTTAGAAAAAGCCTACGATTTAGAATTAGCTTGCGATTTACAACACTCTAAAAGTCTCTCATCTAAAAAGTTACTTGATTGGGGTGATCTAGATAAAGCCAAATCAAAAGCAGACAGATTGCAGGTGAATTGAACAAATTCAATTGTTTTACCATTCTTTTAACCATTTCCTTGTTCTTATTAGAAAATTATTAATTTGAGCTATCGTGTGCCTAGAAATTGGTCATTAAATTCAACATATTTAAATGATGCAACTGCAGCTGGAGGGGAAAGTGACCTCATCAATTTGAAGGACACCGATGAACAACTATTCGAGTTATTATTCTTTATCCATTATCCATAATATTTTCATTGTTCTGTTGTTATTCGTTAATAGAAAATTAAAGAAAATCTGTTTGGATACATGGAAACCAAAATTCGTTGGCCACGGAAAAGATTCAAGAGAACAAGATTCGTCAATAAAAAATATTGAAATAATCAAAATTGAAAGATTAGAACATCCCTCAATTTATGAAAAAGTTTAAAAGCAGTTTTCATTTTATATTTTAATGATTTTCATTGTTTTTTTTATTAAAATCCTTCTTTCAGTATGCATCCAATAGAAATAATCTTATAAGAATGGCTATGAAAGATGATATTCAACCATTCCCTGAAGAAGAAGTTGAAACATATACCGTCGCTCATGATGATGTCAAAAGAACGTTAATTCAGGAGGTCAACGAACACTATCTCTTCCACGGAACAAAGTCCGAAACAATTGAAATAGTAAAAGAACAAAGTGTCGATCCAAAATGGACTGGTGATGGAGCTATGTTTGGGTGTGGAGTATACTTCAGCGAAAGTCCAACGAAAGCTGATCAATATGTAGGTGGTGGAACTGAGCATCAAATCATTATGGCAAGAGTTTTATTAGGAAGTGTATTTCATACAAAAAGTACAATGAAAGGTAAGAGAAGACCACCGACAAGATCCTCCAAGGGAAGTCATCAAAGACTTTACGAAAGTGTACTTGGCACTCACAGGGAGGATGGCAGAAAATTAAATTTTCGAGAATTTGTCATTTACGATAAGGATCACTACTATCCCGAATTCTTTATAACTTATAGACGCTGCAAATAGACCTATATTGAAAACAACCAAATCTTTTAATATATTCATACCAAATCCTATTCAATTGCGTAATTTTAATTAAAGTAGAATAGGGAAATATAAAAAAAGTAACTAGGCACTGAAGAGATAATTAATGAAACATTCCTATGAATATTTCAGGTGATTATCCTTGAGACTATTGTGCATTTATTTTTGTTCTCCTTTTCAAAGGGTTAGAAGAATGACCGTTTTCCTTCAAGTACTATATTAAATATGAATAAGTAAATTTAATATTAGTATAAATACAGTAACGATAACTAAACTCACTCAATCGCGGCATAATGATGGTTGTTTTACAAAGTTTCATCTTCCTTCTCTTTGGCTTTACGTCGGAAATTGACAGTCTTTACGTTGAAAAATCTGGTAAAAACACAATTATTAACAAACTAACTAGTATTTTCTTATTACCCTAACGAATAATTCTAGTTTGCCACTCATACGTCAAGTTTAAAGGCACTTTGAATAACGATGATGTAATACAGACACTTTCAATTCCAAACTTGGAGTATTGTATTGTAAAATGTACTGATAACGTAAACTGCGGAAGTTTGTCATATAACCAAGTTTCAAAAAATTGCTATCTTCAAAAGTTTATTTCATACGGTCCGAATATACTTATGGATGACGATATCTTCTATTATGGGAAGATTACAGTCTATGGTAAATATAGGATTTCTATGATTTAAGCGTCTCTTTTACATATTCAATTCTCTTATAGATTGTAACAACTGGAGAAAGTTTGATAACAAAATGCTAAAATGCAGTAAATGTCATAAAACTCCAATTTCTACAACTGATGTGGATGTTTGTAAAGCAGAGTGTAATCAAAGAACGAATTGTACTTCATTTAATATGAATACAAACAACTGCGATCTGCTTGATATTTCATCCCTGGGTGATTCCCTTACTTCAAACCCGAGTAGTACTTTATACATTAAACCTCAATGCGTTTGTAAGTCTTACATTCAATTTTATCATTTTGTGAAAATAGTTCTCTTTTTAGCGTTGTTCAATATTTCTGCGTCGACGAATTGTTTGTCTGGTTTGTCGACTAATAATTTCCTGAAATCTCTAGGAGATGGTCTTCAAGATTGCCAAAGTAACCCTCCAAAGTTATCTATTGGCTCAATAATTACATTCAGAGCTACTGTTAAAATGTTACCACAAACAACTATATATGTAACTATCCACAAGGTTGATAAAGCGAACAAATGCGATGATATTATGGTCGTCAACGATCCAAACGACAAACTAAAAATGTGCGACCTAATAGAAGATGAAGATAACTTATGTAAATTCTCCTGTTCGGGAAAGAACTGGAGAATGATTAAAATAACAAACTATTCACTGAATATTCAAATTTGCGAGATTCAACTATCATCGTCAAGCAGACTTGCAAACGTTTGCGCTTGAATTAATAAAATACTAATGACAAACTTTCAATGTGAAATGCTTCTTTTCAATTCAATAAACTTTCAAAAAACTTTGTTCTACTTCCTTGTTAGCGTTTTTCAATGATACCGATTAGATAATAGCGCTACTGTGGCTACAACGACAACATTTTGTTGTTATATACATATTTCATATAGAAAAAAATGTGTTCGCCCTTCGAATTACTTTATAATGAAAGAAATTCTTTCATATTCCGTTATACGCAGGTCAACCTTCACAGTCGATGCATTCAAGATATAATTCATTATTAACTATAATCTAACAAAAGGTTGAATTCAAGGTGAAACAACTCCAAATAAAAGAATGCTAAATGACGTCTTCTTTATAATTTAATAACTGGCGAAAAAATTCATCTATACTTCAAAACGAGGCTTTAGAGGAACGTTTGAACATTTCAATTTCGGATAATCAGTCAGCCCGTTATTCGTTTAATGAGGAAAAGAAAGGAAAAATTTAGAAAAGTAGTAAACTTATGATTTTCATAGTTAATAGACAGAATTAATAGAGAAAGGTAAAGAATTCTCTCTTATTATCCCATCTCTTTAAAAGACTTTTACAACAAATTCCTCTCCATCTTCAATCATCAGTTTAAGCTTTGAGTAATGCCAGCATTGAATAATAATCAACTTTTCAGTTAAGAGAGTTTATCTCTTTTTCATTATGGGTCACTAATTCTTAAAAGCCTTTTTATAAATATTGAAAAATCAGCACATTTTATGATAACTTTGCAAATAAAGAAAAATTGGCCTATTTAATCAAAATAAAGCCTATGTAACTATTGGCTTTACAATACAAAATCGATGTGATCTTGACAACAGTATTGCTTTTTTAAACAAACCAGATCATATAGTACAATGAATATAGGAGTAATGCCGATGGAAATCTTCACAATATTTAGTAATATTACATTTTCTCTATATTTTATAGGATCGTACTAATGTTTATTAAGCAATTCGATTAGATTAAAATTGTCTAATTAATTGATTAAGACAAGAAATAATCAGAATCATTTAGATAATTGTCAATCAGCGGTAAATGACCCTTCAAAATTTCCTGTTATCCATTTCGGCCTTTGACAATCACGTTTGTTGAATCATGGAGAGAAATCCACTTTTGCTTTATCATCAAAATATCCTCTGGCAAACGCTAAAGGATGACGACGAATTCTGCAATTATATTATACAACAAAATACTACTGATGAAGATGGAGAGAAGAAGAGATTGAAGAATGATTTTGAATATTTATTCAATAATTTCATTCTATTCCAACCTACTGATCGGATAATTTCATTACTCAGCGAAATATCCGAATCAAAATATACAGATTTAATAATTCGCTTACAAAATACATGGAAAAGTTTGATTGAAGAAAGAAGAGAATTCGTTCTGGAAGAAATTTCAAATATTCAAAAATCTCCATTCTTGAAAAGAGGAAAAATGAATAAATCATTTTTAGATTATATCATTCCTATTCAAATCATTTCCAGAAGTAAATCGAACGTTTATTCTAGCGAAGGTCTTACTATTGACCTAATTAATCATTTAAATGGAATGAATAATGACCAGTCTATTCTTTTCGGAGGCGAGGCGGGAATTGGTAAAACGTATCATTGTCTAAAGCTTTTGAATCTTTGGGCGACCAATTACAACATATTTTCCAATTATTTGGTCATTTTAGTGAAAATGGACGAAATTTCGGATGATGAAGATTTTCTCGATATTCTGCTCAGACAAAATTTCTCTCCTAATTCAAAAGTAACAAAACAATTACTCAACTATTATTTGAACGATCTACAAGATAATCGTCGTAGAAATATCGTGTTCTTCTTTGATGAAAATGATAATACAAATCGAAATCGTAATCGAATTCTCGATATAAAAGCTACAAATCTTCACAAAAAGTTTGCTATGATTTCGTGGTCGAGATATTGGAGAATGGAAGATCTAGGGAAGGAATACGATCATATTTTTGAAATCACGGGTTTTAGTTTTTATCATATGACTCTCTTCGTATTGAGA
Organism: Dimorphilus gyrociliatus; assembly: GCA_904063045.1. Classification (NCBI taxonomy): domain Eukaryota; kingdom Metazoa; phylum Annelida; class Polychaeta; family Dinophilidae; genus Dimorphilus; species Dimorphilus gyrociliatus. The sequence goes on along the minus strand of CAJFCJ010000014.1, from coordinate 259,400 downwards.
TTTTGTATTAACCCAGATTATTTCGATGATAATCAACCTGAAAGATGTATATCAGATGAAAATCTGATCCACTTTTCCAACAAAAACTTGTTGTATTTCGACGCTAATCTTAATCTAAAAACGGATAATAAGAAAGCAATTAGTCTTGAGAGAAATATATCGGTATTGATTAATTCCATGCATCACATATGTTACAATCCCTTAAATGCTTTATTACTACTATTTACTTGGAAGAATATGGATAAATGGAATAATTGCCCTAAACTGAAAATATTTAAGTCACTTTTTAATAATATGAAAGATCACATTTATACTTTCAAAGGGAATTTTGATTTCGACGGAGTAATGATGGAATGTTGCAGAAAAGCATTTAATAACTACTTCTACGGAACACCGATGGAATTGTCGGATCTTCTCGAAAGTTGTCAGAATGTTGCAGATTTGTTGATACCTTACGTTGAAAATGGAAAGAAACTTTTTAAATTCTATCATTCTTTATTCCGTGATTATTTTGTTGTTGAATATATTAATCTGTGTTTAGAGAAGGATAGAGTAATGGAAGAAAAAGAAGAGAAGATAAATATGATATTCAATGAACTTTCAAAACCGGATAATTCATTAAAAGTAGCAAATATTCAACCTTTTCTCCAGCATTCGGAAATTGAAACAAATGAAATAATCCTGAAATACAGTATTGAAAGTACTACTAGGAGTGAAACAAAGCTTAATCTAAGAAGAAGGGAAAGTGAAGATACGGATTATATAACATGCAAGTTTCGAATGATAGATTATAAGAGTATTGATAAATTTCATATTCAAGACAGAGATGTTAGTGGTAAGTCTTTTCTTTCTTTTATTATAAATAGAATATAATAAGACTTTTGAAGAGAATACTCACTTGTTTGCCTTTTTCAGTTGTTGATATTAGAAATATAAGTAAAAGATTGGGGAAATCAACCGTAATTACTACTGTTTCATCTATATATTGTTCATTGAATAGCGAACATTTTATGCAAATGGGACATATGTTTAGTATGAACAGTCCATTGGAAAAGTTGGACTTTTCCGGAAATGAATTTGATGAGGAATCATCAAAATACTTGTTCAATTGCATAAGTGAAAATCTAACAAAGTTAAAAGTTCTAATTCTTAACCATTGCGATTCGCAATTATCCAACGACGGTCTTTGTCGTTTATTGAAGAAAAGTAAACACTTATCGCAACTGGAATTATTAAATAACGAACTAAATGAATCGGCCGATTTCTCGTTTATGGAGACAATACTAATGATGAAAAGTATGAAAACGCTTAAGCTTCCTAACATCAATACGTATCAAATAGAACATTTGAAAAAGAAGGCTGAAACATTAAAGACCGAAATACACGTGACAAGTTTGTATCTTGGAAAAAATGAACTCGATGACCGAATTATAAGGAACTTTGTTGAGAAAATGATCAATTCATCTCAAAGTATCAATACTATTGGTGTGAATGGTCAAAAGGTGAATTTTAACGACTACGTCTACTTATTTGATATATTGAAAGTTATAAAGAAAATTGACTTTTCCGACGGTGATCACGATAGAGAGAATATGGAACGTCTTTTGAAATTAAATTATCTTCAAAAGTATCCAGATTTGGAATTGGATGTTAGTGAATGTAAATTAGATCAAATGATGTTATGTTATCTTTTCAAATACGATAATATAACCGTTCTTAACGTTAGTGATAATAACTTTAAAGGAATTCTAAAATGGGACTATTCTATAGTGTTAAATATGCCTAAACTTCAAAAACTCTACATGAACAATTGCAACTTGGATTCGAATTTTCTAAGTTGGTTTACCCGTAATCTATATAGATTTCAGTCATTATTCGATCTGGATTTATCCTCTAATCCCTTCGAAAATGACGCTGCATTGGAATTTTTCGAAAAGATTGCCAAGGAGAAAAACAAAATCAAAATTTTGACATTTTACGGTCCAAATCTTGATATTGAAATTCTCTTGGATTTAGTAATTCTTATCAAAGAGAATACTACCTTAATGTCTCTAAACTCACCAACAGATAATCTTAATTATAATTTTAACAACATTAAAAGTGTCCTGGATTCAAGAGACTTCAATTTAGAATTAGCAGATATGATATACTTTGAATTTTTCCGTCTTAAAAGATTTAAAACCTTAATCATTGGTAGACAAAAGTTTGTCCAACCTAATCAATATTTCACTATTGCAAACTACTTTAAACAATTGGAAATTACTGATATTGTTATCAGTAATGAAGCCTTAGAATATCTTGATGTTACTGACAGAAGTGGCATCATTAAACGATCTCCAAACATTCAAACTTTTACAGTTCAATCTACATATATTAGAGAATCCTTTGCTCAGGATTTTTTCTCGGTAATGGAGTCCGTATCAACGTTGAAATCTATATCATTAATTAAATCTCCAATTCAAGAAGAATACTTAGAAGCTGCCGGAAGTTTAATAGGACGACAAAAGGATCTGAAACATTTAAACATTACTGGAAGAATTATTCTCAATTTATTCGATACTAATCTCTTTCAGCATATATCTCCGTTGTGCTGCAATATTGAACAAATCTTTCTCGATTGTAGCGAATGCTGTTTAAACGATACTGACAAACATCTCGCTCAGTTTTTAGGACGGCAAACGCGACTAAACAAACTCTGTCTCTCCTACACCGATATTGATGGAGTCTCTATAGCAAATATATTTAAACACATACCTTCGCCATCTTTCAATCTAACCGAACTATCTGTACCCAATTACGAATTGTCTCGACAAAATCGGCAAGACTTTGGAGCATTCATCGCTTGCCAGACTCAACTTAACTACCTTGATCTTAGCGGAATTACCTGCACAGAAATGCCTATCAATATAGACGATTCTATGTTTCCGGATAATCCCGAGTTTTGTTGCAACATTTCTAAACTTTATCTCGATAAAGTACACTTTTCAAATAATCTGAGTGAGGATATTGGAAGATTAATACAACGACAAAAGAATCTGAACACTCTTAGTCTATCATCGGCCAAGTTCGAAGAAGAAAGTGGAAGAAACTTATTTCAGTGTATTTTAGAGTCGTGTTGCACAGTTGAACATTTGGATTTGTTAAATATCGCATATAAAGAAGATATGAACGAGCATCTAGGAAAATTCATCGACAATCAAACTCGTCTTCAAAAGCTGTTTTATTCGAATAGCAGTTGGGAAAGTCATAAAAAATCCGACATCTTTCAATATATTCTACCCAGATACTCGAATATAAGAGAATTAAAGCTGGATATATCGAATTTCTCCAATAGTCTTCACGAAAACATGGCCATAGTTATTGGATGTCAAACGAAACTCGCATCTCTGCATCTAATGAATGGAGATATGGAGAATAGATTTGGCAATCTCCTAAACAGCATTCCAAATGTCTGCAACAATATTGAAGAGATTGTATTTCGGAAATGTAAATTAGACGAAAGTTGTCTGCGTGCTATTCAAAAATTCATTGGATTTCAAAAGATTCTTAGGAAATTGGACATATCGGATTGTAGTCTTGAAAACTACTCAAAGGATAAAGCATTGCTTAAAGAGATAATTCTATCTTGTAGTCATCTTCAACAAATTGTGTTTGATAACATTTTTGAAGGAATCGATCTGAGTAGTGACTTGAAAAGTTTGAATGGATTTATGTGTCTTGGAGTTCAATTTTATTAGCAATTCATGGGATTGTTTTATATACTGTATATGCTAATAGTATTACTGTATCTACTATGTAGTATTCAAGTTATGTCCTTTCATATGGACCCCTTGTTAAATTGCACTGATTTGATTATAGAAGGGGTCTTTTTTCGGTAAATAAAGCCATATTCTTGTTACACTGTGAACTGTAAAATTGCTTTATTTGAACAACAAAATGGTGTATCTTGTAGATTCTTTGAACATATCAGTGATTTGAAAAGTTTAAATCTATGCATAACTTTTTACAGCCATTTTGCTTATTGATTTGTTAATAAATAAAGTCAGATGTCATTAAATGATTCGGTCAATGTGATCAAAAAGTATCTAAAGAATATGAAAACATGCATAATTCATAGCATTCTCATATAATTATTGTGTTTTATTCGATTCACATATTGTGATATTTTCCTTGCAAATGTCAGGTTATCTATTTTGGAAACGAACGTTATTAAGTTACTATATAATTCCATTGCTTATGGTAGAATTATTTGAAGAGATTCTATATTGCGTAATATTACAGTTATCATGAAATTTCATTCATTTAGTTTAATTTTGTTTTATATAACTTTAAGTTTGGCTTCAAACGATATATTTAGATCTTGACCTGCAGCCTTTTGAGAGAGATACTTTTCGTAAAATATCATCTTTTTGCTAAAAATGGAAAGCATATAAATTTATTTACAACAATTGAAGGTTTTTCGAATGATTACGAATTGACATAGAAAAGAAGAGCTTTATTATTTAATGAATACCGACTTTGGAGACATCGCTATGACAATAATGAACAATGAACAAGAAATAATTGATTATCATATATTCAAGCATTTTTTTAAATATCTCATGAAACCTTTGTCTACTACCAATTTTTTATTGAATATTTTTCTATTCTATGTTACTTTTATACCGAATCCCTTACGTTTACTCTATGATTTCCAGCAGTATATTTTACACGGTTGCTAATAGAAATCCATCAAATTTTGGTAGATGTTTCTTATCTATCTTCAGCCATTGTCGACCATACATATCATTCCTTGACTTTAATTTACGTGTGTAAACCTAACCCTTTTAGATAAATGCGAATGGCACAAACCATGACTAAGCATTTTTACGAACTAAATGGTTACCTATCCTCCTTCACCTCTTCCTCTTTTTTCCCATTTGAAGATCCTACGAATTCAAGAAGTAGAAGAATAGTCAAGAAGCAGAGAAAACGGTAAAATTGTTTCGGTACTCCTCATAAACCACACAATTTACATAAAGATATTTATTGAAGGATACTCAGTGCAGTAATGCAAAAATGCAATTTGCATCCAAAAACCATAAATACCGTCTCTTTCCAGTTAAAAAGTAATATATTATATAGATGGAAATTATTGAACATTCTTAAAATTCCAGGGTTAGAAGATTAAGAATCCAAACGAATATTATAAATCAAGTTGAAGAGAATAAAGTGATTAATTGACGCTCCTTATTTATTAAAATTGCTAAGCGAAAAACATTGACAGAAAGCTAACATATCGAAAAAAGACAACAAAGAATTTCTGTTTGCTATTTTATCATTTTTCTTAGGAAGCATAAGATAGTCATTGTTTTTTATCTTTTGAAACGTTCTCAATTTATCCTCATTTACATAAATGTCATCAATTATCCATTATTCCATTAAGTTCTTTTTATTATTTTATGTTCCCCGCATTGTTTCCTTGGCGTTGCTCTCACTTGCTCTTGTCTCTTCTAGACTAGATAACGACGATGATAGCATTCTGCATTATCGTTACTTTCCTCTTTGATAGACTATGTTTTAATGGAGGTTCTGATGTTTTTGAATCTTGTACAGAGGCCTTCTATTATCAGAAGGGAAAGAATGATGAAATTTTTCAAATTCAACCTTTAGAAAGCGGAAACATTTCGAGTATTCGTTGCAGAAAAGAAAATGATACTTTTGGAATTGCTTTTCTCGATAACAACTCTGAAGATTTAACTCTCCTAAGCGATTCTAGATATGCAGCAGGTAAATCGTTCGTCAAGGATATCATTTACGAAGATTTCAATGAAAATGAATTGAATAGCTTTCTAAAGACAACAACATTTTGTAGACAAGGAATGAAAATCGAAACTTTTGAAACGTCAGTTTATGATCAAAGTTTCGTTTTTTGGGATGGCTTACAAATAGAACCAACTGAAGCGTCTATTGATGGAGTATGCAATTGCTTCATCAGTAAAAGATGTATAGATGAATCCAATATCGCAGCGGGATGTTATATGACTGGAGGAGGTCAGCAATGGTTTACGGACGAGGGATATTTTTCGGTTAAGTCATCGAGATTACCAATCAAAACATTGCTTTTTGGAGATGTTGATCATGAAAGTGAAAAGTTAAAATATCAAGTATGGAAATTGGAATGTCTTTATCCTCTATACACAATTACAATTCCTGATCTTAGTACAAAATGCAAAGAAAACAATAGTCAAAAGCAGCCTATAATATACGATTTAATGGATAATAAATTGGAATCTTGTCTATATTCTACTACAAATCCTTTAGTTTTAAGAATTGAAAATTCTTCGCCATTTTCATCATTTCAAATTATTGGAAAAGAGATAAAAGATTGCGAATATTCTATTACTGCTTATTCAAACAATGGAAGAGTATGTAATGAAATCGCTAATTGTATTTTTCACTGTGACGATACCAAGATGGTTGACATTCAAATATTTAAGAAAATTGACAATGATCAATTGGTTATTTGTGATGTTATGGTAATATAGAAAAGATATTCACCTCGTTGTTAAGGAACGTTAATGTTTTCTTCGACGCTTGTATTCTATATAGTTAAAAGGGTGAAAGCGATAGTGGAAATGTTTCTTATTATCAGTATTTTTAGAATAAGACAATTGATTACAGAATACATGCAAACGGCAGATTATAGATTTTCACTTTCTCTAATGGCAGTTAACATATTTTTTATTTTCCTTTTCTTCACACAAAGAATTGAGTCTCGTAGTCGAATAGGTCAGATTTTATCCGAACGAATCCGTATATTTTATCTCTGCATATTGGACAATGAGGTTGAGTTAGGCTTATAAAACAAGCTTCGCAGGCAATAATATGAGAGCAGGGTAAATTGAGAATATTTGACGGCCTCTTGTAGCATATTTTACATGTGAAAGATTCTATATCGATAGCAGACGAGTTTGCCATTTGAGTGCATAGATGGTAAGTGGTTAATGGAGAGTTTTCTAAGCCGTTTTAAGCATTGTCGGTTTGTGTGAAATAGATGGTTTTTGTGGAATAACCAAAAGAAATAACCTTGTAATTGTTAATTAAAAAAACACGATAACCTTTTTAGGCCTATTTATCTTTAACTGTTCAAAGATACGAAAATCTATTTTCCTTTTCTAGGCCGATTAATTATATTCGATATAAGATACGAGTTGTTAATCAGTTGAAATAGGTTTAAATGAGTAAGTTTGCCCACTCAGTCACACTCTATTGTTATCTCTTTCAATAGTACGAAAACTATATTAGAATACAAAAATTCTTTTTTAACAAATACGTAATATAGTGATCAATAAAGCCGAATATATAATTAACCCATTCACAAATGCCTATTAAACCTTTATTTCTTCCGTAATACCAGGGTAAACACCCTAGAAAATGTTCATACTTTCCGTATTGCGAAATATCCTCGATAAGAACTTCCCTCTCGTTTTTAAATAACGATTACAAATAATTGAATATATAAAGTATATATATATATATATAACGATTTATAGATGCCCACCTCACAATCTTACATGAACAACATGAGACAGAGTTATCTTTACTTTGTATTTTTTCTATCCTTTCTCAAGTTCCCATCGAATTTTGGTAAATGTTTTTATTTGTTGTTTTATTATATTGCTAGATAAAAGAACGAATGAATGAAAAAACTAATTAAAAGAATTCTTTTCAATTTTAAACACAGGACAAAAAATTTATTGGCAATGCGATTTTGAATATTCTAATTGTTCCTTCGTGCCGAGTGTCTCTAATGAACTTGAAATATTCAAATTCCAAAGGGGTTTATTGAATTTTCCCCAACACAGTGGAAGAAAAGGTAAAACGGTGGTGTAATTAGATTGAAGAGGAAAATAGCTTGTTTACTCTCTTTCAGGTGCTTATATGTATACTGCGAATTTGGGACACGACTTTCGAGAAACTTTTATTACTTCTCCAAAAATTAACTTTGACTCGAACAAACCGCTAAGACTCTGTCTTCAATTCCATCATATGATTGATCACGCTGATAATAACCTCTTCGTAATCCTACTTAACAAAGGGCGTATTGTTGAAAAGACATTAATTGTAGGAAGGCAGAATCCTAACAAACAATGGACAAAGTCTACTTTAGAAACATTCAAAAAATTTGATCAGGTAACTCAATATAAACAGTTTTAAAGGATACGAACTATTTGTCTACATAGGCATATTTTTATAGGTTATCTTTCAAGTACGAAGATTGAAAGGTATCCTTGGAATTACCGCAATCGACGATATCCAAATAAACGATTGCCGTGGTAAATAGTTTACTTGTTTATTCAATTATATCTATATAATAACTCTCTTTGTATTTAAAAGGAGATTTTGGAACTATAAAGCCAACTGAAATTCCGGTCTATTATCCTCCACGTAAGCTTTTCTTTCTCTTCGTCGTCTTCTTCTTCTTTTCTTTTTTACTCTTTAGAATTTTAATATTAAAACGCATTTTTCAATCATTAGAATACTTGAATTGTAATTTTGAACCTGGTTTCTGCACCTGGAACCGTTTGAAATATCCCGAGTCGGAATACAACTCGTATGAATGGGGACTTCATCAAGGAAGCACACATTCATTGTTCACAGGACCCACTAACGATCATACCTACGGTAATAAAACTGGAAAGTACGCATACGTCGAAGCATCCCTGAGTAAGAAAGGTCACTTTGCGGAATTGGTATCTCCGTATTTCAGCTTGAACAATAATAATTACTGCGTTAAGTTGTACTATCATATGTTTGGCTCTTCGAATTCAATTGGTAAACTTCAAATTTTCGGCTATTACGACGGTTTAGATACAATCAAATATTACGAAACGTCCGCTAATCTCGGAAATGAATGGCACAAACTCGCCTTTGATTTAAAACCATTTCACAATGTTCATCAAATTGTCATTAGAGCAACGTCTCAAGGAGATTATAGAGGGGATATTGCTATAGATGATATATCCGTTCATTCCGGTTCGTGTAAAGATAACTCGCAGGTTGCATCTTCTCCAGGTAAGTTTATTATACAAAATATCATTATTGCATATTCATATCTCAAACAATTCTCCATCTTATGCTATCTTGTCTATTTTTAGAACAATTGACGTGTAACTTTGAAAGGGATTTTGGATTGTGGTCTGTCTTAAAAAATCCAAACAGTCCATCAAATAAATTCGAATGGACCAGGCATTATGGTTCAACGCCGTCTCTGGGACCTAAGAGCGATTCACAGGGAGGAAACGGCTGGTATATATACGTAGACGCGAGATATAATCAATTTGGATATTCTACGCAATTGAAATCGCCAATTTTTAATTTGAATAACAAAGATTATTGTCTAGAAACGTCTTTGTATATGTCTGGATCTCAAAACGAAATAGGAGAATTCGAAATACTATCATCGAGACGAGGACTTTTGAAAGCATCACTCTACAGAAAGAGCGAGAATATGGGAAATAAATGGAACAATATATATATTCCTTTAAAATCTACCGATGACATTGATCAAATAATCATTACAGCCAGGTCTAGAGGAGCTGGTAAAGGAGATATAGCATTGGACAATGTTAAGGTAACAGAAGGAAACTGCCCATATATTTCTTGATATATCGTCTAAAAGAAGAAATTGCTACATTTCTGAATGTTCAATAGTTAGAATGATACTAGATTTATCAACAAAGTATAAAATGGCTAATAATGATGTTGTATAAATGTATACAGTAATATTCATAATATATAGAATATATACATTTATATGGTTTTTTCATATAAAAAAATGAAAGAAGACGGCTGGGTTTATTTTATGTTTCGTGAATATAACCATTGTACTACGTTATTTAATAAAAATACCATCTAACAACTCTAATAGAGCATACTTTCGTAATCTTACTGTATATTTACTAAATACTAGGCTTAAATAAACACAACCAGTACACTATACAATAGTGTTTAAAAATTCCAGAAATAATTTACCAATAGGCCTGTTCGAATATAAGAAAGTAGCCCCCCCACACACACATGGGTTACGTGGAGATACGAAAGCTATCAATTTCTGAATAGTTCTATATTAAATAAGAAAAAATTAGTAATTAGATAAGATAAGAAAAGAGGACTTTATTTCGACTAACCTTTAAATATGTTACACCAAATTTAGCCACGTGGTCTGGAACGCCGTACAATGACAGATGCTTTAGATTCATCAATTTACATATTTGTCTTATAGAATTTTCGCTAATATTCTCTAGTTTATTCATTTTCAATGTTTCTAATTCAATACAACCGGAAGTAAAACTAAAAATTCCAAAATCATTGATCTAAATGTTGGGAAGAGGAAGAAGGAGGAGAAGAAGAAGAAGAAGAAGAAGAAATATAAAGAGAGAGATATGTATATAAAAGATTTAAAACAAACATTTAAAAGTAAAGAATGTTACTTTATCGCAGTTTTCGAAATAAGCATCCTGCAATTGACGACATCTTTCGCTTAATAGAATTAAAAAATCATTATCGATAAAGTCGGTCAAGTAGAGTCTAATAAGTCTTGTAAAATTGGTTATCGAATATAAAGTTGTTGGCAAAAGCTGGTTGGAAAAAAGAGAAATGATGAAAAGATGAAAAAGAAACAAATATCTATTTACGTTTGAAGTTAGATGTAAAAGTATTAGTTTACTTTTAAAGTTTTCATTCTCGGTTATTGAATGGAATTCTCTTGAATTTTCTTCAAAATTCAATTCCAGTTTGGCAAGTTTACAACAATGTAAACCAATTAATTTACAAACAAAATCAGAGCAGTCTCCAAAGATTTTTAAATGATTTAGGTTTGAACCTATCTTTGAGAAAATCATCTCTAAGGATGGTTCGTCGAATTGCGGTGAATTTTTCATGTATAACTCTTTTAAAGATATCAAAGAAGACACGAATTTCATTGCAACTCTAGCATTCGGAAAGGACACTGCGTATAATGAAAGACTTTCAATGGTCATCCTTTCGTAATTTCTTTCCTCTTCGTTAGAATCATCTCGAAGAATTCTTACCGATCTTAGATGAAGCGTCTAATTGGTTTATATAACGATCAAAAGTCATTAGACAATTACTATTTATCTTCTCTACATTTACCTTTAATTTTGAAGATATCGATAAGAGATTCTCAAAGTTAATGGTACTTTTCATATAAGGATTCATTTTAAAAGAGACCAAGTTTGGACAGAGGCAAGGTAAAAGGATAGTGCGCGGATGGCATCTCCGAAGAACGATGGAGATACTTTCAAGTCTTAAACAATACTTTCTTATAATTGTAATTGTATTCAAGTGAAGTCCTTCGGCGGCGTCGTCTCTAAACGATAAATGAACCTGGAGGAATTAATAGATTTTATCTTCTCTCTTTCCTTTGTCTTATCGTAGAAAACAACATTTAGAAGAAAGATAAGAAATATTTTTCGCCTTACCAAAGAAGTATTTATCACTTTCAATAAACGCTTTAATATATTTTCCGGGATTGAAGCGTCTAATTTAACGCTCGTTAATTTGTTGTGTTTTGAAAAAAATTGTTCAACAAGTGGCAATCTCTCGGCGTTACATTTCTTTAAACCTTTTATTTCTAAATCAGTAAACGTTTCTTCGCACCGCAAACTTTCCAACCAACGTAGAGTGATATTATTATTGTTTATCGTCACCGATAAACTTTGCAGTTGCGTTAGATTTTGCAGCATACCTACTAGACCCGAATCGTTTATTCCTTGAGGACAATCTATTTGGATACATTTTAGATTGATCACGTGTTTACCAAGAATCGATAAATGATAGTTTGTCAAATTATGCCATTTCGAAAATTCTAAATATTGCAGTTGATAGAGAGGATGGAGAAATTTGTAAAAATTCCAGTTTAAGAACGTTGTAGACGTCGAATAGCAAAATAGTTTATATAATATCCTACTCCAGAGTAATTTGACAGGTAAAGTATGCAAGTTGTCCTTTAGATCATTTATATGTCTTCGGATTACTCTGCAACATTCATTTTGCAGAGAGTCCGTCATTGTGGAATCTTTCTCTAAGCCTATTCACTAACGATCGATAATACTTCACGACCAGCTCCATCTGCAGGGTAAACTAGTAAATCGAATGAAATATCTCTACTGGTAAGAGTTAAGTACATGTGACCATGAGTTGAAATGATGTAGATGACGTTCAACAATATATACTGCAAAAAAAACGTCGTTCTTAAACGATTTTTCCATTTCGCATATACGGGACAAGCTGCAATAGCTATTATAATATCTAATAATCTTAATATATATAATAATCTTTAGCTATCAGTCTTTATTTATTTTGTCTTCGTTCATAATTTATCAGTGTACCTATCGATATTCTTATGGTTGATTTGGGGATTCCACACCTCCTTCAGGTATTCTCTTCTTTCTTCCGTTGATAACTCCACCTGAGTAACTGTGGCTATGTCTCTATAAACCATCACAACTATATCCTTCCTTGCCACCATCAATTCATACCCTGGAGCAATATATTTCTCCTTCTCGCAATTTCACTGCATGTGAATCTATTTATTTAGCATTTATGCGACACAGTGTCCCATTTCTGACCAAGGTAATGTCTGCTCCTATATCCAGCATGGCTACCATTCCTTTACCATTTATATCAATTTGCATTGCTGTCAAAGATGTGTTCTTCTCTCTCGTTGCCCCGATTAAAACCCTTTTCACCAGTCCCTTTACCTCACAACAATGAAATCACAAATTTTTGTTCTTTGCATATCCTCCACATGATGATCGTGAGCATCTATCACCCTTGTGATTGTCGGTATTTAGGAAATTCTCACAAAGGCCGACCCTTCTGTTTATCTGAACCCTTTTCTGCCAATTTCAGATCCTGCATTGCATACATGATTTGACTGTATGATTATTTCCATAGTTAGAGCATACTGTCCTATTATTTGTCATTTTACCCTTGGCTTAGGTAGTTAGCATACTTGGCAATGAGGTGTTTCTTACATTCTTTAGAGAATATTCTTTATTCTTCTATAACGGTTGCAATCTTCTCAAGAGTGCTTTCACTCCCTTCCTTAACTGTCTTGTTGGTTCATTACATGCAGAAAATAGTGAGGAGTTATATACTTTGAGGTTTGCATCTGATATCCAATCATCACTTTACAGTTGCCAAACTGTGTAGTTCATATTGGGGCCGACAGAAAACGTCCCCAAGTGAGCTGCCAGATACAACAGCCTTCACTGACACACACTTGCTGACACACACACACACTGACACTAAACAATGTTTTGTTCATTCCCCCACGAACAAAATTTCACCCACTGCCCTTGTGAACAGCCCTTTCTTGGTTTTGATTTCGCAGCTTCTTTTAACTCCATCATGACTTAGGAGGATTTTTGTCAACACACCTACCATCCAGCTGTGCCTTGGCTTGATTTTTATCAATGATTAAGACCTTATCTCCAATTTGCAGCTTTCGCCCTCCCCTTGTCTTCCTCTGTTGCCTTACTAATTCCTGGACATATATTTTACGCCGTTGTCTCTCCATTTTGTTCCATCGTCTTTGGTTCCATCTTGGGTCATTCTGTTGTAGCCTTTGCCCTTTGTTCAAAGAATTTGGTGTTACCAACACCTGGTCAGGGTTGTCCAAAGGATGTCAGGTCAGTTGTTTCGGCTAATGGTCTCTTTAACACGAGTACTTTACTTAAGATTTTAGCTTGTACGTTATCCTGTGATCTCTCACACCATGCATCGTATTTTTGTTGCTTGAATTGTGTAGGCAATTTTGTCAGCCAGTCAGCAGGGTTGCTCTGTCCCTTTACGTGAGACCATTGCTCAGGGCTAGTGTATTGTCATATTTCAGTTACTCTTGCCCTCGCATACTTATCCATTTTTCTTCATTTTTTATGAACTTCAAAACCACTTCGGAGTCAGTCAGGAAGACTGCTGGCCACCTAGTAACTCCCAGACTTACTTCCAGGGCTAGCCTCACTCCCAATAGGGCTGCTGCGAGTTCATGTCTTGGGGTGGTTTTCATAACTGGCTTAACGAGTAATGCTTTGGCACGTATCACCCTTTCCTGCTATGTAAGCATATATGACTGCCCCAATGACTTCGTCGGAGGCATCAGTGTAAATGTGGTACTCTTCAGCCTTTCTCACATGTCATGTTACAGACAATTTATCTGGGAGTTTTGTTATCGCCTCATTCCATCTGGTTTTCTCTTGTTCCAGTACTTCCTCCCTCCAATGCTTCATGTCTCTTTGCAATTCTGAGAACATTACTCAGAGTCTGGCTACCACTATGGTCACCAGACCCAATGGGTCGTAGATCTTTGCTATCATTCCCAGCATCTCTTTCCACGTTGCCTTCTGTCCTAGTGCCAGGTTGCTTAGGTTCCACTCCAGCCTATCATTCTGTGGGTCATAATGGATCCCTAGCACTTTCTTTGGATAATTAGCGGGCCTTTGTTCGTGGGGAATTTGTTTTATTACAGCTTCAGAGTTTGATGTTATTTTTGCCAATGTGAAGTAGTTGCCAAGAGCCTTTAGTACTTTACTCAAGACTTCGCCCAGGTAGTCTTCACTGTCAGATGCTAGGATGAGGTCGTCGACATAGAAGCATCTTTCTATCTCTTTTCTCTCTTCATTGGTAAGGCTGGAGGCCTTCAGGACCTTCCTAAGCATTGCTGAGACCACATATGGGCTATCTTTAGCCCCAAACACATGCCTTGTCATTCTGTATTCTTCTAGGTTACTGTCGATTTTTTGGCTCCCTTGCTTCCAATATAGTAGTCCAAAGTATTGTTCATCAGGGACTTCAAGGTTCGCTTGATGAAACATTGCTTTAATGTCTCCTATTGCGTAGTATTTTCCGCTTCTCCAGTTCACTAAAGTGTTAGGTATGTCGCCCACCAGACTTCCACCTGTAGCTATTATGTCGTTTATGTATTTGCCTCCATCCCTTGCTGAGCAGTCATAAACGATTCTCATTTTTTCTTTGTTTGGGCTCAACACGCCATGATGAGGTATAAACCACTTTATTGTTCCATTTTTGGCATTTTTCTTTGCATAACCCTTTTCAAGGTAGTCCTTTATCCCTTCATTGTATTGCTTCTGGTATTCTATGCCTCCTGTAAACTTCTTCTTTAGACTTTGTAGCCTGCTGTAAGCCACATGTCTGTTACACTGTAGTTCCATTTGTTTCCCATTAAAAAGAATAGGTGCATACACCCTTTCCATCTTTAAAGTGTATTCTGTTTTCTAACTGTTTGACCCAAAGTTCATCATTTGTTGTCAGTTTCTGTTCCTTTGTCTCATTCCTATTCTTTAATATCAAGGCAATTTTTGTCAGTTGCCTTCTTTCTGTCCTCCAACCAACAATTGACCATCCCAACTTAGAACGCATAGCAGTGGGCTCATTGACCTTCCCTTCCAGAATCGTTCTTGGGGCTATCAGGTCAATGTAGTCACAACCTATTAAAAAATCCACCTTATAATTTGTCAATTCTGGTATGTCTAAGTTTCTTAGATATGGCCATTTTGCTCTCTCCTCATCCGTTATGGATCTTTGATCAATTGTGGTAATCTCTGAATATTTGAGGGCTACCAAATTCCTTTGTTTGATGCTTATCTGATATCTCACCGCCTTGTGTCTCTCCACTCTTCCCATCATTGTGAGATCGACTTCTACTATTTCTATAGGCTTTGCATTGATTCTTTTGGTGGCCCTTTTTGTAATTATCATCATATCGGCTCCAGTGTCTTGAATTGCAATGAGGTTTCCATTCTCAGTTTCCACCTTTAATGCTATATATATAATGCTATATATATATTTTATAAGATTTTGTTTTTCGCTTATAGCACGAAATTCCTAAGAATTTCGTATAAATTTTATTTGATATTCTTTTGGTCTCTCACACCGTTCTATTACATTCACTCCCTTTTATACTTTGTTAGTGTCACTTAATTGGGTGTTTGACTGTGCTCATCTGTATTGCCACATTCATGCCACGTTCATGCCACGTCGTTATCAACGATGTGGCATAACATCAAGTTGGACTGTCCCGACTCTGGGCTAAGTCAAACTCCCTTCTTAAGTGACGCTCAGACACTGACACTCGCACACTAACACACATTCACTCATATCATGTAATGTGAACGGAACGTTAGTATATAACGTTCTGTTTACTCTCCCACGAACAATAGTTCTCCTGCAGCCCTGATAAGCGGGCCCCTTGCTGTATTCAACTTGCACTTTCTCGTGGCTCCATCATGGCTAGGTATGATTTCTGTTAATACTCCAGTCACCCATCTATGCCTAGCCTTTTGTTTGTCAGTGACTAGGACCTTGTCTCCGACTTGCAGCTTTCTTCCTCCCTTCGTTCTCCGCTGTTGTCTGACCAGCTCTTGCAGGTAGATCCTTTTCCATTGTCGCTGTATCTCGTTCCAACGCTTCTGACTCCATTTGCTTTCATTCCAACGTAGCTCCCGTTGTCTCTTCTTTAGTAAATTGGGTGTTACCAATATCTGGTCAGGGTCATCTAGCGGCTGCTGTAATGGCTTATCGTTTATTACCTTCTCTACTAGCAACCACAGCGTCTGCCATTTCTGGTGAGACCAGCAATTGTGTAGATATGGTTTGGCCAAATATTTAGCTGCCTTAACTGCTACCTCCCACACGCCTCCTTGGTAGGGCGCCTTTGGTGCCGTGAATTGCCAATCGATTTGGTTTTTTTCCTGAGCCATAGCCTTAAAGGTCCTATAATTGTCAGAGATTATTAAGGATGGTCTCCTCTCCCTTGCCCATGCTCTTTCCAACGCCAGCTTGGTGGAGTTTGTGTCTAGACCCTCTGTTACCTCCAGCCGTACAGTTTTACTCTGCAGACATATAAGTAGCAATACATAGAGCTTGCCGCCTTGTTTGAGCTTAAAGGGGCCAAAATGGTCGATGCCAATATATTTAAATATTTCTAGGTCATTTTCAATTTGAAAGGAGTACGGCTTGTTGCCTCTTTTCTCATAACGGATTGTAGATCTATACCTCCTGCACTGATCACATTCCACAATGACTCGTCTTATGGTAGCTACCTCATTCAGTACCCAATAGGTTCTCTCTTAAGATTACTCTCATTCTAGCCAGGGGGGCGTGGCAGTTTTCCTCATGAATCCTTTTCACCATCAATTTTCCAATCGTCGACTTTCCATCCAAGATCCTAGGGTTCTCAAGGTAGCTCTCCTTCTTCCCCAGTCGTCTGAGTTGGATTCTCATTCCGTCCTGTCCCCTTGTTATCACATATTTTGCCAGTCTTTTTGGGTCTATCTCCATTTGAGCTTCACATATGGCTTTCTCTACTTCCAGGTTGACATCATTTACATTGGTCAGCTCCTTCCCCGCTCTCTGGGATAGGAACTTTGCAAAGTCCTGCTCATTATCGGCTGGTTTTTTCAGCAACAGTACCTTGCATGGCTGTCCTTGTTGTGTCATTGTTATTTCTCTCTTTGCCCATTTGTCATACCTTTCCTGGTTGAATTTTACTGGTATTTTAGTTAACCAATCTGCTGGGTTATTTTCGCTCTTCACATGGTGCCACTGATCTGGGTCTGTGTACTGCCATATCTCCAGCACCCTTGTTCGTGCGTACTTTTCCATCGGGATTTCGTCATTCTTGATGTACCTCAGTACCACTTCCGAGTCTGTCATAAATAGGGCAGGCCTTCTCGCCACCCCTTTGCTCACCTCCAGTGCCAATCTCACCCCTTGTAATGCTGCAGCCAGCTCACGCCTTGGTGTTGTTTTCATGGCTGGTCTAACCATCAAGGCCTTTGACCTCATTATCATTTCGGTTCCATTAGCATATGAGTAGATTGCAACTCCCAACGTTGTATCTGAGGCGTCCGTATAGATGTGGTACCCTTTGGAGCTCCCGGCGTAGCGAGCTATATTTAATTGTCTAGGCAACCTGGCTACGATTGTGTTCCAGTCTCTTCTCTTCTCTTCTGGTATTTCCTCTTTCCAATGGCTCATGCCTTTGCTGAGTTGTGAAAATGTGAGCCTTAATTTGCTCGTCACAATGTTTATTAATCCAAGGGGATCATAAATGCTTGCCACTGCCCCTAACATGTCTCTCCAAGTAGCCTTGAGCTCTAATGTCTTCTTTTGTATTATCCAATACAGTTTATCCTCTTTTCCTTCATATTTAATGCCCAACACCTTTTCTGGGTAATCATAAATTCTCCTTTCAGGTGGGATGGTCTTTCTAATTTCTATCGAGTTCGTCGCCAGCTTCGTAAGCGTGAAGTAGCTATCGAGAGCCTTCAACACCTTCCCTAACACTTCCCTTAGGTAATCTTCGTCATTGGATGCCAATATAAGGTCGTCCACATAAAAACTTCTTGTTATCTCTTCCCTCTCCTCTCTTGACAAGTGAGAGGCCTTCAACACCTTTCTCAGGGTTGCTGATACTACGTAAGGACTATCTTTTGCCCCAAATACATGTCTTGTCATGAGATACTCTACTATATTGCCTCTTGACTTTGGCTTTCCAGGGGGCCAGTAAAGTAGACCAAAGTACAGTTGGTCCACTTCTTTAAGGTTTACTTGGTGGAACATCGCTTTTATGTCTCCTATTAGATAGTGCTTCCCACTCCTCCAATTTGTCAATGTTGAAGGTATGTCTCCCACTAACCTCCCGCCTGTTGATATTGTATCATTAACGCTCCGCCCATAGTATTTTGCTGCTCAATCATATACTATTCGCAATCCTTTCTTATTCGGATTCGCTACGCCGTGATGTGGTATGAACCATTTTATTATGTCCTTTTCTCCCTTTCTTCTTGCGTAACCCTTGTTTATATAGTCCATGATGCCTTCATCATATTGTTCCTCATACTGTTTATCTCTTGTGAACCTTTCTTGTAGGCCCTCCAACCTTTTGTATGCCATATATCTGTTACACCGCAGCTCCTTCTCATCACCATTAAACAGAATGGGGGCGTATACCTTTCCATCTTTGAAGGATATGTTCTTATCCAACTTTTCTACCCATTCTTCATCCCTTAGAGTTAGCTTTTGTTCCTTTGAGCTATCCCCCTTTAATATCAAAGATACTTTCGCCTGCCTCCCTTTTTCTAATTTCCGTCCTGTTATTGACCATCCTAGTTTTGAAAGCATGGCAATTGGCTCATTCACATCTCCTTCCAATATTGTCCTGGGTGCGATCAAGTCTGCATAGTCGCATCCTAACAGCAGGTCTACTTGTCTGCGTTCCAGTTGCGGGATGGGGATGTCCTTTAAATATGGCCATCTCTTTCGTTCCTCTGTCGTTATAGCATTTTGGCTTATTAAGGCGATCTCCGGGTATTCTAAAGCTTCCAGGCATCTTCCCTTGATTTCAAACTCATACCTCATAGCCTTGTGTTTCTCTACTCTCCCCATCATTGCGAGTTCGATTTCCACTATCTCTATAGGCCTCGCATTTATTCTTTTTGCTGCTTTCTCCGTGATGATTGACATGTCCGCTCCAGTATCCTGTATTATTACTAGGTTACCCTTTTTGGCAGGCAGTTCCAATGCAGTCATCCCATGCTCTTTCTCGATTCTCGGGGCCTTTACCATCATGACCTTTGGGGCGACCTTCTTTTGACAATGATGCAGCAAGTAACTTTTTGCTGCCCCGCATGTCCTACATTTCAATTTCCAGCATTCGGCTACGTTATGGCTGTTCGTCATACAATTATCACAAAGTCCCAATTTTTTCACAAGCCTGTTACGACCCTCTGTATCCATTCTCTTGAATTGTGGGCAATTTCTCAAGAGATGCGGTTTATCAATTTCTTTGCTCTGTTAACAAACTGAACCACACTTTCTCCATTCATTTGCTTTAAACTAAACAGTTTCTCTTGATACTCCATAGAATCAAGATCAAATTTGTCATGGAGGGTTTCCATATTTCCTCTACAGTATGCTCTCCATCAAGAGCCAATACCAAATCCCTTGTAGGACCAGTTAAATAATCAAAAAGATTTGCTTTCACAACATCTTCACCAACCCAGCCATAAGCATGACATGCCTGATTAAAATCTTCCTTGAATTTTGAACACTCAATGCTTCCATACAACTTGAGGATAGTTCTTTGAGGGCTGTCCCAAGCAGCCCTTAATGTTTGAATTACTGTTGTGACCACATATGGGCTATCTTTAGCCCCAAACACATGCCTTGTCATTCTGTATTCTTCTAGGTTACTGTCGATTTTTTGGCTCCCTTGCTTCCAATATAGTAGTCCAAAGTATTGTTCATCAGGGACTTCAAGGTTCGCTTGATGAAACATTGCTTTAATGTCTCCTATTGCGTAGTAATTGTAATTATCATCATATCGGCTCCAGTGTCTTGAATTGCAATGAGGTTTCCATTCTCAGTTTCCACCCTTAATGCTGTCATCCCATTCTCTCTTTCAATTATTGGGGTTTTCATCATCAGTATTTTCTTTTTACTGCCATTTCTTTTTTCACACTGATGCAGCATGTTGCTCTTTTTCTGGTTTTACATGTCCTACATCCTGGTCTCCAACAGTCAGATGTGTTATGGCTACTTGCCATACAGTTTTCACATAAGTTCAACCTTCTAACTGCTTTGCTATGGTCTTTGATGCTCATCATTATGAATTGTGGGCAGTTTCTTAAAGGGTGTGGCTTCCCACATACATAACAATCTATTCCCTTTCTTTTTCGTTGCCCTTCCCCAAGGCTGTCAGTTGTCATTGCTTGCTGCTCGATAATTACATTTTTTAGCCCACAGCTTTGGGCTTGCACGAACCTTGCCATGTTGTTCACTGTGAGTTTTGATTCAGCTGTTAACTGCTCATCCTTCCATCTTGCTCTTAGTTGTGTGGTCATGTTGAACTTGCTGGCCATGACTTGGATTGCTTCCAACTGTTCACTTCCTAGATCATTTCTATCTTTATAATCCTTGTAAACCTCCTTCTGTATTTGACTTAGTTTGTCATGTTTTCGAATGTTACCATCTGCCACTCTGCCCAATTTTTCTAACCTAGCAAAGGCTGCGCCACATTTTGTTTTTATTTCCCCATATTTTAAGCATAGGAATTTCATTGCACCATTGTAACCATCCTTTGGTGATGATCTGAATCTATCTACCTCTTCTTGTAACTCGATGCCCAAGTGCATATGCAGGGCTTTCTCTTCTTCACGTCTTTTTCTTTCCCTTTCTGTGGCCTCATCCACTGCAGTGGTTATAGTGGATCTTATCATTGCACTTTGCATTTGCTGGTTGTTTTTTACCATGGCTTGGTCTTGGGCTCTTTCCTCATTTCATCTCTCCTTCTCCAACTCCATGGCCTCGCCAATTTCATCCATTATTTCTTGCTTTTTGTCAGTCCACCATTCTTCTCCTTTCACCATCCAATCTGTTAGGTCTTTGAAAGGTGGGTATTCTTCCTTCTTTGGGGTGTCCTCTATTTCATCATCAATGCTATCTTCCATCCTATCAAAGGCACTTGCATCTTTTTGTGTGGTCCAGCATTGCTTGCCAGACATTGTATGCTTTGGCATGCCTGTATCGACTTGCATCATTGATAGGTCTTCATCATCGCTCTCATCTGCAGTTACTGCACTGTTTCTGTTCCTTTTTAAGGAAGATGTCCCTCTTGTGCTGGAACAGCTGCTGCTCCGTGTCGAGCCATGGCTATTGGCTTGGCCCTTTGCTGCCCCAATATAAATATTATTTATATTTGCTTCAATATTCTCCTTTTCACATTGCCATTAATGTTCTTCCCTTGTGGATCGTCTGTCCTTGGTGAGTAGCCTCCTTCAACCATAGGCAGGCATTTTTTTATTTTCCTTCTTGTCTCGGCCACTCTGTCCTCCAGATCACCCACAAAGAGTTTATCCCATTCATCTAACAATTTTTCTGCCATAAAACATCTCAATTTGATAAGTCCTGTAGTATATCTTCCATCATCCAGGCCCCTCTTAGTGTGACCCATGCATCTGTTAATGGTCTCCAGTCTTTGTGCTGTGGTCATGCTTTGTACTTTCTTTTCCATGGCAAATAATTGTCGTTACCCCTTATTATAAATTTTTTTTTTATAAAATGTGAAACTTTACCCACTTAAGCGTGTTTGGGGCAAGGATTTTGGATCTGTGATCCACAATCCCCAGAATGCAATGTTAATACATTGTATAAGAGTAAATTGAAGAATAAGCGTTTCAATTACATAGAGTATAGGATCTGAACCAAGGTAGACAGCTACATTCTATTTTAGTAACCATTTCCATAACATCATTGTACTGGATACTTTTGTTTTGTTGTATTACCCCAACTAACCTGGTAAACAATCTTTTGCTATTGCAGTATATGTAGAATTAATGTTATTGTCTGTGTACAATGAGTTATGACTATGTCATTGAAATATTAATTTTGCCTGACAAAATGAAAGGAGACTGCCTTTCTCTAACACAGATACATACAAGTCTTCAATGTCTAAAAAGGTAAGTGAATCTGAAAATTGTCTAAGAAGTATTTAGTCTTCTTTTCCTACTGTTTTCTTTGCTTCATCTTTGATTGATGTTAAAGTTTGCCTTGGCTTGATAAATGAATGTAGGTCGTTCCTGGTGCGGTTGGTGTCAGTTGCTTTTTCTCTTGGAAAGAATGGATTGCTAACAATCCAATTATCTGTAACCGTGCAATCTTGTTCCTCCTGACTATATTTTAATTCAAAATTTAGCCTGTTAATACTTGTATATCATTTGTGCACGATTTCTGCTCACTTTTTCCATTCCTGCAAGATCAATACAAATGAACTGTAATTATTTATTATTCATCATAAAAAGATATGTCAATGTGTGACTTGCGTGTTAAGCTACAGTCCAACAGTATGGAATCCAATTCGTGTGGAGTTTTCAATCGTCCTGATTCTTGATCACATATTGAAAAACTAGAAAAATACATAAGTTATACATTGAAGCCATGATGCCATGGCGAAATATAAAAGAGTAGACAGTGCGTTTGATTAATATCATGAATCAGGAAAATGTTAATGACAGCAAAATAATTAAAAAAAAATTCACTATTAAAGTTATGAATATAAAATGTCTACAATATCACGAACACACCAAATATATTACATTAAACCTCAATAAACATTATAGTAGTGCGAGTCTCATCAAAGACTGGTCTCCTGTCCGTATCTAACATGGCGACATATTGCGTCAGAACCATGTGTTGTTAGCTTTTAGCTATTAACTCTAGAAAAACAATTATTAGACGGTGTTTCTCTTCATTTTGAAATGTTTATTAAAAGACAAATTAATTTATTGTATTAATTATAGTTGATTTATAATTGTATGAAAATATCATATTTCATTTCTAAGAATTATTATAATTATTATTATTAATTATTATATTTTATTTCATTTGAACTAGTTTTCTACTTTTATATTTCGTTTAAATAAACGGAGAAGGTGTCTGACAATATTCAACTGGTCACCGAGCATCATAGGAAACAGATCGTATTTATTTTCTGGTAAATGTATATCATCAACAACTGTCTTAGTAGAATCAGAAAACTCCACTTCAATTGCCCAAATTCCAAAAAGCTTGTTCTTTAGTATTTCACAGAGTTGGTCGACAAACTTTCTGTGTTTTCCATGAAACAACTGTTTGCGTCTGCATAATTTTTCCAATTTTTTACCAAGGGATATCAATTTGCGGGCTATCTGCAAGGCTTCTTCAGGGCTTTTAGGTAGAAGTGAAGTGTTTTTCAAAGAAACCAGATTGAATGTAAAGTCTTTCTTGTCAAAGTTTTTGTATCCATCAACTAAGTAGTGATCTATAACCGATAAATTCCTTTTAAAATCGTTAAGTTTCTCTTCTAAAATTCCTAGTTTTAAATTGACTACATCCTTTGTATTATCATCATTATATGCTCCCGCACCAAAAACACATGATAAAAGGAACCCAAGTATGATGATCAAGCCACGCATGGTGTAAAAAAGTTGTGACCGTGCACACCTCTTCGTTTAAAATTAAAAAAGAATGACCTATATATAGATACATTGCGGTGGTTATCTTTGGAAAATTCCTTTCCATGGTTATCTAAAGTAACAAACAGGAGAATGTGGACATCGTAAATGTTGTTTGGCGAACTTTTAATTAACAGTTAAAATGGCTTCTTTGCTATATAGAATATAGAAAATATAGAGAAATAGCAAAGTTATGGGCAACAGGAAGAGTTAGGACATGTACTAATAATAGCAAAAAGGACTTCAGGGTGACAAAAAGTATGGGGAAGGTGGAGTCTTGGTTTGTGAGTTGATAACATCCGATGACATATTTAAAGTCTGAAGGATAAGGAGAAGATTAAATGCCAAAAACTACAGCTCCTTCATTGCCTAATGGCTTTTTAAACAAATTTTTATAAAATTCCAAGTTTAATCTATTATTTAACACCAAAAAATTTAAAAAAATAATATTTTTTCAAAAACAAAAAGATCTTTAATATTTTGCCTATAAAAATTTGAGGTGTTCCAATCTTCTTGTCATTTACTTTTCAATGAATATAACTTAATATAGGCTGTATTTTATATAAAACTCCATCTTCTAGATATTAGTTAACTATTCTAATATAGCTATTGTTTTATTAGTCATGTTCCACCAGGTGAATATGGATTTGGACAATCTACCTTACTTTAGCCTACTGTTCTGGAAACACGAACAACCAAAGAGGGACAAAAAGCTTGTGGAATATAGCATGGCGAGGCTTGTATTCAGGACAAAGAGCAGTCCATATATGGCGCCTGCAACTCTGAGAAAGATGCTCAGCCTGTTGCCCCATATGACAGGTGAAGAGGTCGATGAGGTGGTACAAAGTTTTTATGTTGATGATTTGGTTCTGGCAGGAAGTAATGGAGAAGGTCCTAGAAGCTATCGAAGGTTGCTTCTATCTGACAATGATAGCGACAAGCAATGATGTAGTTAAGAGAGCAGTACATCAAGATAGAAGGGTAGATGTCCCTGCTGAGGGAATATTGGGATTGAAGTACAAAATGACAGAGTCCACGATTTACTTTAGAAAAAATAGTAACTTGAGATGAATCTTGGGTTCATCTCCATAACCTACAAACACACATCATCTCCACCTGAAAAAATGACTAAATCATCTGAAAAACTGATGTGTACAGTTTTCTGGGACTGTTCAGGATTAATCCATGTTGAATTTATGGATTATTATTAAACAGTCAACTCTATTCAGTATGTGGAGACCCTAAAGAGGCTAAGGAGGAGACTAAATAGGATAAGGGCTGGAACAGATTATTTTACAGCATGGTAATGCCAGACCCCATACCAGTCTGTACACAACAGATTTTATCAGAAATCAGGGATGGTCTGTCTGTCCACATCCCCCATACAGCCCTGATATGGCCCTATCGGATTTTTACCTATTTGAACAACTGAAATATCATATCAGGGGATTTGATTACAAAAATTTGGATGAGCTACAAAAAAGACATCAGGGAATGTTTGAGGAGGAAACCATCCTCCTCTTATCAGAACAGGATAGATCTACTTCCATCGAACTGGCAGACATGTATAAACAATGGGGGGGGGGGACTATTAAGGAATAGAATAGTTAATTTTTCTAGAGTAGACTATAAGATATAATATAAAAAAATTATCAAAATAAGTTAAGAACTATAAATAAAAATCATTTCAGATCATACCTAATACTTTTAACTTTTGACATTGGACTAGAGTCGTCATTTCATCATTCTATCTAGAATCTATCAATTTATTGTGTCTTTCTAAGTTGAATACACTTAAAAATCTTCTTAAGACTGCTTAAAGACTTTTTAGAAGAAATGTATGACATTTATATTCATTTCCATCTTTTAATATTTCAATAAGTCTACTGGTCTTTTCCACAT
This sequence comes from Dimorphilus gyrociliatus, assembly GCA_904063045.1. NCBI lineage: Eukaryota > Metazoa > Annelida > Polychaeta > Dinophilidae > Dimorphilus > Dimorphilus gyrociliatus. The sequence continues at coordinate 233,418 of CAJFCJ010000014.1, read as the reverse complement.
TTAAAGCGTTGTCGAATGCTTGTAGTTCAACTTCGAAAAATCCTCCATTATCCGAAAATTTTAAAGACATTTCAGTATCGTTTGGTGAATACGAATCCATAGAATCTATTATCTCTTTTCTTTCGTAATTACCTTCAATTACGTGTAGAGAGTAGATACTTGCCGTAAAACTTTTAATCATCGATAATGTGTCATTCCAACCAGAGAATAAAACTGTGAGAGTTTTTAATTCGTTAACGTCGTCGCAATTTATCTTTATCGGTTCTTTTTGACAACTAATTGGTTGTTTTTTAAAAGTTGAACAATGTTTTGGAGGGAGTAGGTCAAACGTTATACACCTTTCAATTGATTCTTCAATAGGTCCAAAATAGCAAGAATGAGTACCAACAATCTTGGATGGAGGTAGTAAGTCGGCGTCTATGGTTAACTTTCCACCCAGCTTCAATATTATCAGAAAACACAGTCTAGTTTTGTGTTTTAGTATTATAAATAAATGATAAAAGAGTCGAAATACGAAAGTGATATATTTACTTTTCACCATGAATTATTTCCGGTTTTGCATATCTCTTCTGACAAACTATATATCCAGAATACGGATTATCTCTTGAGAAAACTCTTGTTGAACAATTGTCAGTAAGGAATGAAACGTTTGCACGAATTTCATCTGCTTTTGTAATTGTTTTATAATAATTAGTAAGAGATTAAAAGAGATGGTGATAAATATATATATAGTCTTACCATTAACATTCTTAATATACATTGATGTTTGAAGGTCAACAAGGCCAAATTTATAAGAATATATACCACTTTCAATAAGAAAATGATTGGTTTCTTTTACAGTTAGATTCATACTTAGATTGTATTTATAGGTAATATCAATTAAATTGCCATTTACGTATTGAATATTATTGATTTTTTTGTCCAGTTGTTCTACAATATCCATCTCTCTTAAACGTAGAATAGACATAAATGAGTGGACTTTTACCGTCGTTCTTTCTATAGTTTATGCAAAAACAGTATTATTTATTAAAAATATAGGATCATTAGATATGTAAACTATCACTAACCGGACTTGATCATTTTACATCTACCGTTCACTTGCGTAAATCCCTTGGAACATTTACAAAAGTAAGCTGGTCTTCCAGGCCAACAAGGAAAGCTAACTACAATTGAATGTAAGCGTATAAATTTAATTTTACAGACATTTCTCAACTTTTACATACATTCAGAATTACAATTCTTCTTCTCTCTTAAACGTTCTTTGCAGTCTTTTCCACCACAAACTGCCTTAGCTTTGATCTCTCTCCTCCGCTCCTTTTCTTGTGTCCCGCTGCATAGATCGTCGCATTTTGACCATTCAGACCAGTCTGTATAAGTGCAATCTTTTGCGCAACAAACCACTGATTGAACATCTTTAGAAGAATAGATAATTGTCAAAGTAATTACCATAAAATCTAAACAATTCATAATTGAAATATCAGACTGGTAACACACTGTTAAGCTATTCTTAATATTATAGTATTAAAGTTAATCTAAACTTTTGAACCTTTTCATTGCGGGCTGCTTTTCTCTTATTGGCCAATCAGCCTTCTAATAAAATATGCTACAGAATAGTTTACTAATATCTAAGAGACGAAGTTTTAATGTAAATACAGCCAATATTAAACAGTCTAGATTTTTGCTGATAAATTGGAGACAGTATGTTTTTCTCCATTTGCAATCTTTGGGGTTGAGATCAGTTCTTTGCCAGATTCAGTTTTTGTATTTGAAGTTTTGCCTTTTCAGCTCCCTCTGAATTGTTCTGAGGCTTATATTCAATTCTAATTCCTTCAATATCTTTGCTGCTATCACCTTTCGTTGTTGTCTTTCAGGTTCTTCACAATCCTATTCATCCTGGTTATCTCTCTGTCTGAAAGATTCCTTGAACCACCCCTATTGTCCTGCTCCCGCTGTTTGTATTTCAAGATGTTGCTAACTGACAATAGCGCCATTCCTAAAACTCTATCTGTTGCCCTTAATTTCGCTATTTCTCCTAATTTCCTATATTTTTCAGATTTTGTTTAATAATAATCCATAAATTCAACATGGATTAATCCTGAACAGTCCTAGAAAACTGTACACATCAGTTTTTCAGATGATTTAGTCATTTTTTCAGGTGGAGATGATGTGTGTTTATAGGTTATGGAGATGAACCCAAGATTCATCTGTCATTTTGTACTTCAATCCCAATATTCCCTCAGCAGGGACATCTACCCTTCCATCTTGATGTATTGCTCTCTTAACTACATCATTGTTTGTCGCTATCATTGTCAGATAGAAGTAACCTTCGATAGCTTCTAGGACCTTGTCCATTACTTCCTGCCAGAACCAAATCATCAACATAAAAACTTTGTACCACCTCATCGACCTCTTCACCTGTCATATGGGGCAACAGGCTGAGCATCTTTCTCAGAGTTGCAGGCGCCATATATGGACTGCTCTTTGTCCTGAATACAAGCCTCGCCATGCTATATTCCACAAGCTTTTTGTCCCTCTTTGGTTGTTCGTGTTTCCAGAACAGTAGGCTAAAGTAAGGTAGATTGTCCAAATCCATATTCACCTGGTGGAACATGACTAATAAAACAATAGCTATATTAGAATAGTTAACTAATATCTAGAAGATGGAGTTTTATATAAAATACAGCCTATATTAAGTTATATTCATTGAAAAGTAAATGACAAGAAGATTGGAACACCTCAAATTTTTATAGGCAAAATATTAAAGATCTTTTTGTTTTTGAAAAAATATTATTTTTTTAAATTTTTTGGTGTTAAATAATAGATTAAACTTGGAATTTTATAAAAATTTGTTTAAAAAGCCATTAGGCAATGAAGGAGCTGTAGTTTTTGGCATTTAATCTTCTCCTTATCCTTCAGACTTTAAATATGTCATCGGATGTTATCAACTCACAAACCAAGACTCCACCTTCCCCATACTTTTTGTCACCCTGAAGTCCTTTTTGCTATTATTAGTACATGTCCTAACTCTTCCTGTTGCCCATAACTTTGCTATTTCTCTATATTTTCTATATTCTATATAGCAAAGAAGCCATTTTAACTGTTAATTAAAAGTTCGCCAAACAACATTTACGATGTCCACATTCTCCTGTTTGTTACTTTAGATAACCATGGAAAGGAATTTTCCAAAAATAACCACCGCAATGTATCTATATATAGGTGATTTTTTTTTAATTTTAAATGAAGAGGTGTGCACGGTCACAACTTTTTTACACCATGCGTGGCTTGATCATCATACTTGGGTTCCTTTTATCATGTGTTTTTGGTGCGGGAGCATATAATGATGACAATACAAAGGATGTAGTCAATTTAAAACTAGGAATTTTAGAAGAGAAACTTAACGATTTTAAAAGGAATTTATCGGTTATAGATCACTACTTAGTTGATGGATACAAAAACTTTGACAAGAAAGACTTTACATTCAATCTGGTTTCTTTGAAAAACACTTCACTTCTACCTAAAAGCCCTGAAGAAGCCTTGCAGATAGCCCGCAAATTGATATCCCTTGGTAAAAAATTGGAAAAATTATGCAGACGCAAACAGTTGTTTCATGGAAAACACAGAAAGTTTGTCGACCAACTCTGTGAAATACTAAAGAACAAGCTTTTTGGAATTTGGGCAATTGAAGTGGAGTTTTCTGATTCTACTAAGACAGTTGTTGATGATATACATTTACCAGAAAATAAATACGATCTGTTTCCTATGATGCTCGGTGACCAGTTGAATATTGTCAGACACCTTCTCCGTTTATTTAAACGAAATATAAAAGTAGAAAACTAGTTCAAATGAAATAAAATATAATAATTAATAATAATAATTATAATAATTCTTAGAAATGAAATATGATATTTTCATACAATTATAAATCAACTATAATTAATACAATAAATTAATTTGTCTTTTTCCTATGATGCTCTGTGACCAGTTGAATATTGTTAGACACCTTCTGCTTTTATTTAAATGAAATATAAAAGTAGAAAACTAGTTTAAATAAAATAAAATATAATAATTAATAATAATAATTATAATAATTCTTAGAAATGAAATATGATATTATCATACAATTATAAATCAACTATAATTAATACAATAAATTAATTTGTCTTTTAATAAACATTTCAAAATGAAGAGAAACACCGTCTAATAATTGTTTTTCTAGAGTTAATAGCTAAAAGCTAACAACACATGGTTCTGACGCAATATGTCGCCATGTTAGATACGGACAGGAGACCAGTCTTTGATGAGACTCGCACTACTATAATGTTTATTGAGGTTTAATGTAATATATTTGGTGTGTTCGTGATATTGTAGACATTTTATATTCATAACTTTAATAGTGAATTTTTTTTTAATTATTTTGCTGTCATTAACATTTTCCTGATTCATGATATTAATCAAACGCACTGTCTACTCTTTTATATTTCGCCATGGCATCATGGCTTCAATGTATAACGTATGTATTTTTCTAGTTTTTCAATATGTGATCAAGAATCAGGACGATTGAAAACTCCACACGAATTGGATTCCATACTGTTGGACTGTAGCTTTAACACGCAAGTCACACATTGACATATCTTTTTATGATGAATAATAAATAATTACAGTTCATTTGTATTGATCTTGCAGGAATGGAAAAAGTGAGCAGAAATCGTGCACAAATGATATACAAGTATTAACAGGCTAAATTTTGAATTAAAATATAGTCAGGAGGAACAAGATTGCACGGTTACAGATAATTGGATTGTTAGCAATCCATTCTTTCCAAGAGAAAAAGCAACTGACACCAACCGCACCAGGAACGACCTACATTCATTTATCAAGCCAAGGCAAACTTTAACATCAATCAAAGATGAAGCAAAGAAAACAGTAGGAAAAGAAGACTAAATACTTCTTAGACAATTTTCAGATTCACTTACCTTTTTAGACATTGAAGACTTGTATGTATCTGTGTTAGAGAAAGGCAGTCTCCTTTCATTTTGTCAGGCAAAATTAATATTTCAATGACATAGTCATAACTCATTGTACACAGACAATAACATTAATTCTACATATACTGCAATAGCAAAAGATTGTTTACCAGGTTAGTTGGGGTAATACAACAAAACAAAAGTATCCAGTACAATGATGTTATGGAAATGGTTACTAAAATAGAATGTAGCTGTCTACCTTGGTTCAGATCCTATACTCTATGTAATTGAAACGCTTATTCTTCAATTTACTCTTATACAATGTATTAACATTGCATTCTGGGGATTGTGGATCACAGATCCAAAATCCTTGCCCCAAACACGCTTAAGTGGGTAAAGTTTCACATTTTATAAAAAAAAAATTTATAATAAGGGGTAACGACAATTATTTGCCATGGAAAAGAAAGTACAAAGCATGACCACAGCACAAAGACTGGAGACCATTAACAGATGCATGGGTCACACTAAGAGGGGCCTGGATGATGGAAGATATACTACAGGACTTATCAAATTGAGATGTTTTATGGCAGAAAAATTGTTAGATGAATGGGATAAACTCTTTGTGGGTGATCTGGAGGACAGAGTGGCCGAGACAAGAAGGAAAATAAAAAAATGCCTGCCTATGGTTGAAGGAGGCTACTCACCAAGGACAGACGATCCACAAGGGAAGAACATTAATGGCAATGTGAAAAGGAGAATATTGAAGCAAATATAAATAATATTTATATTGGGGCAGCAAAGGGCCAAGCCAATAGCCATGGCTCGACACGGAGCAGCAGCTGTTCCAGCACAAGAGGGACATCTTCCTTAAAAAGGAACAGAAACAGTGCAGTAACTGCAGATGAGAGTGATGATGAAGACCTATCAATGATGCAAGTCGATACAGGCATGCCAAAGCATACAATGTCTGGCAAGCAATGCTGGACCACACAAAAAGATGCAAGTGCCTTTGATAGGATGGAAGATAGCATTGATGATGAAATAGAGGACACCCCAAAGAAGGAAGAATACCCACCTTCCAAAGACCTAACAGATTGGATGGTGAAAGGAGAAGAATGGTGGACTGACAAAAAGCAAGAAATAATGGATGAAATTGGTGAGGCCATGGAGTTGGAGAAGGAGAGACGAAATGAGGAAAGAGCCCAAGACCAAGCCATGGTAAAAAACAACCAGCAAATGCAAAGTGCAATGATAAGATCCACTATAACCACTGCAGTGGATGAGGCCACAGAAAGGGAAAGAAAAAGACGTGAAGAAGAGAAAGCCCTGCATATGCACTTGGGCATCGAGTTACAAGAAGAGGTAGATAGATTCAGATCATCACCAAAGGATGGTTACAATGGTGCAATGAAATTCCTATGCTTAAAATATGGGGAAATAAAAACAAAATGTGGCGCAGCCTTTGCTAGGTTAGAAAAATTGGGCAGAGTGGCAGATGGTAACATTCGAAAACATGACAAACTAAGTCAAATACAGAAGGAGGTTTACAAGGATTATAAAGATAGAAATGATCTAGGAAGTGAACAGTTGGAAGCAATCCAAGTCATGGCCAGCAAGTTCAACATGACCACACAACTAAGAGCAAGATGGAAGGATGAGCAGTTAACAGCTGAATCAAAACTCACAGTGAACAACATGGCAAGGTTCGTGCAAGCCCAAAGCTGTGGGCTAAAAAATGTAATTATCGAGCAGCAAGCAATGACAACTGACAGCCTTGGGGAAGGGCAACGAAAAAGAAAGGGAATAGATTGTTATGTATGTGGGAAGCCACACCCTTTAAGAAACTGCCCACAATTCATAATGATGAGCATCAAAGACCATAGCAAAGCAGTTAGAAGGTTGAACTTATGTGAAAACTGTATGGCAAGTAGCCATAACACATCTGACTGTTGGAGACCAGGATGTAGGATATGTAAAACTAGAAAAAGAGCAACATGCTGCATCAGTGTGAAAAAAGAAATGGCAGTAAAAAGAAAATACTGATGATGAAAACCCCAATAATCGAAAGAGAGAATGGGATGATAGCATTAAAGGTGGAAACTGAGAATGGAAACCTCATTGCAATTCAAGACACTGGAGCCGATATGATGATAATTACAAAAAGGGCCACCAAAAGAATCAATGCGAAGCCTATAGAAATAGTAGAAGTTGATCTCACAATGATGGGAAGAGTGGAGAGACACAATGCGGTGGGATATCAGATAAGCATCAAACAAAGGAATTTGGTAGCCCTCAAATATTCAGAGATTACCACAATTGATCAAAGATCCATAACGGATGAGGAGAGAGCAAAATGGCCATATCTAAGAAACTTAGACATACCAGAATTGACAAATTATAAGGTGGATTTTTTAATAGGTTGTGACTACATTGACCTGATAGCCCCAAGAACGATTCTGGAAGGGAAGGTCAATGAGCCCACTGCTATGCGTTCTAAGTTGGGATGGTCAATTGTTGGTTGGAGGACAGAAAGAAGGCAACTGACAAAAATTGCCTTGATATTAAAGAATAGGAATGAGACAAAGGAACAGAAACTGACAACAAATGATGAACTTTGGGTCAAACAGTTAGAAAACAGAATACACTTTAAAGATGGAAAGGGTGTATGCACCTATTCTTTTTAATGGGAAACAAATGGAACTACAGTGTAACAGACATGTGGCTTACAGCAGGCTACAAAGTCTAAAGAAGAAGTTTACAAGAGACATAGAATACCAGAAGCAATACAATGAAGGGATAAAGGACTACCTTGAAAAGGGTTATGCAAAGAAAAATGCCAAAAATGGAACAATAAAGTGGTTCATACCTCATCATGGCGTGTTGAGCCCAAACAAAGAAAAAATGAGAATCGTTTCTGACTGCTCAGCAAGGGATGGAGGCAAATACATAAACAACATAATAGCTACAGGTGGAAGTCCCTGATGAATAATACTTTGGACTACTATATTGGAAGCAAGGGAGCCAAAAAATCGACACTAACCTAGAAGAATACAGAATGACAAGGCATGTGTTTGGGGCTAAAGATAGCCCATATGTGGTCTCAGCAATGCTTAGGAAGGTCCTGAAGGCCTCCAGCCTTACCAATGAAGAGAGAAAAGAGATAGAAAGATGCTTCTATGTCGACGACCTCATCCTAGCATCTGACAGTGAAGACTACCTGGGCGAAGTCTTGAGTAAAGTACTCTTGGCAACTACTTCACATTGGCAAAAATATCATCAAACTCTGAAGCTGTAATAAAACAAATTCCCCACAAACAAAGGCCCGCTAATTATCCAAACAGAGTGCTAGGGATCCATTATGACCCATTCTGGAGTGGAACCTAAGCAACCTGGCACTAGGACAGAAGGCAACGTGGAAAGAGATGCTGGGAATGATAGCAAAGATCTACGACCCATTGGGTCTGGTGACCATAGTGGTAGCCAGACTCTGAGTAATGTTCTCAAAATTGCAAAGAGACATGAAGCATTGGAGGGAGGAAGTACTGGAACAAGAGAAAACCAGATGGAATGAGGCGATAACAAAACTCCCAGATAAATTGTCTGTAACATGACATGGGAGAAAGGCTGAAGAGTACCACATTTACACTGATGCCTCCGACAAAGTCATTGGGGCAGTCATATATGCTTACATAGCAGGAAAGGGTGATACGTGCCAAAGCATTACTCATTAAGCCAGTTATGAAAACCACCCCAAGACATGAACTCGCAGCAGCCCTATTGGGAGTGAGGCTAGCCCTGGAAGTAAGTCTGGGAGTTACTAGGTGGCCAGCAGTCTTCCTGACTGACTCCGAAGTGGTTTTGAAGTTCATAAAAAATGAAGAAAAATGGAGAAGTATGCGAGGGCAAGAGTAACTGAAATATGACAATACACTAGCCCTGAGCAATGGTCTCACGTAAAGGGACAGAGCAACCCTGCTGACTGGCTGACAAAATTGCCTACACAATTCAAGCAACAAAAATACGATGCATGGTGTGAGAGATCACAGGATAACGTACAAGCTAAAATCTTAAGTAAAGTACTCGTGTTAAAGAGACCATTAGCCGAAACAACTGACCTGACATCCTTTGGACGACCCTGACCAGGTGTTGGTAACACCAAATTCTTTGAACAAAGGGCAAAGGCTACAACAGAATGACCCAAGATGGAACCAAAGACGATGGAACAAAATGGAGAGACAACGGCGTAAAATATATGTCCAGGAATTAGTAAGGCAACAGAGGAAGACAAGGGGAGGGCGAAAGCTGCAAATTGGAGATAAGGTCTTAATCATTGATAAAAATCAAGCCAAGGCACAGCTGGATGGTAGGTGTGTTGACAAAAATCCTCCTAAGTCATGATGGAGTTAAAAGAAGCTGCGAAATCAAAACCAAGAAAGGGCTGTTCACAAGGGCAGTGGGTGAAATTTTGTTCGTGGGGGAATGAACAAAACATTGTTTAGTGTCAGTGTGTGTGTGTGTCAGCAAGTGTGTGTCAGTGAAGGCTGTTGTATCTGGCAGCTCACTTGGGGACATTTTCTGTCGGCCCCAATATGAACTACACAGTTTGGCAACTGTAAAGTGATGATTGGATATCAGAGGCAAACCTGAAAGTATATAACTCCTCACTATTTTCATTCTAAGCATTCCTATCTGGACCCAAGGACCTGGGAAGATAGCCTGGAAACAACCTCCACTGGAGCCATCCATCTACTCCTCAACATTGGAAGACAATTTGGTAATTTGACAACCTGTTATTACCAACTATCTACTCTGCTATTGAACTCTCATATTGAAAACAAATAGAATCACAATTCCACCAGATTTTGGAAATTGAACACATCACCCATCACAGAACCCAAATATTGATATCACAACAGTAATTCAAACATTAAGGGCTGCTTGGGACAGCCCTCAAAGAACTATCCTCAAGTTGTATGGAAGCATTGAGTGTTCAAAATTCAAGGAAGATTTTAATCAGGCATGTCATGCTTATGGCTGGGTTGGTGAAGATGTTGTGAAAGCAAATCTTTTTGATTATTTAACTGGTCCTACAAGGGATTTGGTATTGGCTCTTGATGGAGAGCATACTGTAGAGGAAATATGGAAACCCTCCATGACAAATTTGATCTTGATCCTATGGAGTATCAAGAGAAACTGTTTAGTTTAAAGCAAATGAATGGAGAAAGTGTGGTTCAGTTTGTTAACAGAGCAAAGAAATTGATAAATGGGTTTTCTCCACATAGACCAATGGACCCACAATGGCTTGCAACAATGAAAGAAATAAAACTGATGGAAGTTTTGCAAAGAGGATTACAAGAGGATATTCTACATTTAGTGTACAACTTACATCCTAGATGTCAAATATTGGCAGAACTATATAATGCTGCTAAGAAAGCAGAAACCTCATTAAAACTAACTCAGAGAAAACCAATCACAATGGTGTCCAAGTTGGAAACACAAAAGAGAAAAGAGCCCAAAAAGACCCAGGTGATAAGAAAAGATGCTTCTACAGAAACCCCAAATTTTTAGAATAGAAAGCATGTACCTGACAACGAAAATGCTACCAAAGAAAAGTTGGCAAACCAAAAAGTTCAAAAGTATGCACCACCTCCAACAAACAGGTAATATAAGAAAAATCAACCAGCAAAGATGATCCTGAAAGAGGAACCTAAGCTACAAAAATTAGAAACATTACACAATGATAGCATGTTGGAAAATGATGAAGTTCAAGATATTCTTTGTTTTTCAGATAGTGAAGAATCCATTTGTCAGCTGTTACAAGGGCTATGCATAGTTTATGATTGTGCAGCAAAATACTGCAGAAGAAGCATCAACAATACAATCTCAACAGGTGGGAGGTTGGTGGGAGATATACCTTTAACATTGACAAATTGGAGAAGTGGTAAACACTACATAATAGGCAACATAAAGGCAATGTTCCACCAAGTGAACAAAAGTGAATTGGACAGACAATATTTTGGTTTACTATATTAGCCCCCTGGGGAGCTGAAGTCAAGAGAGATCATAGTCAAATACATAATGACAAGGCAAGTGTTCTGGGCAAAGGATAGCCCCTATGTGGTCTCAGCAACCCTTAGAAAGGTGCTGAAGGCCTCTCACCTATTGAGAGAAGAGAGGGAGGAGATAGAAAGGAGTTTCTATGTAGATGACTTGATCTTGGCATCCAATAATGAAGAAGGGGCCGACAGAAAACGTCCCCAAATGAGATTTTTGAAAGCAACATTTCGGATTGAAAAATGGTTAGGAGGGGTAAAGTAGCTTTTGATTTATAGTTAGGGGGGTTCCATCTAAGGGTTAGGAGCAATCAAAAAGGTTAAGGAGAGACAAGGGCTAGGTTAGGGTTAGGGTTAAATCATGAATTTGGGGACGTTTTCTGTCGTATCCAATGAAGAATACCTATCTGAGGTGTTGGAGAAGGTATTGAAGGCTCTAGGCAATTGCTTCACACTCACCAAGCTGGCAACTAATTCAACAGAAATTAGAAAGAAGATCCCATGTAAAAGAAAATTGTATGACAGAAAAGGTACTGGGCATCAGATATGAAGGAAAAGGGGATAAACTATATTGGGCAATGGAGAAGGTGTTAAAATCAAAGGCTACCTGGAGAGATATGCTGGGGGCAGTGGCTGGCATTTATGACCCACTTGGACTAATAAATATTGTGATGAACAAATGAAGGCTCACATTCTCAAAAGTAAGCAATGGTATGAACCACTGGAATGAAGAGGTACCTGACCAGAAGAGAAGAGAATGGAATGATGTTGTAGCTAGGCTGCCCAGTAAATTAAGCATAGATCGTCATGCTGAAAGTACTGAGAAGTATCACATCTACACTGATGCCTCAGACACAACATTAGTGGTAGCCATCTACACATGTACAGGTGGATTTGAGAAACTACTAAGGTCAAAGGCATTGATGATTAGACTGGCAATGAAAATGACACCAAGGTGTGAGCTTGCTGCAGCATTGTTGGGGGTGAGATTGGCATTTGAAGTGAGCAAAGGGGTGGCAAGAAGGCCCACTCTGTTCTTAACTGACTCTGAAGTAGTCTTAAGGTTATTTATGAATGATGATATACCCATGGAAAAATATGCCTGAACAAGGGTACTGGAGATACAGCAACACACAGACTCTGACCAATGATACCACACAAAGGGCAATGCTAACCAGCAGATTGGCTAACCAAATTTAACCAAGAAAGCTATGATGATTGGGCAGAGAGAGAGATGATGGTGGCACAGCAAGGAAAGCCATGTAGGGTCCTGCTATTAAAAAAACTGGCTAATGAAGAGCACAACCTTCTGTTCTTATTGCAGAGGGCTGGGAGGGAGCTGGTTGATGAAGGTTCACCAAGAGGTAGAAAGGGCCATATGGGAAGCCCAAATGGAAATTGACCCAAAATGATTGGCAAAATATGTCATAGTAAGAGGAAAAGATGGAATGCAAATCCAACTAAGACAACTAGGGAAGAAGGAGAACAACACAGAGAACCCTAGGGTCTTGGACAGAAAATCAAAAAGCAGCTGGTGAGAAAAATTCATGAAGAAAACTGCCACACTCCTTTGGCTAGAATGAGAGCAATCCTTAGGGAGATCTATTGGGTATTGAATGAAGTGTCAATCATAAGGCAGGTCATTACAGAATATGACCAATGCAGGAGGTATAGGACTACAATCTGGTACAAGAAAGGACACAAACCATACTCCTTCCAAATTAGAAAAGAATTTGAAGTATTTAAATATATTTGTATTGACCATTTTGGGCCTTTCAAACTGAAGAAAGGAGGCAAGCTCTATATATTACTCCTCACATGCCTACAGAGCAAGATGGTGAGGCTGGAAGTAAAAGGGCCTTCACATGAATTCCATTGAGCTGGCCTTGGAAAGGGCATGGGCCAGAGAGAGAAGACCGTCAGTTAATAATTTTGGATAACTACCAAACCTTTAAAGCCAGGGCCCAGGAGCCAAATCAAATAGACTGAAGATTCACAGCCCCAAAGGCCCCTACCAAGGAGGGGTGTGGGAAGTAGCAGTGAAAGCAGCTAAATACTTGGCAAAGCCATACCTACATAATCAATGGTCTCACCAAAAGTGACAGATGCTGTGGTCCTAAGTAGAAAAGGTCATCAATGACAAACCACTGCAGCAGCCACTGGATGACCCCGACCAGTTATTTGTAACGCCCAATTTAATCAAGAGGAGACAAAAGGAGCTATAATGGAGTGAGAGCAGATGGAATCAGAAATGTTAGAACAAGATACAAAGACAGTGGAAGAAGATATACATACAGGAGTTAGTGAGACAACAACAGAAAATGAGAGGAGGAAGAAAGTTACAAATCGGAGACAAAGTTTTAATCTCAGATAATCAAAAGGCGAGACATAAGTGGGCAACCGGAGTCTTAATGGAGATTATACCCAGCCATGATGGCAACAAAAGAAAGGGTAGAGACAAAAAAGTGTTCATTGGTCAGGGCCATGGGCAAACTACTATCCATGGGGGAATGAATAATATACAGCCGCGGTCATAAATATCTATACATGAAAAAAAAAATTTTTTTTTTCTATAAAATAATTTTTTTTTGGATTTCTTCAACAAAATTGTTTGTTCTTTTTTTAAATATTTGTTGAAGAATATGTTATAAACCAGAAAATGGATTTAGTTTACTGAAAAAAATATTCTTATATAAAAAAAAGAATGTTTTTTAATTCTATGTTTATTTATCATTAAAAATAGTCCCAAAAAAAATGGCCAAAAATATTTATATAAATTTAATTACATAGTTTGTCAAGGTTTTTTTTCTAAATTTTTGCGTTTTGTCTCAGTCTAAAAACTACTTTTTAATTCTGTTTCCTTTATTGATAATAACTTGCCAAACTCTCTCCCCGATTCCTCTATATAAATTTTTCACAAAATCTCTATTGCTTGTATTGATTTTGTCCACCTCTTCCTGTATCCTGTCCCATAAATGGTCAAGGGTTTTTGGTGTTTGAATTTCATACACTTTAATTTTTAAATAACCCCACAAATTCTCTATGGGGTTGAGGTCTGGAGAGTATGGAGGCCAATCAAGGACTTGAATTCCATTCTCCTCCAGGATATCCATTGTTACTCTGGCAGTGTGTGGGGGTGCATTATCCTGCTGAAAGGTGAAGTTTTCTCCAAATTTTTCCCTCAAAATTGGGAAAACTGTTCCCTGAAGAAATTCGGCATAAATCTCTCCAGAGATGTTGGAGGGAAGTCTTTGGATAAAAACTTCACCATCTGAGGATATACACCCCCACACCATCACTCCTCCTCCACCAACTGGAAGCTTATCTCTAAAGAGCCTTGGCCTGTCATTGAGCTGCCAGGTTAACAGATGATCAGGACCATCCAGCGAAAACCTGGACTCATCTGTGAAGACCACATTTTTATATTCAACTTGGCTCTGAATCCATCCACCCAGTATATTTAATCGTGTGGTTTTTGCTCTTGCTGACAAAGGGCATACCTTCAAAATGGGCAGATACTTTGCTCCATTTTTATTTAGAATCCTTCTAATGGTTCTTTCAGAAAGATCCAGGCTTAAGTTATCCTTAATTTTTTTAGCAGTTGCCAACTCTCTTTTTTCCTGTAATCTTATGCATTCTCTTTTAATTAGTGACTTCAGTCTTTCACTGGCTTTGGATGGTCTTCCCCTTTTGTCAGGTTTTCCTGCTCTTTTGTTCTCACAGATATACTGGAGTGAAGGTTTTGGGATATTTAAGTCCGCCTCAAGTTCTTTATAGGTCATTTCAGCTTTTTTCGCCCTTGCTAGCTCTCTAATTTGAGAATGATATTTCATTTTGACAAAGAAATGTAAGTAATTATCTGCGGAGTCAGATTTGTTCTAAATTCAAATGTTCTAAAAACTATTTAGACAAAAAACATGTTTTTATAGATATTTATGGCCATTTTTAAATTATATAATTTAATTGCAAAAAGCACTTGTTGTCTAAAATTAAAAAAAAAAAGTACTTTTAAAAGCTGAAAAAAACAAATGTTGTATGAAATTACATAAAATACCCTTTAAACAACATCATTCTATTTAAGAAAAATAATTTTATTTCTCAAAATTAGAGAAAAATGAGTTTTTAAAAAAAATATTTTCTTTTTTTTCATGTATAAACATTTTTGACCGCGGCTGTACATTATGTACTAGTGTGAGTCAGTGTGAGTCAGTGAATGTATATCAGTATGTTAGTGTCACTTAAAGGGCGAGCTTGACTTAGCCAAAGTTAGGACAGTAGAGAGAGAACAATGTGGCACAAATGTGGCATCACAAATGAGCACAGTCAAGCACCAAGTTAAGTGATGCTAGCGAGGGTAAAAAAAAGAGAGTGAATGTATCCAAAATGTCATGAGAAAGCTAAGAAATAATTTTAGATGGAATTGTCCACAATTCTGTAATACAGTCGCAATATTATTAATTATAACAAGAGTAAAAATTTCTAAAAATCCAAATATCTTGATTTACAAATGAAGTTTATGGTTAGGAATATTTTTTTCTGTAAGAGAGATGACTTATGAAACATCAGGCAAAATTTTTTAAAATATCTATATTTTAATCATCAGTTTTTCACTCTTTTTTTTACAATACTATGAATTTAGACTGCTATTAAGTAATTATAACAAATCAATCAGGTCCATCAAAAGTACTTTTTTTATTTTATATATACATTTTTAGATAGGCAAATGATTGTAAATGATAAAATTATCAAATTTATTACTTGGTTTGCATGCCTTTTGCCTTTCTTACTGCATTTAGCCTCCTTTCAATAGAGGCATACAATCCCTGTATCTCAAAATTTGATATTTTGAAAATTCCTCCTCAAAACTTTCCCAAAGCTCTTTAAAATTTCTAGACTGTCTGAGCATGCAAATACCCCAAATGGGCTCAATAATGTTAATATCTGGGCTATTTGCAGGCCAGTTTTCTAGCAATTTCATCTCATTCTTGATGTATGCAATAGTTCTTTTTGCTGTATGGCAGCTCACTCCATCTTGCTGGAAAATTTCTCCCCATTTGTAGGTAGGCAACACATTTTCTGAGAGTATATCTATATAGCCGTCTGCATTCATTCTGGTAGGGACCTTGCAGAGTCCTCTCTTTCCGTTATACTTTATAAATCCAAAGACCATGATGCTACCACCACCATACTTTATTGTTTTAGTTATATATTTTGGATCATTTCTTTTACCAACTGGCCTCCTAACAACAAAGATGCAGTTTAATCTTGCTTTCATTGCTGAATATAACTTTTCTCCATTTAAGTTTTTGTTTGCAAAATTCTATTCTGCTTTTAATTTGCTTTCTATTTAGGGCTGGCTTCTTTGCAGCAATTCTGCCATTTAGTTTGTACTTACATAGGACTTTTTTCACACTAGATAGTGATATCTGAATAGGAACTGCAGAATTTTCTAGAATGCCTCTAGCTGTCCATTTTGGGTTCAATCAGCATGTTCTTGTGAGTTGCAGTTCCATCCTCCTGGTGATTTTATGTGATCTACCAGACCTATGCAGGTCATTTATTGTTTTAAATTGCTTGAACTGATTTTTTATATTGTGCACTGTAGCTGGGCTGCAATTAAATTTTGCTGCTATACCTCGAATGGTCATTTTTGGCATGCTTAAGTGGAACAGGATATCTTTGCGGATTTCTAAAGATAGCCAAATGCATTTTTCAATGTTTCCAAAAGAAATTGTATGTTGTAAATTCAAGGGAACAATATTTGTAGACCAAATTTTTTTTCAATGACACTACTTATAATTATAAGGTCATAGTCCCAGCAAGAAATTAGTCCAAAGAGGACGATGAGATACTGTATTGTGCAAGTGGAGTGTATCCAGAGAGCGATGCTTAGAAAGATAAGGAAGGATGATGAGATGGCAGCAAATTACCCACCTTTTTTGGCTGGTAAATCCACTGTTGGATATCTGATTGTCAAAAAGATTCATGAAGACAACTGCCAGCCTGAATGATAGTCCTGGTTAGAGAGAATTATTGAGTACTAAATGAGGTGACAATTATCTGTAGAGTTATAGATAGATGCAGACAATGCAGTTGATTCACAAGGAAAAAAAGATACCTAAAGGAAGATCATACTCTCTTCGACTTCCAAACTAGCAGCGAATATTTGAAAACATAGGCATTGATTATTTCTGTCCTTACTTGGTGAGTGGTGGGAAATCTCATGTGCGATTAGCAGTTTGTCTTCAAAGTAAAGTCGTCTGACTTGAGGTAACAGAAGGCATGGATAGTAAGGCAACTGAAATGGCTATAGAGCAAATAGCAGCCAGAGAGACAAGGCCTTGTTCCATAAATCTTGATTGAGGAATCGATACGTGATACACAAATTTCGTGGTGTTTGTTTATGTCTTAATAAGTGATCAAGTACGCCACATGACTGTTCAGAGAAACACTGAGCAGTGTCCGACACGCTTGCATAGGAACGAATGGCGGCCAGAGAGAAGAGACCGAAGAGGATATTCAGTGACAATTTCCTGTCGTTCAAGAAACTGGTGAGCAACAAGGGATCACAATATGAACGGACCTTCATTGCCCCTAAGGGAAGCTTCGGTAGACTCGGCAAAGAACCTGACAAAGCCATATCTCCACATAAAATGGAGTCTGCAAAAATGGCAAACACTATGGGCAATGGTCAAGAAGGGGTCAATGGTCAGCCACTGAACGGGTCTCTTGATGATCAGAGTCTACTATTCTTCCTAACCCTGAACTGAAATATAGACTAATTTACATAAAAGCAGCAATGCTTACTTGATACGTTGCTAAACCTGTAAATTATCCCAATAGACGCTGGCATAGCTGCAAGTTTCTACTGAACAATTGTATTTTAAAAATAGACGTCTGTATTTATATAAAATGAACAGAGAAAACTAGAAAGAATTTGGGAAAGTAGTAGAAAGGTGAATCATATTTTAAAATTATCCGATTTTCTTCAATGCGTTTCCTTTCCTTTCTAGGCGTCTCTTTATAAAATAGAGAAAATGAACAATTAATTAATTAATTTGTTTATTGTTACTAGTTGTACTTACGAAACTTCTAGTTGACCGTCTAGAACTAATTTCTGTACTCGATTCCAATCGGGAACTTTTAATTGAGGCTTGTGTTCATCTTTTCCACCCCACGTATGACTCTTCTTTAAAATTGGTGGTCTTTTTTTTATGTTGGTATTAACATTTCCAATAGATTGACTTTTATCTAAAGGTGTTTGATGAATAAATTCGCCTTTGTGTCTGTAATCAATAGTAGGAAAGAGATCGTTGCTAGAATAGTCTCTTGTCGAATAGGTTAATTCGTCATTTTCGTCCTTTTTACCATCCCACATTTCTCTATATGTACATTTGGCCCTTTGAATATCATTAAACCAAGGATCTGCACTTTGAAAGACGAATATAGACGTTATAAAGTTCATTTCATTTTTATAGACTAAAGAAAATTCGTGAGAATCATTTTGATAGACGCTTATAACGTCTAATCTCATTGGTGGCTTATAAATTTTCAAATGGACCCTATCGTCAACTTTTCTCCCTTTACGACAAATCATAATAAAATCGGTGAATAGGCATAAAATAACGTCGTGGTGACGATGTGATTCTTTCATTCTAACAACACCTTCCCTTATCAATCTTCTAAGCCAATCTTCAGGACATCCAGCCATTGAGGAGGTTAAACAAATTCGAAGACTTTTCTTTAAAGTTTCGCTTAAATTCTGTACAGGATCGATAAAATCGTAGCTTTCGATTCTAGTTTGAAATTCGGTAAGAACCTCTAATCTCTCTCTCATGCATATTTCAGCTTCGACACCTTTTAGGAAATTTTTAATCCTATGAGAGCATTTCTCAAGAGTTTCCTTTTCATTAGTGGACTTGATGAGGCGTTCAAGGAAGAGAGTATGCCTAGTAAGATGATGCATGGGAGCAGTAAGATAAGAGTTTAATTCGTGTTTATCTAAACCCCATAGCATGATATTGACCCACGAATAGAATTTATTAAAGTCTTGATTATTCATTTTCACGTTCTTAATATATTCCTTTAACTTGTCAACAGTCATGTGATAAATATGCTCTTCTTGGAATAGATCGCTAATATCGTCATCGCCTAAAGTGCTCATTTTTCTAATGTTATATAGATTTTTAAAATCTTCAATTTCCATTAAATTACCTTTTTTAATACTATTAATAAAAGGTAATATAACATTATTCCATCTACTGCAACATTGAAAGTACATTTCCTTAAGGTTCGATACAACTAATTTCATATCCAAATCCGTAAAAAAGCCTCTTTGCAGTAGATTATAATAAGGTGAAACGTAGACGTCAACCAATGTTTTTAATTTCTTTAGATAGGATGATTCAAATTGTAGAGTTTCCCAAATGATATTATGCCTTTTCCTCTCCGCTTCGTCCATCTTCTTATAGTCTATGTAAACTGTCCAAGAATCGGGTAAGATCATACTGGCCGAATCGCATTCTGTGGCGCTAACGTACAAATGGGAAGGTAAAGCTGGTAGATGATGTCTAAATTGCTCCAGAATGTCTTGAATGTTAACAAAGTCCTCTTCATTGACTGTTTAAATAATGAAGTCATGCAAAGGATCAATTATCCGTATTGACAAAAAAAATGACATATCATGGCTATGGAATAGAGTGTATGCGTGTATTGATGTTAGAGAGAAGCAAAGACGGTAGCTTGTAAATATTTTAATCAATATAAGATAGATGGATTTAGTGAGAGAATAGGAAAAGGTAGTAAGATGGAAGACAGACAGATAGACACGGAGAGAGAGAGAGAGAGAGAGAGAGATAATATTTTTAACATAATTAGCTCTTACTTACTTTTAGTAGTTTTAAAAGCCTTACGAAATCCTTGAAAAGTAAAAAAAAAGAAACAAAAAACACATACAAAGAATAAAAGAGAAAAGGAGGATATTAATTTAAATTCTTTCTTTTCTTCTTTTCATTTAAAAAGAAAAATATAAAAAGTGATATTGTTAGTTTAATCAACATTAAAGAATATAAAAAAAAAACACCCAACTTATTCACTAACCTGTTGCTATGACAGTTAAATTTGCTAAATGACAGACAGGGCTATCTAAACTTAACGGGCTGCGTGAGTTTTCAATTCTTACTTCTACTTTTGAAGAATCGAGTGTACTAATTCCAGACTTTTTTGATATTGCAAAGAGGGCGTCTCGTAGTGTTTTTTTAGGTTTGATCTCTATTGTAAAGTCGTAGGATTTTTCTTGAAAATCAATTCTTATCACAAAGCTCTCCTAGAAGTTTTTAGGGAGAAAAACGAAAGACAAAACAAATATTAATAATTTGATAATTGATATTTTAGTAATAAAAGATCTGTACGAGGGATAAAAGACAAAGGATTAGAACGCTTATGCGTGGGCAGATAAAAAACATTTCGAATAAGGAAGAGAGAGAGAGAGACAGAAAGACAAAATAGAAAGGCTGTCGGATGCTTTTTATCTTAGTTTAATTGCTTTTGATAATAGCCTATAGATGTTTGTTTCTTATTTAAGCGTATACAGTACGCCACATACAATAAATACAATATATACTGCGCATACTGTATATATTTATTGTACGCTTTATATAATTACATTACATTTAATACGTAAATAGCTTTTGGTTTCTCTTCTTTTGTACTTTTGTCTAATTTTCACATAAAAAGCAAACTTTAATAATTAAAGCAGTAATAAAAAGACAACTAAACGGTAAAATAGATGAAATTAAATCTATAAAACCTTTAATTGGTCAAAATTCGAAGATCGTTTTCTAACTTTTTGTTTAATTGGTTTGAAAATCAGACCAAAATCAACGTTGTCCAAACCATCCGTTTCTACAATCTGTATCGTTTGTTTAGACATGATATATGAAAAGTTTTACTGTAAATATAGTAATGATGATAATAAGATGACGGTAAAGAATAAGGGAAAAACGCTTACCTCTTTGGTCTCTTCAATTCCTCGCATAGTTTTTTGTAGTCTCTCCGAATTAGATCTACATACATTTGTCAATTTTAAATGATAATGCTGCCTTTTATCTTCGTTATTATGCATCCTAGAATAGCATGAGGAGCAGAAATAAGGTAAATTTGCACATTCGTAATTTCTGCAAATAGTAACCGCACTCTGATTGCAGTAACTACAATTTTTCATTTCATCTTTCGTCGTTAAATTGGCCATAGTAAACTTGTTTTTATTCCTTCTCTCTATCTTTCTTCTAATATTTGTCCTCTTATAAGCGAATTTCTTTCTTTTTCCCACCCGCTTCGTTCGCTATATTACAACTATTGTCTCCTGTTCTCCGTATACTTCTTAATAGTAATTTATCTAAAATAATCAATCCTATAATGGAAGAGTGAAAAAAAAAAGTAAAATAGTACAGAATACAATAAACCATAGACACGGAGTAAAAAGTTTAATATTTATAGGCCTTTGTAAATAAATATCTAATATAGAGAATGAAAAAAATGTCATTTAGATTAGCTATTGTTAGGATTCAATTCTTAAAAAATTTGTAAAATTTTGATAGATTGATAATCAGCAATCATTCCTTATTTTGACTAGATTTATATACTGTTTAGCATGTGCAAAAGGGAAGGAGAAGAGATCTCTGAAAACCACTATACGGCGTTAACAATGACATACAAAATATATTTATATATATATATACATTCTATATAAGCATAGTACAGTAGATATAAGTAATCATTGTAAATGGCCTGTAATAATTTACGCTTAATATTACAAGCGTGCACTATTATCGAATCACGTGATCCATTTAAAGTTGGTTATACCTTTATTCATTTCTTTTTCTACTTACAGATTATAGAAAATGACATCAGCCTATTTACTCTACGATAAAATTATATTTCCTTTTCCTATATCCCTCTGCCTTAATCTCACACACACACTCTTTCCCTCTCTCTCTCTCTCTCTCTCTCTCTCTGTCTTTCTATATGTCTTTCCCTTTCAGAATGTTATTTTTATTGTCAACCTTTCTTTCTTGACTGAAATATTTCCCCTTTTGTCAATAAAAAAATTCGTATTGAATCTAAACCTAACACAAATTTAATAATACGTTACAAAAGACGAAAGGAAAAAACATTTTCTTTGAACTTACGCACGTTGTTAACTATTAGTTTATTAATATATATATATATATATATACATATATACATATACATATATATATATATATTTGTATATATATATATATATTAATGTATTTAAGGTATGTTATCCTCTTCCTAAATCAGCTCTCCTCTCTATCACTGTCTATTACCGACTGTTGAAATTAAATATCTGTTTGTTGTTTCCTTGACCTTTGTCGGTAAAAAAATACAAAATAAAAAATAATCTGTATGTTTATATATATATATATATATATATAATTTTTATATATATATCACTTCCCCCCCCCTCTCTCTCTCTCTCTCTCTCTCTTTCTCCTTCTCTCTCCCTCATTGTATCATATTTCTAGGTAAAAAAAAAAGCATTTCAATGTTCATTGTCAGGATTTGATTTTATTGGTTTCTTTATTTTTTTTTTTGCAAAATATGTGTGAGAAAAATGTTGCGTAATTCTAAATTATATATATATATATCATATAAAGCTTTCGTTATAACCTTATCTAAAAGAGTATCTTAAAAATTTAATTTATTACCTTATTTAAATATTTCTATAGAATTTATAAACAAATAGAACTGATTAAACAACAATAAAAATAACGACAGGTAATAAGAGTTAGAAAGAGTATGCTTTACATTTAAATAAGCTTGTTGGAAAGAGAAAGAATTGACGCACAGTTTAACATTTCTCTTTCTCTTCGTCTTTCTCTCCTTACTACAGGGAGACACTTTTTATTAACCTTTATTTTTCACTTTTAAAACTCTATCAAAAGTTGTAAACTTTCCTTTTAATCCAATGGATAGATTGATAGACGGATGGAAACTTGATTGAAAATGGATGAATATACAGTATATCGAGAGCGAGAGAGAGAGAGAGAGAGAGAGATGGACAGAAGGACATATAGATAAAAGATAAATAGATAGATCAGACAGTATAATACTGTATATAATGTTCTTTTCAATCATTTTTTACTAGTAATACAATAATAACTTAATAAGACTCCTTATAAGTTTGTAGATTTATTCAATCGTTATGATATATATTATCTTATTAGTGTTACATACACAGCATTATGCGACGCTTATCGTTACTGATGGATTTATATTGGGCTTCATTTTAAAAAATAGTAACTTGATTCTTAGACGAAATTCTTGAATTGTAAATAAATAGAGTATTGGATTCCAAAAACTGTTACTCCATGCTAAAAGATAGACGCTAAATTTGAATTTTTCAAATGAATGACCAATAAAGGCTTTGGGTAGAATATTTGTTGTTGAAAATGGTATCCACGCCACAAAAAATCCAATGTGCATCAAGAAAACAGTCTTAACAGTTTTTAAATGCTGCTTTAAAAATTTCCGTTGACCAGGACTATTCGTTGAGAGGATATTATGTATTTTGTTTATCTGCTTCCTCGCCGTCATTAGTAGTAGAACGTCCAATGTAAACATTAAAATCGGTGGTATTACGAATATAAATATCACTTTTATAGTTGTTGGAACGTTTATTTTGAACACATACTCGCAGATGAAGGCGTTACTTTCAAAAATTACCAAGTCTTTATCAATCAACACTTCTAAACATATACAAAGTATTATAAACCAAATTAGGCATATAATCAAAGCATATCGCGATTCTATCCTTTCGTAGACGAATGGAGAATAAATAGATATTAACTTAAATACAGTTATAGCCGTCATATTAACAATAGATGACATTAGCGAAACATGAATGAGAAAAACGTCCAGATTGCAGAAGTAAGATGACAATATATCATTTCGGAATGATAGAATATAAACTGATCTTATAAAGCCTCCAAAACCTAGAGTAAAATCAGCAACTGCAACCGATAATATCAATCTAATAATCAATCGAGGTAGGCACTTAACCAAAAACATTATCTTAATTGTAACACAGTTTGAAAGGATAATTAGTATTTGAAGTATAATCCATGTTATCCATTTTGGATGGGAAGGTGATAGTGTACCTTCATCCGTTCTATTCATTTTAATTAAGCAAATTCCTTATCAGACTTTCTTCTTGGAGGATATTAGAGAAGAAACAAAAGAAGAGGATTAAGGATAAAGGGAGAAGAAGAAGAAGTAGAAGAGGAAAAGTAGATAGAGATAGAAAGAGGAGAGGGAAAGAAACAGTGAGAGCAAGCACAAAAACAAGTAAAGGAGAGAGAGAGAAAAAGAGAGAGCGTACAAGAACAACTGAGCAACAGAGAGAGAGAGAGGAGGTGTATGTCAATGATTTATACATTGCGATTGCAACGCTCTCTAAATGTTTATTATAATATAAAAGTCCATACATGCAGTTTAGATATAACTGTTTGTACAATTTATATTCGTTTTTTCGCCTTATTTATCTCAAGTGGAGATGATTCAACGTCCCCTTTTTTGTTTCTAATTATCCGTTGCTATGGTTAGAGACTCTACTCTATTTGATACAAATTTCACTTTTAATAACCTAAAAAATGCTATTCGAAAATCTTTACTTTTGAAGACATAAACCAGCCAGTTCATCGCTGAATTGAAATAGCCTATCATAATGCAAATATCTTTAATTAGCGTAACCTCGAATTTTGTTAAAACTCTTATTATCGCTATAACTGTATAGGGAAACCAGCATATTATAAATAGTATCAATATAACCATTTGTAGGTAAGTTCTCTTAAAGTTCTTAGCCATCTTCTTTTGAACCATTATTTGTGCTCCAACTTTGAATCCAATTCTTATTACCCTATAATAAAGGATCCAATTAATGGCAACTCCAGAGATCAATGTGAAAACCAGGCCATATTGGAAAGGCTTCGGATGATAGAGCAAATAGTTATTACAGTCTAACGATGGATTCCATGTATTCCAGCCAAACAGTACGAAAAGATACCATATAGGCATATAACACCAAGCAAATGCTATCATTAGAATTGCTTTCTTCTTAGTAAGCATTGTAAAATAATAGAGAGGTTGAGTTATGGCGATAAACCGATCAACACTTATGCAAACATTCGATAGAATAGAGCTACATAAAGAGGAGACGAGGATGGAGAATCGCAATATACAAGTGGGCCATTTATCACCAAGTTGTGGGTAGAAGAGGAATAAAGACTCGTAAAGAAGAGCTGGTCCAACAATAAGATCTGCAACTGCTAATGATAATACAAAAGAGTTGGCTATTGTCCATAATTTCTTACTTTTAAGTATCGAAGCAATAAATAGCCCATTACAAATAGAAACAATAACCGAAAGACACAACTCCACAATTGTATAGATTAAATAAAAATTATAGTTTTCATATCGAAATGAGATAGAAGTATTCATAATTTGTCAAGCTTCTTTTTCTATTTATTCGATGCTCTTCTCTCTTCCTTCGATTCAAATTCCCTGCGCAAGCGAGGGATAAGGAAATTGATAACGAATCAGATATTCCCTTTATCGCTCGAATGCTAGTCTCTTCGCCTTACTCAAAGTTGAACGTACACAAGCGTTGAAGCAACGGATAGTACGTCAGAAAGTTCCTTACCTCGGTTAATTAGATTGTTCGAAAGAGTCAACGTTCCTTGTAAATTTATCAAAAGTACTAATTAAATATGAATGTGAAGAGAAGGAGTGATTGATATTATACCAATATTATTGCTTTGACGTTAGACGCCCAGAGGGGATAGCTCTCACCATAAACAAGTAATAAACAGGTCTATATAGATTTGGTTTCCAAGCTCGAAATTTAATTAGAGTCTAAGAAGCAGCTATTTGGTATTTGAATGAAAAATATTTGTTCTTTTGTATATTGTTATTAATAACAACGAAATTATTCTATATTTTTTAAAATTCAATATAAAGCAGGTTTAGATAGGATATTATCAGTAATTATTGATGGAAAGTAGGATAATACAACTGAAGGCTCTCCCAGTTTATTATACCTTTTCTTCGGATATTTTGATAGGATTGCGTGCTCGTAGTAGTCAATGACTTCGTCCAGATTAGAAGAGGCTGAATTATTAAACTTTTCCCGAAGGCTACGAACTGCGAATAAAAGAGAATTTATTAAATATTCATATATTCATATTTTGAGAGGAACGGAGTGAAAGGCAAGAAAAGACAAAGAGTTAGAGAAGGAGAGAAAGGAAATAGGAAGGGGATAGGAAAATAGAGAAAGAAAGAAACCTACTTATGTTAGCAGAATGTTTTTCGAATGTCTTCTTAAGTTTAAATGAATCTGGAATCCTTTCTATTCCTCTTTCGTAAGCTTTAGTTATTCTTTCAATATCCATAACACTAGTTTTATACATCCCTGGCTCGATTATGTGCAAAGAAACGTTCCTTTTGTCAAGCTTCATTAAGATTCTAAAGGAAAAAGTTGTTAATTGCCTAATATTCTATATTTCTGTATACACACTTATATACAGTATATAAATATACATATATATATAAGTCGTGTATATACAGACTTTCTGAAACTATTAAACGATGTAATTAAATAATCAATTACGAGAATTTTTACCTGAAAGCATCAGAGAATGCTGATGCGGCAGCTTTACTTACAACATAAGCTATTGTAACACCAATAGGATTTGGTAATCTCATACTCGCTGATGTCATGTTAATTACTCGTCCGTTTGCCCTTGATAGTAATGGCAAAAACTTGGAAGTTATATTTGCCATTGCTGTTGAATTCACGTCCATTACCTCTCTAATATCTCCTCTCTTTGACCAATAAACCTCTGCCACTACTCTTGGCTGACTTACTCCTGCGTTATTAACAAGTGCGTAGAGGCCCTTTTCTCGTAGTTCGTATTCTAGGCATTCCTTTAAATCGTTGACATCTTCTTCATTCGTAACGTCGAGACTGATAGCTTTTAGTCTCGCCGAACATTCAGATTCAAGTCTTTCGCATCCTTCTTCTGTAAGGCAAGTAGCAGTAACAGGCATACCTAATTTATCTAACCTCTTGGCTAGCATGTAGCCAAAACCTGTCAAGGGAAATAAGGCGGAAAGTCAAATAATTAAGTTTTTACTTAACAGAATGACTTACCACTGTCGCAGCCTGTTATAAGAACGTGCTTGTTTTTAAAGTTCTTAATATAACCTGACCTAAACCATCTTTCAACTCTTCGGATAATGCCATATAAGCCTATACAGGCTAACGACAAACTTAGGAGAAAGAGAGCTTCGTTCATCATATTACTGTTAACGAATTGCCAGACACACAGCATACAGCCAAAGTTGGCTACGAACAGCAGCTGTATATAAAAATTGATTACGTTGTCATTTAAATGAGCCCTCTTTTTGTAATTTGTTATTGTTTTTTTCTATTCTACATCTCTCTTTCTATCTCTATCTCTCTGGCCTCTTTCAAAGTCTAATAGCCTAAGAATAGTAGAGAAGAAGAAGAAGAAGAAGAAAAATTCTTCATGAATCAACCAGAAATATAGTTTATATTTGGAAAAAGAAAAACGAGAAAGCCTCCGATATACATACAGGCGTTATCGATAGGATCTGTGTAATCGATATTGATTGGAATTTATTTTCAAACGTGCAATAAACGGAAAATGTTCAAAAGGTTGTAAAGGAAACACAATTGAACACGTGCTGCCATTATTTCCTTTAACTAGTTTATCTAATCCTTTATTATTTCATTGAAACATATATTTTATTTTTAGAAATAAAAAGCCTAGTTTCTTCCTTTTTACTCGTTTACGGTGCCATTTTCAGTTTATTAAATATCCAATAGTATATCGTCACTTAACCAACTTGGACAGTATGAAAGTAGAATTGAACCACTCGCGTTTACACTACTGCGTTTCTTCGGCCAAATAGAGAGAATAGCATTTTCGTAGCAGTCTATAACCGGAGTTGAGTCTGGTGGGAATTTTCTCTCCAACCGTTCCCTCAGAGTTTTAGCTAATAATAAGAGAAAGAAAATCAGCCGTTGATTTGCTGTGAAATAATTAGGTTCCTTTATAAAAACCTTGATCATTGGCAACATCTGTAAATATTTTTCGAAGCTTCTTTTCTTGTATTCTATCTAATCCTTTATAAATGCGAGCCATTATCTCTTGGCTGTTCATGAAGTTGGTCCTAAACATTCCTGGCTCTATAATATGAACGCTAACTGGAATGTTATTCAATTTCAGAAGAATTCTATAGAAAATACATAATGCATAGGTATATCATGTTAGTATTAATGAAGAAAGATGGGGCATAAGGACGAAAGTTGCATTGTTGAAAAACTAATTCAAACCTTAATGAATCTGAATAAGCAGCCATAGCATATTTACTTGTTAGATAAGGTATTGACGTTTCAATTGGATCGGCTAATTTTGCTGCTGCTGAACTCATATTAACAATCCTCCCTTTAGCTCTTTTTAGATATGGTAGAAATTGTTTACAAAAATTAACTATTGGATAGACGTTGACATTAAATACTTCTTGAAAATCTCCCACCTTTAACCAATAGATTTCGGCTACAGCTTCGGAACTACTTATTCCAGCGTTGTTTACTAAAGCATGTAGTCCCTTCTCTTCTAGTTCTTCTCTTAAAAGACACTTTAATTGTTCAATTTCTTCTTCCTTTGAAACGTCCACTTGGAATGCTCTTAGTTTGGACGAACTTTCAGATTTTAACCGAGTACAACTGTGATCGTGTAAGCAAAGGGCTATAACGTAGAGTCCCTTAGAGTCCAGCCTTTTTGCGAGTTGATAACCAAAACCTATTGAGGAACGCAAAGAATGGTAAATAAGAGAAGAATTGATTGGAAGAGAGGAAAGAAAGAAAGAAAGCAAATATATAGACATTTACAAAATTAGAAAAGGGAAGACGTGATTACTATCTTAATTAATTATGTCTCGTTAAAAAATTTTGACCTACCGCTGTCGCATCCAGTAATTAAAACACGTTTTTCTTTGATTTCTCCCACTTTGAAAGATCTGATTAAATTTTCCAACTTTCGGCATAGAAACAAGATGAAACCTAGTAGAAAAAATATCATAGACCAGAAAGCCATACAGTCTTTTATTTGCTGGAACATGTTTAGATGTTTCTAATAAAAATATTAACAATAAATAATGCGTAATGTCATGAATTAGATGAAAAAAGCAACAAATGGATAAGATATCGCTAGTTAACACCAGGATTAAAAGTGAATTTTTGAATTGTGATCAACTGATTGATAAGGTTCGCATTGCGCATGTTCTGTAACGTATTTTTTTTAAATATTGCAATGATACATTAACGTCTGGCCCATGGCACATAGACCGTGTAAGTGGAAGAAGAGAGTATTTAATGAGAAATTTGGGTAATTTGTTAATATTTCCAGTTATTCTAAATAATTATCATCATTTAAATGCAGCGAAACAGACGAGAAAGAGACATGTAAGCTTCAAGCCAGGAAGCTTTTCTTTTTCTTTTACGCTTTGTTTTTCTTCATAAGGTGTCCGTTAGTTTTTTGTAAACTGAGATTATAAATATAGAAAGGTAAAAAGGGTGAGAAAGTAGGGAAGAAATAATTCAAAATTAAATTTGAGCTTCAAACGCTCAATTAATAACTTTTCATCGTCTTTTTTCTCGGAAAAATCATATACAATAGTCTCTCTCTTAATGTCTAATGTATTAGCTCGTTCTATATAATGTGCTATATGTAAAATCTATAAATATATGTATGTATATATATACAGTATATATGGAGTATCTCTCTCTCTCTCTCTCTCTCTCTCTTACTCTAGTCTTCTCCCTCCCCTTTCCACTTATTCGTAATCCTATCTAATTATTAATATTATAAACCTATTAAATATTATTGAAAAGACTGGTATTTTAAAGAAGAACATTCTACGTTCAATTTATCTCATGAATATGTAAATTTCATTAAAAGTGCAGTAGTGTGTTTAAAACAAAAATAAAAAACATACAAGAAACAGGATGAAAGGAAAAATGGACTTTTTCTTCTTCTTTCTTCTTCTTCCTTTCACTGCCAATTCCTTTTCTTTTTATTTTTTCTTTCTCTTCTCCTTTTCCTTAAACTAACAGTTACAGATTGCGCAAGAGTATATATTTTCATTTGTAGAGAGAGATAGGAATTAAAATAGGATGGAAAGAAAAAAAAATAAAGGTATTAAAAACGAAAAACAGGACAAAGTAACAACATCCACGCCGACAATTAATTGAATATAACGTAATTAGTTGTAAATATCTACAAAAAGCAATTTTCCGAAGGGATTGCTTTATACTGCCATCGATACAAATAGAAAGAAAAGAACATTTTAAAAATATTTGGTGACGCTACATATTTTTTAGAAAACGAAAAAAGTAATTGTTCATTTTTAAACGTTCAATAAAATGTACAAATAGCAGTTGTTGTTGTTGTTGTTGTTATCGTTGTTATTGTTGTTTTGAACAATTCAAAAACATCGGCGTTTCATAAGTCTTTTGATGAAAAGTGTCACTTGTTGAGGAAATAACTTAAATATTTCATGTTTGTCATTTATGTAGTAAATGCCTGGTTAACACTACATAAGACCCATATACCATTTTCAATGTTTCAGTTGATAAAAAGTGTTATTATGTTGACAAAAAGAAATTAAGAGGGAGAACACAAAAAAAGAAAAGAACTCTAATGAATCGTTTCGACGATAATGATGATGCTGATGATGTTCAGATGGTGAGAAATGGATTTTGTTGCTTTATTATATTCTCACTGTTGTTATTGTTGTTCAAAGTCTTTTTCTTTTCTTTTTTTAATGAGGTATATCTTCTATTGTTTCCATTTTTTGGATGCTTAAAAAATATGTATTTTTGGGGTTTTTTTTGGTTTTTTTTGGTTTAAATTTTCTTCTTTCTCCTCTTCTTCTTCTAGTTTACTTAGTATAGTCTATTCTTCTTCCTCCTCTTCCTCTTCTTTCTTACCGCATGCCAAGATGTCACCGAGCGATAAGTTTCTCACGTCAGCTGGACTTAGTTCCATACCCATTTTGGTTCTCAGGATAATATGGATTTCGGAGGCCATGATAGAATCCAAACCCATCTGGGACAATTTCGTCTCGGGTTTCATTGCAGCCAAAGATTTTACACCTGTTGGAAAGGTAAAGTTTTAAAAAGATGGAAATGGAGCACTTAAAAGGACAATAAAATACTAACCTAGTACTTTTTCTACAGCTTGTAAACCAACTTCAAAATCGTTTTTGCCTTGACTGAGCAATAAAAGTGGCGAGGAAAGAACGTAACTAGTGACAACTGGCATTGGTGTAAGAGTAAATTTCTCAAAGCTGTCCATATAAGAGTCCATTCTTTGTGCTTGGAAGATACCGGTATTCATCAATTCTTCAATCTCGGCTCCCGACACTCCCTTTTCTCTCAGTTGTTTCCTTCTTTGTTGAAGGGTCTCTTCGTACATTCCTACTTCGGCCATTGGTCCCCATTGGATTGACATTCCGGCTAAACCATCGGCGCATCTCTGCTCGCAAACCGAATCGGCGAAGGCGTTGCCAAAACCGTAAGGAGTTTGTCCAGCGTTACCGAAACCGCTGGCCAATGAACTGAATACTACGAAACTCTTCAAATCATTTCCGTATCTTTCTCTTGTTATCTTATCGATATTTTTGGTTCCGAGAATCTTGACATCGCAAACTTCCTTAAATGTTTCTTGGGTTTGATTTGCGAATTCGGCATCACGTAGTAAGCCAGCCAAATGGAAAACACCACCAACTTTACCTAATTTGTCAGCTTCGTCAAACAACTGAACGGCCTCGTCGTAGTTACTAACGTCGTAGTTCATAACTGTTAGTTGGGCATTAGATTCGATATTGAACAAGAGATTATACAATTTCTTCTTATATCCTTTAACTTTAGGTTGTCTCGTTGTCAAGATAATCTTGTAGGCGTATCTATTGAGAAGAGCCTTAGCCAATTCATTTCCTAGACCACCTAAACCTCCGGTGATAATGTAAACCAGGTCGGGCATACAGAACATCTTCTCTGAGGTTCTTAAGCGTTCTAAACTACTTGTGTATTCTTCTGGTTTGTCGTCTTTTCTAATCTTAATCATAATCTTTCCTATATGGGTACCACTGGACATTAATCTAAACGATTCTTCGGCACCTTCCATGTCGAAGATGTGTAGAGGTAACGGCTTTACATAGCCATCTTTCAAGCCATTCTCCAATAGGCTTCTAGTCTGGATAAATTCGCTGTTTTCGTCATTGCCCAAGATTGTCTCCAAAACAATAGCGTGGAAGGAGACACCGTTCAAGAAAGTTGACATACCAAGTTTAGTATTCTTAACGATATCATTCTTACCAATTTCGCAGAATCTTCCACCGTTCGTCATAAGTTGGAAAGAAAGCGTCAATTTCTCATCCGAAAGAGAATTGAGAATAATGTCGACACCTCTTCCCTCAGTTTTATCGAGAACTCTATCAAAGAAGTCTGTGCTACGGGAGTTGTAGATGTAACTCTTTGGTATTTTGTAGTGTTCTTGTAAGAATTTGACTTTTTCGGCGGTACCAACAGTACAAAGAATTTTTTTTACTTTGAATTGTCTACAAATTTCCAACGCAGCCATACCGACACCGCTGGTTGCTGAATGAATAAGGACAACGTCATCCGGCTTCATTTTAGCTTTAACAATTAAAGCGAAATAAGCGGTAAAGTAGACCATAGGAATTGATGCTCCTTCGGCTAATGTCATGGTTTCGGGAATATCCCAAAGCATATTATTGGCGGCGATTACCTTTGATGCGATAGCCGTCATCTTTGCTCCAATTCCCATAACTCTTCTTCCACTTTCGGTAATACCAGAAAATTCGGAACCAATCTTATTCTCGAGAGCCTTAACGTTTCCTCTAGCCTTTTGTTCTCTCAGTCTTCCAGTAGCGACAATAACATCTCTGAAGTTTAATGCCGAATAGTGGACGTTTATTGGCAACATTCCGTGTTCACTAGCCATTTTTTCGTCAACCAAAAATTCGGGCAAGTTCCACCAGAAGAAGCTGGACATGTTGCCCAAAGTTTTTTGACCAAGACAGACGTTCTTGGAGTAATTCGGCTTCTTTCTTTGCTTCATAAAATCTCTATGTGTTACACAGCCGAGAGTTTCTTTTCTGTAGATATTCAAAAGAAGATCTCTCTTGACAATCTTCTTGAATGTACTTCCACCGGGCATGTATTCTGGAGGTAGGCTTTGTCCCTTGAGATCGCCATTCATCAAGCATCTAACCTTGTTGCCGTTCTCCTCGTTCTTAAGACATTTGATAAGACCAAGAACTCCGTTTGGCTCTGGTTTGCTGGCAATCAACCAGATTCTTTCTTCTGGCTTCTCGATTTTCTTAAGGGCTTCTTGTAGAGGTCCCAACCAGGAGAATTTCTCGCAATCGGTAATATCAATGATGGTTGGCTCCTCTTCAACTTCAACTGCTGGACGGCAAATGAAAACTGAAGTTAAATTGTTGTGCTTTTCGTAGAATATATCAAATCCAACATCTTGCAATCTCTTGCACATTTCCTCTCTGCCAACCTTTTTATGTTCATGTTCGTGATTCTTGAAGAAGTTTAGAGTATCGATTACTTTATCGTTATCGCAAGTGAAATCGTGAATACAAAGGAAGCCACCACGTTCTTGGATTAGGTTATATAAGAATTTAAGTTCTTCATCGGCATCTTCGCTGGTAGAGAAAAGACCGCTAACGTAGGTGAAGAAGTTGCCTCTTTGAGTTAAATCATTCTTAGGGGTTTTAATAAATTGCAAGAGTTTCTTCAAGTTGTCGTTCTTTTCATCCGTGGTTAAGATACCAGACAGTTGGAATTGAGTTAAATCGCCCATATTCAAAGCCAATACATTCGACCAGATAGAATTATTACCGTAATGTAAAATTGATTTTATGGGGTTGAAATTGTTTTGATCCATGACCGAATAATACTCAAGGATATCGTCTTGGCTAATGAAAGTTGATAGGAATAAATCATCCTTAACGGACGCCATCTTGTTTTTATCAACCTTAGTATTTTCCGTATCGCATAAATCTCTCAATTTTTCCAATAGATTAAAATCGAGCGTCTGATGAGTCCACTTACATTTATGAAGCATTTGGATAATCTCTTCTTGTACGTCTTTCTTATTTTCGGCTTCATTGAAAAGTTTAAGCATCTTTTGAACTATAGCTTGATAGTTATCGTAAGTTTCTTCTTCGGAGAATGAGGCGTATGGAGTGTACATTTGGACGTTTAATGATGCATTTTGTTCAAGAGTTTTACGATTAATATGTTCGGATCTCTTTCCAATCATCCTAACTCCACCCGAATAGAGGTAATCTCTTCTATCGGCAATTTCAGAATAGATTGCATCACCAGGCTTTCTTATGTAGTTTAATTCGTACAAGTCGATTTCGACCTTATTGTAAACGTACGGGATATAGATAGTATCGATGTCATTAACAAAAGCCTGATATTGATTGATACCATCCAAGAAAGCACCCAAATTTCCATTCCAAGTAATATAACAATTGTCCTTCTTTCCGCTGATAATCAGTTGTAGAGCTTCACCGTATTCGTATCCTGCTCTGGCGACGAATTGATAAATTTCTTCCTTTTTGTATACTTCTGGATCATCGGGACTATAACCGGGAAGTTTGTTCTTCGACGCTCTGTAGGGTTCGATAATCTTATGTTTAACGACATTCTTCCAATGATTCTTTCTCGAATGATGATGGATGAAGTAACCGCAAACAACTGCTGTATTACTTTCGAAAATTTCAAAATATCCAGATCTCTTGCAGATTGTTACTTGGAAACGGATAGGTACGTATTCTAATAAAGGGGAAAGAAACAGCAACAGCATTAATACAAGTCATTCTTATCTATACACTCCTTCTTACCTTCATTTGGGATGAAGCAAGCTTTATGAATAAGCCAGTCGTTCATGGTGAATGTCAATGCAGGGTCATCTCTCTTCAAGTTATTGAAATCGCAGTAAACATCAATAAGCAAGTCAATGTAATAGGTGGCTGGAACTACAAGTCTTCCATCGATTTGATGGCTTCTTAGCCAAGAATCTTTGGCAACGTACAAGTTCTTGATTGTCATCAATCTTTCGTGTGGTTTAACTTTTTGAACCTCATCCAAACTGGCAACTGGATTTTCGTTGATTTCTGAATGATCCCATCTAAAGAAGGGTGCTATCATAGGTGTTTCGAGTTTGACAGGGAATTGCACTCTAGGAACCAAGTTCAGTGGTTTAACATTAATACCTGCGCAGTAGATTCTATTGTGAAGAGAATGAGATAAAGATTAGACTTTAAATTCTATTCATTCAAACTTTAATTATGTTTAATGATGGATACTTACTTTCCTATATGGGAGAGAAGAGTTGTTTCATCTGTTGGTCCTTTAGGTATCATTGGGCAGAAGGTTGCCTTCTTGCCTACGGTAGCCTTAACAACACTCTGTAGTAGGTTAGTAGCACCAATTTCGATGATAACTGCATTCTCTGGAATAAGACTGCATGCTTCGACAAAGTAGACAGGATTAGCCATGTTGGCAATGTAATATTCGGGGTTAGCAGTAAGACCGACATCTTCTTCCCAATCTTCTTCAGGAAGAGAAGTACTGATCCATCTGGAAGATCTTTCCTTTGGTTCTGGTATAATCTGATAAATATAGAGCAGAAATTTTATATTTTCTTTCATTGAAAGAACAAACAAACAGTACAAACCTCTTCCAAATTTTTTCTGTATTCGGGATAGGTTTTTTCCAGGAGTGAACTATGGAAACCCACTTTGCAACTCTTAACTGCCTTGCATTTAATATTCTTCTCCTTCAATGTTTCCATAAATCGCGCGACATTCTCTACGGCGCCGGAAATAGTATGAATGCTTTCAGAGTTATGACAGGCAATAGTGACATCTTCAGGAACTATCTCTTCCAATTCTTGGAGAGTGATTCCGATAACGGCACACATAGAACCTTCATCTGTGTTTTGGTTGACGATACTCATAGCCTTATGGTAGGCGATCAACATGGTTTGTTCAGCGTTCAAAGCCTTGTCACCGTAACCGCAAGCAAGTTCACCATGAGAATGACCAACAATACCATTTGGTACAACGCCAACTTTTTCCAGAATGTCAGTTATGCAAATCTGGAATGGTTAGAAAAAAAAGTTCAGAGAAAGTTATCATAGACATCTTTATCCCTTTTCTCTTACCTGAATGGCGGTTACGCAAAGTAAAACTTTTACTATTTCTTCGCAATCTTCTTCGCTAAATTCCAGGAGTAGCTTCTTTAAGTCAATGCCTAGAGGGGCAACAGCTTTGCTGCATACTTCGAAACTCTCTCTGAATTCTTTCATGCCCAAAAGTTCTTTGCCCATACCGGGCCATTGAGAACCCATACCATTGTAAACGAACCATACTTCTTTATCAGATCCTTTGTTTGGGATATCCTGTTTTAGGGAATGAGGAAACAGATTAGAAATGAAACAAAAGGGGATAGAATTAACAAATGAGGAATAAAACTCACTTCAACAGTAATGATTTGCTCTTCAGAGTTCATGACAACGTAACCTCTGTAAGGATAAGCCATTGGGGAGGAGAGAGAAAGGGACTCTGTCAAAGAGTGGAACTCAAGGTTATCCTTGTTTTCAAGCATATTTTCTAAAAAGAATTTCGTGGATTCTTCAGTTCTTCCGCAGATGGTAGCCAATCTTAGTCCATCATATTTAATTTCATTGTTCTTCTTCTCTCGATAGGGTTCAATAACACAATGAACTTTAGCACCACCAAATCCGAATGAGTTGATAGCAGTTGGTCCACCTTCCCATTCCATATTTTCCCTAACAACCTTCATTGAACCATCAAAGAGTTCGGGGATGTTTGAGTTGAATTGATTTAGATGAAGATTTCCCGGGATTAGTTTGTGTTGCATAGCCAAGATTACTTTACACATGCTTGCCAAACCTTTAATTAACAGTTAATTAGTTAATTAGCTTGTTTTATTTTTATTAGTCTTTTCATTCGAAAAGTACTGACTAAAGCGAAACATTAATGAAAATACACGTACCGGAAGTTACTTCAGTATGGCCGAGATTGGACTTAATTGATCCTATTAACAAGTCTTTTCTGCCATTTCCGCAAAAGAATTCGGAAAGAGCGGTAATTTCTGCTTTATCTCCTACTTGGGTTCCGGTTCCGTGAGTTTCAATATAGACAACATCATCGGGATTCATGTTGTTTGCTTTATAAAAGTCTCTTAACAAATCCTTTTGGGATGGAGCGCTAGGGAAAGATGTACCTGTGCGAAAAAAGATAAAAGGAAGAGAGAGAGAGTTTATTAAGAGATATAAGTTGTTTTTTTATGTTGTTCAAAAATTACCTTGACTCTTTCTGCCGTCACAGTTGTCATAGACGCCTCTAATGTTTGCGTAGATTCTTCTAGCTAGACTAGCTCTTTGGAGAAGGATAGCAACGATACCATCACTTCTTACGTAACCATCAGCCGATTCATCGAAAACTTTACATTTACCATCGTTAGCCAACATCATAGCTCTTGTTAATGTTAAATTAGCCATTGGTGAAAATTGAGCGTGAGAACCAGCTACGATCATAGAATCACATTGATTATCTTCCATATAGCGGTAAGCTAGACGGAGAGCTTGAAAGCTTGAACTGCAGGCCGAATTTATGGTCATACTTGGTCCTATTATGATATTAATAAATTGTTAATGAGAGAGAAGTGGATGAAATAGGAAAAACACTGAATATTCATAAAGAAAAGCTGGTTACCTTTAAGATCGTAGAAAAAAGAAATGTAGTTGGACATCATAGAACCGTGATTTTTTGTTTCGAATCCGTTAATTTCAGCTGTATCAACGTAAAATTCGGCGGTAGCACCACTGCTGCCTTCAGATCCAACGAGTACACCGCATCTAGTACCAGCAAGTTCTTCAGAGCTATAACCAGAATCGAGAATAGCCTCGTGAACTACTTCCAAAAGAATTTTGTGTTCAAAATCATAAACTTTATTCTGCTTAGGGTTGATTTCGAAGAAGAGAGAGTCGAAACGATCAATTTCGGGTAGAACTCCCTTTCTTTTCGGAATGCCATGAATACCTATATTCGGAGTATGAAAATAGATTTTTGAAGTGATAGATTATGAACAAATGGTTATGTTTAATCCGTTGAAGAGCACACTATAAACGAATGAAATAATGAAGAAAAATCTTACCTCTTGGCCAATAAAGATCGTTTTCACTGACCATGTCAACACCTTCAGTTAAATTTTTCCACAGCTCCGTCATATTTGACGTGCTGGGGAGACGGCAAGAAATACCGGTAACAACAATATCGTCCTTCATGCTTCTTTAGTTAAACAATTACTCAAAAATCTGTAAAGATACAACAACTTAATCCTGATAACGACAAGTAAATCTACGAATTAAAAGTAATAATAGTGATAATAACTACTGTCATTACTATTAATACTTTTAATATTGAAAGAATATTGATGAGAAACTCTAGTATACCTCGGGTAAATGTGGAAAATAAGGATCAGAAAGTGGAAAGAACTTTCCGAGTTAACCAACGGATCTGGTGGGCGCGAATAAATGTTTCGGACCCCTTTTATACTATTACTTTTATTGTATAGAACAGATAACATCTTCACTGCATATATTACAGCTGTCATTCAATTCATATCAACCATTTTGGACAATGAATTAGGCGAGCAACAGATAGTTCCCTCATCCCATGAGAGGAACACGTGAAAAGCTTTTACTCTTATTTTTTTTAAATGAATTACTTCTTTCCAATTAGTTCGCTCATACTTCCGGTCATATTTTAATTACTGCCTCATTAATATTCAGAATATGTTATTTTTTCACCTAGTTCATAATTTTATTCTATTTAACTAAATTACTAAAAATAACTGTCTTTTGATCAATTACAGAACAAAGGACAATTCTATCTATTTTGTTGTTATGTAATCTTACACAATAGAATTACTTGTCAGAATAGGTAAACAGGGAGGGAAGATGACGTTCTAATGAATATGATGCTGCTGGTGGTGGTTAATAAAGAGAAATAAAAGAAACTTTTGCGTATATACCTATGTATAATAAATTATTGCAAAAATAGGTTAAAGTGTCAAAGAGGTCACGAAAGAGCAGAGACAGGTTACTCAAATGAAATTGGTAATTAATTACATGATTAAAGGTAGAAATTTATTTCGTTTTATCAAGAATGGAATTGCAGATAGGAAGAGAGAGAGAGAGATAGAAAATCAACTGCTTTAAAAATTTGTAATGAAAAAGAAGGGTAACTAATTTGCTAACAAAAGATGATCGAGTCAACACCCTCATCACCGCTATTTCTTTGTTAAATTGTACTCAATAAAAAAATGAGTTTGATAGAAATTTATAATGATGGTATGCATGCATGCATGCGCGTATGTATGTAAACGTATACATACATATATACATACATATATACATACTGTATTTGTATGTAAGCATTTAGACATGCATTTATGTACATCTCTTTATCTTCTTCCTCTTCTTCACCTTATGCGCACGCTTTAAAAGCGTATTTAACTCGCGTAGCTAGGCGACGGAAGAACAGTTTATGTTTAATATTACAATACACGGCAAACGTTTTATTCTATATGTTGTATATATATACAGTATGTACTGTATATTCAGTATATAAAGAATTACATCCTCATTTGTTCAATGAAAAGTTTTAGTTTCTATAGTTAAATTCGCTCAACCAACCCGTTTTTACTCTTCTCTAAATTATTACGATAATTGCCAATACACGTGTTCGCTCTAATTAACTTTCAACTTCATTTGTTTGAAATCTTTTTTTTTTTTTTACCTAACCCCCTCTCCTCTAATTTTTTAAATGTCATCATTTATGTAATCGCTCTTTCTTTTATGTTGAAAAAGTGTCTACTATAACCAATTATTTTACAAGATATGAAGGTCAATTATTCTTTATTTTGCATTTACTATCTTTCAATTCGTACTGGCTTCCTCTCTCGTGCTCTCTCTTTCTCTCTCTCTCTCTCGCTCTCTGTCAGGCACAGCAGCAGGGAAAAGCCGTCTATTTATGAAATTATTTTCTATTATCGTTTAAACCTCTAGCGTATTAAACCTTTTCTCATCTCAAAAATCATTTAAATACCTTGTAAGACGGAAAGAAAAGACAGAGGATAAGAATGAAGAAAAGAGGTGAAAAATAACGAAAAATGAAAGAAAGATAGATAGAAAGAAAGAAAGAAAGAAACATTATTGCTAAGTGTCCAATTATACAGAATAAGAAATTGGTAAAAATATAAGAGACAATTAAAGAAAAGTACGAATAGGGCAATCAGGATTTTGATATTAATTAATATGGAAAAGAGAAAAGTATCTTTCCGTTTAACTATTTTCATATTGTTTCGGTTATTGTTCCTTTTTACGGAACAGTGATAAAAGGCGAATTGAAGAGATGGAATGATGAGAAACACCAAAGAGAATAGAAGAAATTAGGAGAGATTGAAAAGGGAAAGTGAATAATTTCTCTTCGCTCTATTAAATTCTACAGGGTTAGCCTTGTTGGCGTTCGATAAATGTTGAAACTGGAATATTTAAAACTTTTACAAGATTTGTTTCTTCTTGTTTGGTTTTTATTGGCTGAAATAAGAGCTAGATGGGTCAAATCGAGAGAGAGAGAGAGAGAGAGAGGGAAAGATAAGAAAAGAAATATGTAATTTAGGAAGGAAGCAAGAAAAGAGGAAATATAAATTGAACGGAAGAAGAAATGAATAAATCTATGAATGGATCAATTAATAGATGAATGAATGAATGATTGAATTAATTAATATATTTAATAAATTTATAAATACAGTATATATATATATATATATATACATATATATAGATAATTATATACGTAATATGAATAAAAGTACGTATACGTACGATGCGTAACAGATTTTTAACAATTTTTAACAGACATATTTCAATATTCCCACATATTAATTATCTGGAAAGGTATGGACTTTTTTTTTTCTTTTTTCAAATTCTACCCTGATCAACTGACCTATAACAATATTTTATTATTAGTTTTATTAGTTTTTAACTCTTTCCCTTTTTATGCTTTTACCTCTCCTTAGCCCTTTTTGCCTCTCCCTCCCTTTTTTTTATTTTTACCCTCATTACATTACTCTTTCCCCTATACTGTACATTCAAAAGTAACAGATCAAATGTATGTAGTTGTAATATTGTATTCAAAGAGAAAAGTAACAGAGAAGAAGAAGAGAATTATTATTATTATTATTATTAGTTTATAGCCGAGTTGACTTGTTTATATGCCTATTACACTTGTAAATTCTACTTGAGTAATTTGTAGGATATATTTGATTTGTCACGAAGAGAAATGGATAGACGGAAAAGTAAAAATACCTCTCAATAGGATTTATTACTTTATTACTTTGTATTCAGAATAGTTCATGTATTAAATGAGCTAATCAGACCAGTTTTTCGAGGGAAACGAGTATGTGAAGAAGAAGACAGAGTTTTCCTAGTTAAATAATACGAATAATCGTTTTTTCATACATTTTATTACTAGTTAATTAATCAATTAGTTAATTGATTCATGAATGATCATAAATCCTCTTAATAAAAGATAATAAATACAACATTTATGATAAAATTTATAAAATATATGAGCTTTTTTATCGCTTCCTTATCTAAATTTAATAAAGTTGAAAATAAGAGTAGCATTCCCTCGCTTGAATGTCACTCTTTCCCTCCTCTCTTTATATGTAAACCATACATACAGAGAGCAGTGGAGAGAGAGAGAGAGCAGATGCGACGAGCAGTTAGACAATTTTAAATAGTCATGTTGAGAGGATAAAAATAGATCGAGTTTATTTCAAAAAATAAACAACAAAAACCATACTTTACTAGGCCTATCATTAAACCTAGTCCTAGAAAATGGGTACAAGAACAAAAAAAAACAGCAATAATAATAATAATAATAATCAAAAAACCTCAAAAGGATATTGGACGCCAAATTTTACGTGAAAAAAATATTTATGTCTACAATAAGAAGATAAAGGTGAGATAAGGGAATGACTGGAGAAATTATACAGGAATTATTCGTATCTATGATACGTA
Organism: Dimorphilus gyrociliatus; assembly: GCA_904063045.1. NCBI lineage: Eukaryota > Metazoa > Annelida > Polychaeta > Dinophilidae > Dimorphilus > Dimorphilus gyrociliatus. The sequence goes on along the minus strand of CAJFCJ010000014.1, from coordinate 191,061 downwards.
TTTGTTAATGTGTTATTCTTATTAGAGATGACGCCATTCTAAATAATTTCAAAATATAAAGAAAGAGAGAGAGAGAGAGAGAGAAGAATGCTTCAAGTTGCCATAGTTTTCGTTTTCTTTATAGACATGTATTGTTATGTGTATAGTATGTACTGCATAACCTTTAACTTTTCTACTTTCTTATATCAATATATTGTGTCAATCAATCTATCAATCAATCTATTTTTCTATCTACTTCTCCATTTCCTCTATCTCTGTCTCTCTCTCTCTCTCTTTCTATTTTTCTATATTTTTATCTCTCTATCCAGCTTCATATCTATCTATGTATCTCTCTGTCAACTCTTGCGTAGTACGCTTCTATTGACGTGTAAGTCGCTTTTTCATCTGACAAAGAATCTTGTTAAAAACTACTTTGTATGACGTCATCTTTTACCTTACGAAAAAAGCAAATCAACAAACCCCTTTTGGTTAATTTCTGTTCTTTTATTAAAGAAAAAAAAAGGAAAATCTTTTTTTCTATTTTCCATCCTTTCATTTTCTTTTTAATTCTATTCTCTCAATTTCTTTTTTTAGACTACACCTTGAAATATACATGCTTACTTTGCAGTATATAGAATAACATATATAAGTTTTTAAGCTATACGTTTTATATGAATAAACCGGAAATAGAATTAATACTTAAGAGAAATAAAGGATAGAAACAGAGAGAAAAGTATAGGAAAATTTACTTGTGATATATTTTCCTCTCTCTCTCTCTCTCTCTCTCTCTCTCTCTCACTCTCTCTCTTGATACATGCTCACATATATACATACATATAAACACACCCAAATGACTTAAATAGGCGTTTATAATAATCAGATTATTATCAGCAATAATCAGCTTTTACAATCTGTCCTATAACTGTTTTGCTTTTGTAACTTTTATTAAGAAGAGAGAGAGAGAGAGAGAAGAAAGAGAATGAGAAAAAAGAAAATGAACTGGAGAAGCACTCTTTTCCACATATAAATAATTACACACACAATTTTTCTATTTATTTATTTAAATAATTGATTTTCCAATGTTCTCTTTTTTAGCTTTGCCAAGCTAAAGAAGAAAGAAGAAAGGAAGGAAGGAAAGAGAGAAGGAAATTTTCTTCTATAAATGTTTCTTCCCTTTTCTTTTCTCTGTTTGTTCTCTTTCTTCTCTCCATCTTCTTCATTTATTTATGTAAATTATAATGTGCAGCAAATTGAAGATTTCTTCTCTTTTTTCTTTTTATTATTTTCTTTTTTCTCTCTTGGTAGAGATTTTTGTACTTTGTGCTGTTGTTGAGCGGCAACAACTTTTTGTAAGGGAGCTATTGTGGTTGATGTTGTTGATCCTAGGCCACCGCTACTAGAACCAGGCTCTTCTTCGTCGTAATATATGTCACTTTTTACCTGCCTCTCGGCCAAAATCGTTGAGGGAACGGGAAATTCCGACAATTCCCTTTTCTGATGCCATTTAAAGGGGAGCGGTAATTTTTCGTCGTTATTCTCAATTTCGGTAGAGACTTCTCTGGAAAGGTTTAAACCTGAAATTTGATTCTGTAACATATCCGGATTTACGTGAAGGCTATTTGTCGAGCCAAGTTCGATAGCCGCCCTTGGTAGAACTTTTGCAGGGGAATTATGTAAACAAAGCAACGGTACATGAATCGAATTTGTTATTCTCGCAACAAGGTGAGACGCACTCACACTAATTACTATATTTTCAATTGGGTAATGAAGATCGATTCTTGCTAATAATTTTGCAGTTTTAGACATCCATACCCTTATCTCGCCCGCAAAGTCAGTTGTAAATATTATGGACGAGTCGGACGCTGTTAGAACCCTTTCTATACTAGCCGTATGACCCATCATTCTTTGTTTCACGTTACCGAATTCAATATCCCATAGTAGAACTAGACCATCTTTGTCGCCCGATACAACTGTCTTGGAGCAAACGGAGACGGCAGTTACGTGGGTTTCATGCTCTACGAGAACTTGCGTTAATTTAGCGCTGGAGGCTAACCATATTTTTAAGCTATTATCCATTGAGCCAGTAACTATGTATTCGTTATCTGGTGAAAATCCAACGCATGTTATTTTGTCCGTATGGGTTAGCGTTCCTACGACGTCTCCAGTATTCAAAAGCCATAATTTTGCCGTACAACCACCATCACCTGCGAATACCAGCTTTGATATTGGAGAAACTGCCAGCAGATTTGTATGGCAGGAACATGATAGCAACGTACTACCATCTTCCGCATTCCACAATAGAGCTTTACCTTCCTCCTCCGCCGAAAGAATCCTCATATTGTCCGCCAAAACATTAACGCAAGTAACAGTTGAATTATGCTGTTCGTAATTGGTCACCACCTCCGCCAATACTATACTCCAGATTTTCACTGTTCTATCAGCCGAACCCGAAGCTATAAACGCGTTTTCGTTAGCGATGGCGACGCAAGTAACTTGGCCCGAATGACCTTCTAAAATATCTGTTAGACTTCCTGAATCAACTGACCAAACTCTTAAAGTTGTGTCTTTAGACCCGGAAACTGCCATTTTACCGTCTCTCGAAACGGTAACGCAATTAACGACGTTCCTATGCCTATCTTTTTCCGTTTGAGCATTCTCTCTCTTTAATAGAGTAGAAAATTCTATAGAATCCGCTCCAGCATTCATCAATACAAAATCATTAGGAAATAGAAACGTTGTATGAACTCTGGATTCCACCTTATTAGATTCCAAGAGTTCTGTCGATCTTATATTAAATAAATGAACCATATGATTTTCCGTTGCACAAGAGAGAAAGATACCCTCCGAACACACTGCTAAACTAGTTAATTTTGGTAAAGGATTCTGAAGGTTGTGTATAAAAGTGCCAGTAACCAAGGATCTTATTTGTACTGTACCGTCTTCTAAATCTAATATGAAGAAAAAATAGGGAATATACAGAATAATGTTAAGAATTATACGAGAAAGGAAAATATGAAAGGAAGAACGGAAGGAAGATGGAAAAGAGGGAGAAGAGCGCATATACTAGCGTACTCTTCTTCATACCCGAATGCACTTTCAAAAGTAATCGCTATTATTTCTTATCAAAGCAATTTGACAACATTGTCTAGTAGAAGAGATAACGACTACCGAAAAAAATTATGATAAACAATTGCGCTTCCAGCGAGAAAAGAAGATTTATGGAGGTGCACTCATCAGCAAAATACTGAAAATATAATTTAATGTCTCGTATATAAATCCTCGCTAAACAGAGAAATGGACTGGCATTGGAGAGAATGCCTATTAAAATTGGAATATTAGTACTTATTATAACTAAACACTGTATGCATAAAGGAGAATTAATAAGGAGAATACCCGCTTCCTATTGGAATTCTTTAACTTCATGAAAGTGGACGAAATTTCCTGCGGTCTACCTAAATCTTTCAATAAAAAATAAGAGGGATTACCCTTGAAAGTGACCTTAGATACAAATGGAAACATGAAAAATGGCTTTAACCGCTATATATATACACCTATACATATACAGCATGTTTCTCATCCTTATAATCTTCCTATACTCAGAATAAGCTAAAGATAGATGAAAGCAAGATAAAGAAAGGGATAACATCAAAAAAGGAAAAAAATAACAAAAAGACAAGAGAAAGTATACAATACGTATTAAACTTACAAAGTACTAGAAAGAGATTATTGCTACTTATGGACATCAAAATAATAGGCTGATTTAAATTCTCATCGGATATTTCCATGATTACGGCCAAGTTATCGGAAGATAAACATTTGACAGTTTTATCTCTGGATGCTAAGAGACGGTTAAAAAAAAAAGAGCATTTAAAAGTTACTTATTCCATACAGAGTAAACATATTATAGACTTACTGCAAACTGTATATTCTCCATCCTTACTTACTCGTAATCCGGTTATGGCGTCACTATGATGTTTTAACTTGTCAACAACTTCAAGAGTATTCAAGTTAAAACTATCCATAGAACCGTCACTATTACCCAATAGTAAGTTATCGCCAACGTTAGCCAATACGTTGGCTCTTATTGGAGACGATTGCTTAAGAAAACCGTCAAATTTGCCGTTAATTAAATTCCATATTATAACGCTTCCGTCGGCGGTAGAGACGGCGATTCTGTCATCTTTACAATCGAGTAGAAAGATAACGCTTGACTTTAAAGGAAAAGAGGAACGAATAAGTTGTTTAGAGGCTATATGATACATTTTTATAATATTCTCTTTAGTTGAAATGGTCAGAAATTGAGTTTCTCCAGTAATAATTGCCTTCGTCGATGGAATATTTAACGTAATTAAAGTTTTCTGCCTAGGATCTGGCAACCACGATGAAAGCGGAACTAGCAAAGGTTTCGTATTCGAATCACACCACTGAACGCACTGAAGCATAAGATCTGAGATGTTGGGAAAGTCCTTTCCGAATTCGATATTCCTTAATCGGCCTATTATTTCAACAGGTAATTGCAAAGTATCTTCCTCTAAGATTTTATGGCAAGCAATAATTGTATCTCTAAGTACATGGAGTTCCGTATCGAAGAAATGTCTCAATACAAGGTCAATTTCTTCTAAAAGAAAATGAACGCCCAGAGCTTGTATTAATGAAATAAGACTTTCCAGGTTAAAATATATGTTGCATTTAACCGTCTCAATATCGACGCTGTGCAGAAAATGTTGGCCTAATTCTGTAATACGTCTATAATTGTATAAATATTCGGAATAGAGTAAAGGATGAGGAGTTAAATATCTGCAACAAGAGTAAGGTTCAATAATTTGAATAGACCTTTCGGGGACTACCAAAGGTTTATGATTAATCCATTTATTGCTAAAGTAGTCGGCTAAGCATTTGTGAGTATTTTTAAACGATTCAGCCGTTTTAAAGTATAATGATTTTAAGCTCTTTCTAACATCCTCATTCCTCCATTTCCATAATTCTCTTCCCTTAAAGTGATAGGTTGAAAAAAGAGGTTTCAAGTATTTTCTAGCGTAAAGCCATACGGAAAAAGGAAATCTCAGTAAATTTGATAATTCATTCGCAGGTACGGCCAACAGTACAGCATCGTTATTTATCGATAGGACATCGAGTATTTCAACTTCGGTTATGCCAACGGCCGAAGCGGTTATAGTTTGGATTATTAAGCCCAAAAGATCTTCGCCGAGTTGTTCTTCTACGAATTTTAGCAATTCTTTTACGTAGAACGTCGTAAACGTCTCTTCGGCGTCGTCATCTTTTTCTCGAAGGCTACAAGAGAGAGAGAGACAGAGAGAGAGAGAGAGAGAGACGATAATTAACCTTTCGTTCTATCTACAAACTTAATGAATAAAAACCTCACCGATTTATTTCGTTGGATAAAGAATGTTGTAAAAGTTGAACCAGGAACCAGGTTCCATCTTCTTTAAGGATCTTTTGCAGTAAAAAGTCCTCTTCTATAGTCAACTCTCGGTTTTGGTTGGATAATGTATTTTTTATATATTGAATGGCGTTTTCTGTTGAGAAATTGATAGAGTAACGTTTGAACAATTTACCATTCAAATTTAAGGCATTCGGTGATATTGAGCACACTATATGAACGGAACTTGGTAACTTTTGAAATATCCATTCAAAATCATGATTACTATCTGTTTGAGAAGAGACTAAATGCAGATTATCGATCAGCAAGATAACATTCTTTGACTTTTCCGACGCTTTTATCAGTAAACTTTGAATATCTAGACGATAGTTCTCTTTCAACTTCCATCCCAACAGCAACTCGAAATTTCTCTTTAAAGCAGCAGGACTAGGCCTAAAATGTTCGTTGATAAATTGCCCGAGAACAATTGAATCTTTGTAATATTCATAATAGATACTGGCTAGTAGAGCGCTTTTGCCGGAATCTATTTCCTCCTCTATAAGCCAACACGTATTTTCCAATTTCGACGATAGACTCTTCCCCAAGTTGCCATCAGTAAACTTTTGCTCATAAGTTAAATTTCGATATTGCGTAACGTTGGCTAGAAAATCGCTTTCTAATTGAAGAACTTTTACTGTATCGTGATTGCATATTCTTTTTGGCAAAGTAGGCCTATGTTTCGTAAATCTGTCTATCAACTTTCTAACTCTAGTAACGACGAAAGCGTTAAAATTAGCGAGATAATCTGAATGCTGTTTAAACTCTTCGCAATCGATAGCATTCCTTTCCCAGTTTATATAGAATTCGTGGTAATAATGTTGCTTCACTTTATTCTTAACAGACGCTTTTAAATCTTTTAAAAGTTGCGACTTTTGAGGACAAATCGATTTTCCGTCCAAATCCGTGTAGTTATAGGCCTGAGTATCGTTAATGTCTATGTCTGTATTAGGAAGATGATAGAGAATAATGTGAGAAAGAGCATTTGAGGTTGAGGGATAAAGAACAAGAGGAAATGAAAAGAAAAAGAAATCAAAGACGAGTTACAGCATAATATAAACATACTGTATAATAAGAGTATATGCCGACGTACACTCGCTCCCTCGCTCATTCATTCACTCACTCACTCACTCACTCACTCACTTACTTACTTACCATAGCATAAACAAACAAACATACATACATACATACATACATACATACATACATACCTAGACACGTATTTATACTATTTGTATATACAGAACATCATAACTTTTAAAATAGTCATTGCCAGAGTAAATAGAAGAGGTTTAGTTCGTTTTAAAGGCGCATGCGCCAAGACTTGAAATAGTTGCAATGATAATACGAACAGTAAAAAGAGAGAGGGAGAGTAAAAGAGAAAGACAGAGAGGAAGAACTTGAAAACAACGATAAAAGAAAATTCAAAGCTTACTTTCAAGCACTCTGCTCACGGCTATTAGGTTGCAGTTGTCATTGCGGAAGGCGGCTTTCACCTGTTTTTCTATACCTGAAGAAAATTATGAAGGTGTAATGCCAATCGATTAGGCACTGTGTACAGTGTATGCATTAATGCATGAGGAAAAATATGTCTTGTCGTTTAAAGGTTTGATTTTGACATAGAGTGTAATATATATGGTATACTTACAAGATTTTATCAGATGTTTGTTGAGTTGGTCGCCTTTATGGCTTGTAAATAAACGTCTTAATTTAGATTCCTCCTCTTGCCAGTTTTCATACGATTTCTCAGAATTGCCTATTCTATAAAGGAAATAAATAGCATTGCTATTTCTCTCTCTCTCTCTCTCTCTCCATCCTAGACAATTGTTAGAGAGGAGAGAGGAAAGTGAGTGAAACTAAAAGAGGCATTAATTACGTTAGGTAATACCTTGGAGTACATTTGTGTTTCTATATACTGTTTCTATATATATATATTAGTATATCTGTATGCATAAGCAGGTGACTGAGTGACTGAGCGTGGGAAATAATTGTACGGTTAGCTTTGGGTACGGTATGAATTAAAAATGCATGTACTTCATCCAAATATGAGAATTAGCACCACATCAACCTATATATGTCCATATATAAACATATTGGTTGTTATATACAATATACAGTATATATATATATATAATACATATTAGTGTATTGGCTTTTCTTTGCTTTATTTAGCTTTTCTTTCTTCCCTCTTTATTTTATGCCCCTCCTCCTCTATTCTTATTATACATAGTCGTTTATTCATTCACTCATTCTTACTTTCTTGCTTTCTCTCTTTCACTTTTCCTCTTTTCTATTCTTCTCCCCTTCTTAACTCCCCACCTAAACAACATTACCTACCCTGGGTAGGTTTTCATATCGCTCCCTTCCTCTTGCGTTCTTTCATGTTTTTTTCCCTTGGTTTTTTCTCTTTTCTCTTAGTTACTTAGTAAATTTATATGCATTGTATATTGTGTATTTGGTATTGAAGCTACTATTCTCTTTTCCTTGTATTTTCCCAGAATGAATAGGGAATAATGCGTTATTTTTTTGTATATTTATGCATTGAATAATTATTAATATTATGGAAGCAAAGCAAAATATCACGTTGTAATTAATTGTCGATAGGATGCTTAATTGGAAACTTGCCTATTTTTGTTACTAATCACGTTAGTTTCGTGTTTTTGGACGTAGATACTGCATTTATACTATATACTGTATATATTGTATATAATACACTATCATTAAAATATAAACTTGATCCTTGCCTGCTTCCAATCAATGCAATGAAAATCGACTATAAACAAAGATTTTGGTACAAAAAAAGAATCATCAAAAGAAATGGGAACTGCTTTTTTTCTTTCTTTCCTCCTTTAGTAGGTTCCTAAATATAGTATAACTATTTTTATCTACTGTTTATATTCACGTTAATAAATGAACAAAAAAAAGAAGAACAGCGTCTCCATAGACGCTTGCACTAGGCTGTAAAAACAAACGTAATATTTTTTACCTCAGTGACTATTTGTCTATGCATATGCTTCGGCGTTGGCGTGTTTATTTATCTCTAACCTTATAAAATATATATAAACATGTAGTCATATACTGTCTCATTTAGTATTATGTCTATTTCGCCTATTCTGTCATAGTGTACAGTGGGAAAAAAGATTTTAATTAATTTTTTATCCCTCACCCTGTAGGGTTTCGCCATCTTTCTACTCGCTTTCTCAGTCTGTAATTTACGGAATTGGATAGTTCACTTCGTATATAGCAGTCCTTTAGAAAGTTTGTATCTGTAAACGTAATTAATTCGATTAGGGAGACAGTAAAAATATATAAAAGAAGTTTGCGATGGGAGAGGGAATGACGCGAAATTTAACAGAGGGTAGGCGGGTAAGTAAGGTAAGGGAAGGGAGGAAGTGTATAGAGAGAAAGAGAGAGAGAGAGAGGGAAATAATTCGAATACAAACCATTTATATTATTCGTTAATTCGTTGCAAACACCTTGAAATAATTCGTTGGAAATTGTAAGCGGTAAAGCACCACAACCGTATTTATCACCCAATAATATCTGTAAAATAGTATTTACATACATCTTTTTCGACATTAATGAGTACAACTAATTCAGTGCAGAATTATGCTTCAATAAAAGTATAATTAATTTACCAGACAAACTTTCAGGCAGGATGAGCTTTCGACCTTTAATATTTCTTCGATAAAATCATTCAAAAGTTGAGGATAATTCGACAAATCTTTACTTAAACCAAAATTTATATCGCTTATTTCTACTTCAATGTTCAATGGCAAACAAAATTGCTGCAATTCAGGTAGGCAATCGTTCCATAATTTGTGCCTCTCCAATCCAAATTCTGCGAATAGGAATTGCAAGAATTATAGGAGATAATAGGAAACGAGCGAGACGGAAAAGGGGAAGGAAGGGCGGAGGTGGAACAGGAACCGAAGCATTATTAGTTTCGTTTTTAAAGTGCGTGATAGAAATTGTTAGAAAACATTACATTGTCTATTTAATATTATAATAAAACTGTGTTATAACTCATTCTCTTTATGAAGATTAGCATTAAAACTACTAGTAGCTTGTTGAAAGATCATGCTACTTTACTGATGACGTACGTGATAATGATGATTGCGCTATTATTATAGTTGTTGCTGATACTTGCTACTCTCCAATTTAACATTTAAGACTATAATAAAAATATAGAGATGAGACGTTATTTCATTTACGAAGAACGCTAATGCAATCTCTTCTTTCCTCTTTTCTCTTCTCCCCTTTTCTCCTCTCCTGTCGTCTATTCGGTAATATTCTTACTTTTATTCCGCGACTTTTACCTATTGTTTATAGGCGTTTCGCCGCTTCGTAAAGAGTCACGTAAACAATAAAAAGCGCAAAAGTGGAAACATTTTCCTACCAATAATAACGATAATTGTGCAAATAGTGGTGAAAGGCAGTCTATTTTATATATGTATACTGTACATAAGTATACATATATATATATAGGATTTTATATATATATATACAGCCGCGGTCAAAAATGTTTATACATGAAAAAAAAGAAAATATTTTTTTTAAAAACTCATTTTTCTCTAATTTTGAGAAATAAAATTATTTTTCTTAAATAGAATGATGTTGTTTAAAGGGTATTTTATGTAATTTCATACAACATTTGTTTTTTTCAGCTTTTAAAAGTACTTTTTTTTTTTAATTTTAGACAACAAGTGCTTTTTGCAATTAAATTATATAATTTAAAAATGGCCATAAATATCTATAAAAACATGTTTTTTGTCTAAATAGTTTTTAGAACATTTGAATTTAGAACAAATCTGACTCAGCAGATAATTACTTACATTTCTTTGTCAAAATGAAATATCATTCTCAAATTAGAGAGCTAGCAAGGGCGAAAAAAGCTGAAATGACCTATAAAGAACTTGAGGCAGACTTAAATATCCCAAAACCTTCACTCCTGTATATCTGTGAGAACAAAAGAGCAGGAAAACCTGACAAAAGGGGAAGACCATCCAAAGCCAGTGAAAGACTGAAGTCACTAATTAAAAGAGAATGCATAAGATTACAGGAAAAAAGAGAGTTGGCAACTGCTAAAAAAATTAAGGATAACTTAAGCCTGGATCTTTCTGAAAGAACCATTAGAAGGATTCTAAATAAAAATGGAGCAAAGTATCTGCCCATTTTGAAGGTATGCCCTTTGTCAGCAAGAGCAAAAACCACACGATTAAATATACTGGGTGGATGGATTCAGAGCCAAGTTGAATATAAAAATGTGGTCTTCACAGATGAGTCCAGGTTTTCGCTGGATGGTCCCAATCATCTGTTAACCTGGCAGCTCAATGACAGGCCAAGGCTCTTTAGAGATAAGCTTCCAGTTGGTGGAGGAGGAGTGATGGTGTGGGGGTGTATATCCTCAGATGGTGAAGTTTTTATCCAAAGACTTCCCTCCAACATCTCTGGAGAGATTTATGCCGAATTTCTTCAGGGAACAGTTTTCCCAATTTTGAAGGAAAAATTTGGAGAAAACTTCACCTTTCAGCAGGATAATGCACCCCCACACACTGCCAGAGTAACAATGGATATCCTGGAGGAGAATGGAATTCAAGTCCTTGATTGGCCTCCATACTCTCCAGACCTCAACCCCATAGAGAATTTGTGGGGTTATTTAAAAATTAAAGTGTATGAAATTCAAACACCAAAAACCCTTGACCATTTATGGGACAGGATACAGGAAGAGGTGGACAAAATCAATACAAGCAATAGAGATTTTGTGAAAAATTTATATAGAGGAATCGGGGAGAGAGTTTGGCAAGTTATTATCAATAAAGGAAACAGAATTAAAAAGTAGTTTTTAGACTGAGACAAAACGCAAAAATTTAGAAAAAAAACCTTGACAAACTATGTAATTAAATTTATATAAATATTTTTGGCCATTTTTTTTGGGACTATTTTTAATGATAAATAAACATAGAATTAAAAAACATTCTTTTTTTTATATAAGAATATTTTTTTCAGTAAACTAAATCCATTTTCTGGTTTATAACATATTCTTCAACAAATATTTAAAAAAAGAACAAACAATTTTGTTGAAGAAATCCAAAAAAAAATTATTTTCTAGAAAAAAAAAATTTTTTTTTTCATGTATAGATATTTATGACCGCGGCTGTATATATACAGTATATATTTATATATTGATAAATATTAAGTTTCTTACCAGGACCTCCGTTGCTTATTACCAACAGTTGAATTCGAGATAAAAGAACACCGTCTACAGCTGCTCTATCGTCTTTTATCTTATCATTTTTAGTGGTTACCAGTGTCATACCCAATCCGCTTTTGTTCTAGTTTCAATACACATGTATATACGCATATATATACATATATAAATATGTATACTTATACATATATATACAGTATACTGTATATATATATCTATATATATATAAATATATATATAACTGTATCTCTATATATAAATATACTAGTATATATTCATATATAGATGTATATATATATATACATATATATATATAAATATATATATATATATATATATTTATATAATATTTTTCGTTGCCATAGAAACAAATATCAGAAAGCGTTGCCACAGAGATGAAAAATGCACAGGTGCTTTCTACATCATTTTTTGTCAGCCATTGTTCTGTTTATTGACGTAGCAAACACATCGCGATGCTCGCTCTCGCCGCAAAAAGTGATTTGTCTAATCTCTTCCCTTTTCGCTACCTAGACGACATCTGTTGGTAGCTTCGATTTTTTTTTTTAATAATTTACTTTCCTTGTTTCTTTCTCACACTTTCTACTTTTCTTAATGTAAAGAAAGTATATACTATATTTATACATATATATATATATATAGGGTTATATTTGTCATTTATATTAATATATTTGTCGACCACACTGTCCCATCGTATCTTTTTCTTCTTGTTCTACTTCTTGTTCTTCTTTTTCCCTCTTCCCTCTTCCTTCCTTATACTCATCTCTGCACTCATCTATCTATCCATTTCTCTAGCTTTACGTATTTTATTAAGATTTATAAAGGAAAGTCACCAAATCCCGCCTTCACCACCTTTTCTCAATATTCACACACCCCTAAAGACTCTTTTCCTAACATCCATCAAAACCGTAATTTGAAGCGAAAAATAGGGGAGAAGGCGTCTATTAGACGTTCTGTTCAATCACGATCTAACTATGAGTGACGCGTTTTTTTTAATAATTTTACAAGATCTGTACACTGGTGTTAACGTGCTCATGTAACATAACGATTTCTTTCTTTTTTGTGTCTTAAAGTTTGATAGTCAAAACATTTTCAAGGCCGATAATAATAAAAAAAGAAAATAGGCTTAATTGCTCTTAATATTGATTGCGCTCAAGAAACTGCTAGAATTCTAATTAGTAGAGGGTTGAATAAAGAAAAAAAACAGCCAAGTCTGACCTTTATATTGACACGTGCATAATAGGAAAGAAGAGATTTCTAATAGAGCATAGAACGGTAAAGAGCTGAAAGAAGGAGAGATAGGCTTGGGTGTATGAGAGTTGTGGATAGTAAATAAAAAAGAAAGATATCAAGGAGTGGGGTGAGGAGAAAGATACGGCATAAATAGGCAAAGAGTAAATAATATAGTGAGAAAGGAAGAGGTGAGACTGGAGGATGAGAGGAGAAGAAAGAGAAAGGATTAGATAGTTATCTGGTTGGCTGGCTAGCTGGATAGAGAGATAGACAGATACACATATATAAATATATATAAATATATCTATATATATGTATAAGAATGGATGGATGGTTGGGTAGATAGATAGATAGATAGATAGATAGATAGATAGATTGATAGATGAATAAATAAATATATATATACTGTATACATACTATATACTATAAATATATTCGTACTTTTTTATGATTTTCGTAAGAGTTTTCACATTATGAACTTATCAGATAAGATCAAAGTTCACCTATTGTAAGCATGAGGATAACAAGTGAATCACATTTCAGTCTTTACTGCTTCTAACTTGGCTTTATTTATTTTCAGTAAGCTTTTTGAATTGTCTCTTATACAATCATCTTCTAAAAGAATAAACAATGGAATTATGGATTCTAAAAATATTCTCCCTCTCACTTATCTCTATTATATCGTTTGTCATGGGTCTTCTTCCCCTAAAACCATTAACTATGCTCAAGAACAAAAGGATAAAAGACGAAACTTCTAAAAATATTATAGATTATTTAAACTGCTTTGCTGGTGGGATATTTTTAGGAACGCTACTTCTCCACCTCTTACCGGAAGTTAATGAACAACTAGCCATCTTCGAAAAAGCTAATGGATTGACAATTGATTATCCTTTGGCTGAATTCTTAACGGCTATTGGCTTTCTGCTAGTGCTAATCCTTGAAAATTTAGCGGTTGTTTGTCAACGAAGATGGGTAATTGCAAAAAATTTATTTCCCTCAGAAAGTGGAGAGCATTCTCCTTTGTTAAAGGATTGTCAGGTACGCTGTAATTTTATTCAACGTAATACAAAAATAGCAAATTTTAACCGATAGATACTAATCGATTATTAACTGATATGATGTTCTCTTTTGAATATTGCACGTGTTTCATATTTTTCACTTTTTTTAGGCCTCTTATGAAAATGTGAAAGCAGAGATAAGGACTGAAGTTAACCTAGCTGAAGGACAGCAATCCGACCATAATTCCTCTCTTTTATCTAATTCTCATCCTCCTCATTCTCAAACCTATGCCCATCATCATTGTCATGATCATCACCCTTCTCATTCCCCTCCTATTGCTCCCCCTCCTCCTTCCCCTCCTCCTTCTTCTCCTCCTTCACCTTCTACGTCTTCGATGCAGAGTGGGATGAGAGCTGTTGTTTTACTTTTGGCCTTGAGTTTACACATGATTTTTGAAGGTTTGGCTGTTGGTCTTCAAAATAAAAAAGGTCAAATGTGGAGTTTGACTATAGCTATCCTATTACATAAATCTATAATAATATTCTCATTAGGCGTTCAGTTCACCAAGCAATTTTCAAACGATACTAGAAGGATAGTAACGCTAATAGCAGCTTTTTCTATTATGACACCAGTTGGTATAGCAGTTGGTACAGTAATTACCTTTTTAGGAAATAAGGCAAAGCCAAGTTCCAGTTTAAATTTGGTGAGCGCAGTTCTTCAGGGACTTTCAACAGGAACTTTTCTGTTTGTCAGCTTTTTTGAAATTTTACACAAGGCTATTGGTGATAATGACGACCTTATGAAAATTTTATGCGTCCTATTCGGCTTCAGTCTCTCAGCTCTTGTTAATTTTTACTTCTAGACTTAATTATTATCTTGTCATTTTTTTTTATGCATATCGACTCTCTCTCTCTCCCCCTTTCTTTTTTTTTCTCTCTCTCTCTCTGAGGACATAAATATGAATATACACTATATATATATATATATATATATATATACAACATGCATTCACACGTCTTAGATATTTATATATATATATATATGTTGATTTACTCAACAAACATGGTCTATAAATTTCAATCTAACCCTTATTAGTATATTATTATATAGAAATAAAACTCTAGACGGTAAGAAATATGAAATTAACGCTAGTTTGTTTTCGTTGCTTTATCTTCATTGACTAACGATAAATACAGATTTATTTTGTTTACTTGAAAAATTCATTTTTCTCTTCTTCCCCTATTCTTCTTCTTCTTCTTCTTCTTCCCATTCATTTTCCTACAAACTATAATTAATACCATTCTTCATATTATTCATTAACTCTTCGCTGTCTAATTTATACTATTTACTCAATCACAAACTCTACTCTGCCATATTTAAATGTTATGTTTAATGCCCTCTGGTGTGTAAGTCGTTGTTAACTATATTTCGTTCTTACCGCTCTACAGCCAGTAAAGTGAACATTTTATTAGGAAGGAGAAAATGACAGAGAAAGTTACATAGCATTGCTAAACAACAGCCCTATGACTTTTTATAGAAACTATACAAAGGGGAGAAGCGTGAGAAACAAAAAAAAAAGGATATTTAATCTGATCGAAATAGATAAAAGCTAAAGTCTACATAGATTACTAAATGTGAATATTAAACCCGAAACTTTTTTTCATTGTTTCTACTTTCATTCGCACTTTTTTTGTTATTTCCTTCTCTCTATCCCTGTTTTTTTTCCTCTCCGCCCTCCAAGCCCCTTCTCTCTTTCCTTGTCTTACGTATGTATTATAATAATTTAAATATGAAGCATTACTTATCCTTTTTTGATGGGCGTGGCTTATATTGGCTTGTATATTGAAATTAATGTACATACAGCCTTATATCTTGTACACGGTGTAACTAAATGAGGAGGAGGGTGAATATTAATCTGAATATACACCTTCCAAACCCTACGTATGGGAAAATAAATGAAAGGATAAGGGAAAGTATGACACTCCATTGAAAGATATGATGAAGAATAATAGGTCAATTTTTGCACACGAGTTTATAGAGTATATACTGTATATCAAAGAAATAAGACGGATAACGTGAATCAAGTCGCAATGTGTGATTATATATTAGAATATGTGTTTAGTGATATACTTAGTCTTAACAGTATTTAATTGACAAGCAAACAAACGACATACTGACAAGAGGAAAGAAGGTGGAAAATGTTGCCTTCTTTCTTGAAAAGAAAATACAATTCGCCGTTCTTTATCGGTCGTCTCTTATCCGCCATCTCTCATCTTCCTCCCCCCATTCTTTCAATAACGCGATTGGCCTTTAAACGACGAGCCATTCGAAGTCGACAGACTTTTCGATCCTTCCCTTCCCTTCGCCTTCTTACGAAATAACTTTATAAATTCTGATCTGAACTTTGAGCCGGAAAGGCAGTATATAAAGAAATTAGCCGCATTATTAGTATAGGCGAAAAGGTTAAAGTATCTTGTATAAGATAAATACTTGATATATTCCCTTAGAGTCGTAGTTCTTCTAAAATGGAATATAAGAACGTTCAAGGATATTGGAAATGTAGTTAGGAAAAAATAGAAACTTATACACATAAGGGTTATAGTCATTTGCAGTGTTTTCTTACTCGTTGCCTTGTCAGTTTTTCCTTGAGTCATCTCTTTTCTTCTCCTCGTCGACTTGTAGACGTGACGAATCATTAATATATTTATAACTATCAGTATAACCGATGGTACGACTGAATACATGATACTATCCAAGGGGAACAGTATATCTTTCAAGTAATAGGAAGCCGACTCGGAGATCGTATTACAACTCATTACAATCGAATATTTATCCTTTGGGTCTATGGAGATATACGCTCCCTCCTTATACAGATAATAGTAAGGATGATAGAATACTAAAGTTACCACTATGATAAAGGAACAGAACATGAACGCTCTGAATTTCGTACATAAAACTTGCGCCTTTGTCGGAAAGAAAATATGAACACTCCTATCAACGGTCATGGCTACAATTATCCACGAACTCTGTTGATTAAAGGCGAACGATCCGTGATAGGTGAATGCGCATATGAACATTTGAATAGTTTTATCAGAAAGATTGAAAAAACCCATAAACAATCTTATTTTCCATAGAACGCAGTTGAACAGTAAACAAATTGAATCGATTATTGCCAAGAAACGTAGGAATACCGAAGTTGTTGAACGGTTTAAACTCTTTTTACTAAAGATTATACAACTAATGATATTTCCAAAGAATCCAATTATTAATAGTGACAAACAGACGGTTGAAACAATTATTACCATCGTTTTTGCGTGATGGAACTTGGGTACATACTTTTCAAACCAAGCTTCCCAGTCAAACTTTGGTAAGGTAAAGTTTCGTCTCGTCGAATTAAAAGCCATAATTGTTGATTAACTTTTGGATTTGAGTTAGGTTAGGATTAGCAATTTCTTTTTTTGACTTTTCCTTAAAAGCTCTGTCGAGTATTACCGAGATTCACTTGTACAAGTATTTGCCAATGTTCTATACATGTACGTATATGTTAATACGTGCACAGACGCATTCAGCTTTAGACAATATATGCTAACGCGCGCACAAGATAGACGCCAAAACTATAAAGATACTACTCTATATCTATATATATACTGTATATATATACAAAGTTTTTTCTTTAAAGGAGAGAGGCGTTACTTGATTTTCCTTTTAGATAAAAATGATTGTCGTTTGAGTAAGTTTAAACTATCATTTTATCATTCTTTATCTTTTGATGTTACGAAAAAGTTTAATCAAAAAGAAGAGAGAAAAGAGAGAAAAAAAGAAAAAAGGGTAGAGAAAAGCACACAGTTTTATAACTATTTCTCTCTTTCTCTCCTTTGAACGATATTTAACTCCTTTTTAATTGCTCGTCTATTTCTAATAAATTGTTAATTGTTTCTCTCGGATTTCAGCGAACTCATGCATATTCATATTGATCGTAATCTTCCGCAAGTTCCTTTATAAAACAATAGTGAACTGTTTTCGCCTCTATCTTGATTTTGTCACCGATTAGAAACTCCTTAGTGGTCGGCGATCTTGATGAATCCGTACATTTAAAGTTATAATTATATAATTGATGCAGTCCTCTTATCGTTTTTGCAGACAAGTCTCTCGTTTCCGAATTGGACGGATGAAAGTTTATAAAGGCGTAAAGGTGTTGGGTGGCGTCAATCCTTGTATAAACTTCGTACAGGTCGTATAGACCAACGCCCATGTATAAATTATGGTCATTGTGCAATAGATAATTGCCGTTTTTGTTCAATTTCATCTGAATACGAAGCGAACAATCTTGCTGAGCTATCGACTCGAATCTTACAGGTGAATATGGATAATTCGGTAGGCAAACGTAACTTTTCGACTTTTTATTCATAAGTTGTTTGGTTTTCTTTGAATAAATGAACGTTTGACTTTGTTCGCCTTGCCCTCCTTTTGCCCTATTACATAACAATCAAACTGCAAATCTTTTATCCAGTATTCAAATAGATTTACTTACGAATTATCGCATTCTTTAATCCTTAACGTCTGTCCGCGGGCAGTTAGACACAGAGACAGCCAACTATCTTTATCCGATGAGTTGGTGAATATCAAACGAAATTCATTGGAATTCTGCTGAAGACGTTGAGATCTCCAAAAACTTTGTATTCCATTGTCAACGCCAGCGTTGCTGTTGGGTTTTGAGAAAACTTGAAAGCGTCTAGAATGAGATTTCTTATCTTTGATATAGGATCCCGCCTTTTGTTTTCAATGATAAATAATAGACATAAAAGTAGTTTTTGATTTTCGTTTGAATATTCAATTTACAAAAATAGAGATGAAAAAAGTGAAATGAGAAACTTTTATGTCTATTACAAACTTTTAAGGAAATCGGCCATGTTTTTTCACTTTGATGAAAGTCGATTAACGATTTATGTTTGTTTAGAATCTCTTGGGAAAATGTTTGTATAGTTTTCTTTGAATAGAAATTATGTAGGGTATAATCTACGAAAATAGGAGATTTCATTAGGCAATACATAACGAATTGGAATTGGTTATTCAATTCTAGCGAAGTTGCGTAGGGAAAGAATCCGGAACGGAAGATCCCTTTATAATCTAATAGATAATTATCGACTATTGCAGATACGTATTCCTTTATAAAAGGTGGAGATATAGTTAGTATATCTGCAGTTAATTTTGCCTCTCCTATGTTGAATTTATAGGGAAAATGTAGAATGTTCTTTACGCTTGTTGATGATCCGTCCTTTAAACTTCTAATGAAATCGTCGTCGAATTTTTCACCGCAAACTTGCGTCTGATAGCCAAATCTGATGTATTCAAGTTTCTTCAACATCTTCTTACTAACAGTACTCAATTCTTTGGATGTTATATTGCAAATATTTGATATATAGACTCCGTACTTATTAGTTTTATAACGTACTTTTGAAATAGTGACGTTCTCTTTGGAATTTGGCCAACAATCTTTGCCATTATCAAAATGGAAAATAAATAAGTTGAAAGGGAAATAATCCCACGGTAATTTACTATCGACAATTTTCATAATTTCCGAAGACGATTCTGGATTTTTAACCATACATTTAGAATTCCATATCAATCCGACAGGTGGCTTCAAAATAGTTGGTCCTATAGAACAAAGCACACAAAGTTTTCTCATTAAAAAGATTCCTTTGCCATTGTTTGTAACAAAATGGATATATAAACATAGGCTTAGTACATATGTATTGTATATATTATATTGTAATATTGCCATACTGTTAGGTTCAAAGTCTGAATATATTTGCTTCTGTTTCTCTGTTTGTCTGTCTCTGTCTCTCTATCAACCTATCTATCTGAAACAGTGTTATCGCCTTTAAAAGCACGAATATATTCAGCAATACAAATTCAAACCTGACAAAAATGTGTTTGTTTGTTTGTTTGCTTGTTATATGATTAAAACAATTAAAGAATATTTATCCATTAAGTGCAATAGGAAATTTTCTACTTACTTTTATATTCTTGCTTATTCTTATGGAAAAACAAGTAGTATAATATCGCTATTATTGATCCAATGAGTAAAATGATGCATAGAATTGAACATAGTATTTTAAAACTCTTTCTCTTCATTATTTAAATTAGCATCCAGAAATTTCTTTGTATCAATAGATACTTAAATATAATCATAAATATCAACGTTATTATATACAATTGTCTTCTTCCTTTTCCTCTTCTACCTCGCTATCTAGCTATCCGACCGACTCTAATTATCTACATATACCTATATCACCTATATTGGTATATAGTTGTATTTTTGTGTTGACATTCAACGCACTACCGACTACTAGGTTTCTTTCTTGTCCTCGCCTCCTTACTTCTCACTTTATCCCTTTTATCTTCCTCAACTTTGTTTGCTAGATCGTGTTCTACTTCAATTTGGATCTGAATACAATTCTTATCTGTTTTAAATTGTGGTCAAACGATTCATATTACTGAACGGATACGGTACCAGGAATCAACCTATCCTACGCCTATACAAAAAAACAAAAAAAGCGCACAGTTTATTACCAACTAACGACATCTATCGAGTATAAGAATTAAGAAAACAACCCAACGTATACTTTGTGGTTGTAATAATTAACTATTGGTCAAGTTTTGCTTAGACATTTTACCATAAACAACTATTTTTTAAACGTTCTTGTCGTCAGTTTCCTCTTTTGCGGTGTTTTATAAAACACCGAAGCAAACTTCAGGCAATTGTCCTTGATGTATGACGTCACGGAGAGAGGATTATAACCTTTCCGGTAAAGATAACCGCAATCGGTTATTAGTTGGTATTTGGACATTTCCCTCTCGGCCGAGAAATAGAATGATCCGCTATCGTTCCACACAGATGCTATTTTATCGCCTGTTTCGGAAAAGAAGAGAAAGGACAGCATTCTTCCGTACCTTGAGTGCATATTAAATTTTTTATCATACTCTTCTTCTTTATTCACTTCTACGTATTGTCTATAGGATTTCTTCTTTTCCAGTCTAGTAGACTTTCCGCCTTCCTTGTCCCTTTCCTCCTCATCCTTTTCGTAAACAACGCAATAGCGCTCCTTATTAAATGTAAGCGATACAACTCGTACGTCGGGTGTTGACAGAATCCTTTCCAAGTCCGCTTCGTCGGATTCGAGTTGGTAGTGCGTAGTATTCGGTTGACCTTGACCGAATACTAATAAATACACATCAATATTTCGTACGAAATAGACGTAAATGAGGCGAAGGTTAGCAGTTTTTATCCTGTTAATTTCCTCTACGACAAGTTCCTTTGAACACACTAATAGCTCGTTTTTAGAATCTTTTACCCAGAATCCGTAACAATAGATAACGCCTTTAACTGTACAACAGCAAATTGTAGACGGTCCCATATTCAAGTTATATCTACAAAAATTGTTGAATTCCTTCAAGTTCTTTAATTCAACGTTCAAACACAACATGAATCTTTCCGAATAGAACGAAATTGACTCTTTAAACTCGCCAAAAATATTAGGAATACTGTACAAACTACAATCTTCGATTCTATTTAATAGATTTGATAGTAAGCCTGAATAGTCGCTTTCAAACGGCCAGTAGTTGGAGAGAAGAGCGCAACAATATCCCTTATCGTTTCTTAAAGCGATAGAAGTAGAACCATCCAAATGTCCTGTATGTTCGAAAGATAACTTATCGAAGCCTATAACATCAACGCCCAATCCGTACCAACAAGTTGATTGTTTGTTATTCTTATATCTTGGTTTCTTCATCATTTCATTTGTTAATTTCTTATTTAATAAACAACCTTCACCTTCCCCTTTGCTCAGACTCATTAGCAATTTTACAACAGACTTTGAAGTAGCTAGCCAACCTCCATCCGAATCTCCACTCTCTAGACAAAACGATCCGTATGGTAATAGAACTTGGCTTCCATCATCTTCCTCTTCGTCTGTGCTGAATAGGCTTTTTCCTAATATAGGTCCCATTAGAGGGTTTACAAAATATTCTACTTCTTCAATAAGTCTATGGCAATATTGGGTTTTTCCAATTCTCATATCATCTACGCCAATATCGGTAAGAAAAGATTTAATATACTCTTCATAAGAGACGCCTTTGATTTTTTCAATTATTCTTCCAAGAATGACGTAACCAAAATTTGAATAGCAATATTTACTACCTAAAAAGGAGAAGATGAACTGGTGAATAGGTAGATTATAAGCTTAAAGGCGTTCAATTAATTGAGCCTATTCACAGAGGGAAAGAGAGGAAATTGTTTATTGTTTTTACTACGTACAAAGAGAGTGTGAATACACTATATAAACCTCATTAGATTACCTGGTTTAAACTGTAATTTCTGACCCATCATATAAGATATTAATACTTGGGCCGAAACTGGCTCATCAACTTTCATATTCTTACCAACATTCTTATAAAAGACTGGATCGCCCGCTATCTCTCTATCCCAACCGCCACTATGCTGTAAAAGGTGTCGAACAGTTATGTTCAGTAGGCGTTTATCGCCACTTTCAGTAGGGGAATAGGAAGATAGGATGCCTAATATGATAATTAAACAGTAAACAAAGTTTACAATGAATGATTCAATGAATGAAGATATTTTCTTTTATTCCCAACCAACCGTTTCGGCCAAAGACTTTTTGATGAAATTTCAATTGACCACCATTTTGAATAATTCTTAAAATTCCAATTGAAGTTAGCATCTTACTTACGCTAGCAATTCTGAATAGATTTGACTTGTTGACTTTTTCTCTTCTATTAGCAAAACCGTAAGCTGGTCAAGAAGAATAAAGAGAAACAATACCGATTATGCAAAGTCATAAGATTACTCTATTTGTCAATTTTGTCTTACTCTGTTCATGGATAATATTTCCATTTCGTCCAATTGTTAATGATATTCCTGGTATTTTGTTTTCTTTCATAAACTTAACGATTCCATTATCAAATTCTTTCCAGTCATCATCGTTTCTTCCTTCTAAGTTCGCTTTAATGCTTTCTATTAAAAATATTCGCTTTATTCAAATATTTTACAAATATCTAACCATTTTTATTTACCTGTTAAATTATCCAACGTTTCTACGTAATCGTTATAGTCTTTATAACCAAGTTGGTATAAAGTCATTACGCGAATAAAAAGAACCGTGCGAAATTCACTTCGAGTATAATATTAAATTCCTAGATATTGATCATAATATGACATAATCCAACTAGTGTCACTTATCTTAATTCCTATGAAATCACTTTCTTTTTCGAATAAATCATTAGTTTTTGTATAAAAACTATTCTGAGAAAAAAAAAAAAGACGTATATATGAAACAGGAAACCAGCCTATACAAAACTCCTTTTTCGTGGAAAAAACGAGGGGGAAATTTAGGCCTATAACGATAATATTGAAAGAGAATAATACAACAAGAAAGAGTAGTGGGAAATGAGTAGAAGAGGACACGAAGAGAGAGAGAAGGGGAAAAAGAACGAAGGATAGACAGACAGACAGGCACAATTGATTTATTTTTTTTTTGGCGGGAAAAAAAAGTGATGTTATCATTTTACAAAATAAATAATGAATCTAGGTTAAGAAGGAAAAATGAAAATCATTAATAAAAAGTGATTATTCATGCTTGAAAGATTTTCTTAAGAGAAAAACCTATAAAATAAAGATGGTCTATAAACAAATACGCGTTGTAAGTGTGCACATTAGATTAACAGGCCTGTACTACTGATGGAGGAGTAAAGATCAGACACGGGACAATACAAGGAAGAAGGGGAAGAGTCGACGTATCTCCTCCTTGCCGTTTAACTTTAGGCAGAAGAGAGAAGGGAATGAAAAGAGAGGAAAGAGCTATTTAAAAAGTTATTGAAAAGTGGAATACATTGATTTTGCATATGAATTGATTTATCTAATTTGAAAGAAAAGAACAAAGAATAATAAATTCAAGACGAGGGAAAATGGTAATTATAATGATAATCATAATTTGAATTATATGATTAATACCCAGACACAATGAAATGTGAAAGAAAGGTTTCTCTCCCTTTACATCTCCAAATGGAATAAAACAAAGAGAAGAAAGAAAGCAAGAAAGAAAGAAAGAAAGAAAGAAAGAAATGGAAAGGAATCTAACCTGCCGTCTCCTAATTGTTTCCATACTACTTATTTCTCCTTCCTTAACTCTTGATAGTGGAGAGTTTTATGTTCATTTTCTACCGGAAATGATTCGATATTCCATACGCACATTTCCTTCTTATTTTAATTCTTGGCTAAAGGTATTTGGAATAATAATTGTCGTTTTCTTTCAAGATTCAAATATTCATTAATTTCTCTTCTTTAAAGATAAAAGGTGAAGTTATCATTGAATATATTAAAGATAATTGCCGTAGTATGAATAAACCTGATCTCGAATCTGTTCGGGGAAAGATAATCATCTTTCGACTTCCGACCTTAATTTATTTCAAGACCTGTTATAGATTATTGAATTCCTACCAAGAGAAAGGATGTTTAGCTATCATATTGTCTTCGCCTTCGGGTAAATTCACTATTAAGTACTTCATACACTCTGTCTAGTATCATTTTTCGAATGGAACGCATAAGATGACTTTTACTTTTGTTGAAAAATTATATATATCGTACAGGAACGTCTATAGAGGCAGTTAAAGAGCTAGAACAGTCGACTAGCGTCCCAACCGGAATACATGGCGGTTCTCTAGCTGTCAAAAGTTTTATTAGTGGTAATAAGGTTTTAGTAGCGACTTTGGAAGAATCAGTAGGTCTAATTTCGGACGGTATTTCCAAGAATTTAGCCAGGGGAGGTAAAGCATACGGCGGAAAAGGATTGGCTAGTCAGTTAATAGATGGAAAAATGTATAATAGTTTTCCTTTGGACGGTCTAAGAAAGTTTTCTATTCAACTAAGAAAAGAATTTCTAATAAATATCATTAGAATGAGATTTCTTCCTAGAGGTAACAAATACCAAATAAAAAAGAAATACTCTTGTCAAACTATATCCCATGCATAAGACCTTACACTCTAAAAAAAGATACTGATTTTTCTTGTTTCTCTTCACTTTCCTATTTCTTCCCTTCTCCACCCTTCTTCCCACCGACAACAAACCACATCCTCTTATCTTTCCTTTATCATCCATTAAATAATTGAATAACAATTCTTTGCTCTTTAGAAAACAGTCAAGTTGAAATTCGATTAAGAGGTGCTGACGAAAATGTGACAAGTTGCTTCATTAGCATTAGAAGTTGTTGGTACATTTCTTATTGGAATTATTTACCTTGTCAAGGAAGAGCTTTACAAATTTCCGTCTTAAATAAACAAACTCATAAGCTTTTCATAAGAGAAATTGAATTATATTCCTATTACTTTGGCGATCCCTTCTCTTTGTCAACCTCCGCCCCCTTAATCACTAGGTAATTATATACATTACTCGATTTATTTACACTATACTCCCACCTATTCGCACTTGTTTAGCCTAAGCTAAACTACCGTTACTCTGTCCGTTTTTTCCTCCCTCACTCTCTCTCCCCGCCCCCCTTCATGCCTTTTCCCATTGATATTTATAAAAAGAATTGCTATTAATGACTATTTAACCTTATCTACAGCTTTTATCCTCCAAGATTGGCAGTTTCGCCTACAACTACAGTGGCCACTTTTACCTCATCTCCACAAAGAAATCTTCAGAATATAAATAATCTAGTTAAATCATCAAATAGCTCGAAAGATAATCGCGAAATATTCGTACTTGTGAAAAGAAAGAGGCTAATTAATAAGGAAGAGATTAAGTTTACGTCACTTTTAAATACTTTTAAATATTGCAGTAGAAATTTCAATTGCAGTTTGATAAGTATAAATTTTAAAAGAAGGGTTTTTCAACTTTTTGAAGAGATTAACAGTAATGATAAGGGTTATATTCTGGAAAGAGTAACGAGTGAAGATGATGAGTTTAATTTGTTTATTAAAGAACGAAGAAAGACGATATCCAGTTTTTGCTAGGAATAGAAGGGAGGAGGAAGAGAAATTGGAATAATTTGTGTCTTTATTAATAGTAGGTTATAGGGAGAGAGAGAGAGAGAAGAGAGAGCAAATAAGAAGAAAGAATAAAAGCTGGAACATATACTGCAAAGACTGTATATGCGAAAAGTATGCATGTTGTTTTTATCGTACACACTGATAAATGTTCTTAAGAATACGCATATAATGTCTACAAATATACTGTATATCAGTTACTTTGTTTGTTTGTTTGTTTGCCAGCCTACACTTTGGTTTATACTGCAAATGCATATATGTATAATATGTAATCATAAATAATAATTTCATCATACAGAACTAGTCAGACCTTGACCTGACGTACCGTTTTTAAGTTCTGTTTGGGGTAGGGCACTAAACATGACGCTTCTATTATAATCGTCATTTTTCCACGGCATCCTCTTACACAGAAGTTTCTTTAGTTCATCTCTAAATTTTTTACCAGTTAGAAGATAAATGAAAAAATTACAAGCGTAATGAGACATTCCCCATTGCTGAACGAATATCCTAATTGTCCAAAATGTTAAGTATCTCTGCCAGGTTTTGTCTTCTTCTATCTCTTCTTCCGATAGACTCAGATCGCCCTTTTCGAACGAATGTCCCATCGAATAGAATATCGTCACTGGAAGTGTGGTTACAATTAGATAGAAAGAGACGGCTAATAAAGTGACGGTTGTAGCAGATGTTTTACTTCCTCCTTTGGATTTTGTCGTATGTTTAAATAGGCGTTTTTCCTCTGACTTTGATATTTTCCTAACTTCCCTAATAACCAATACATTTAGTACGAGTATAACTACGGGAACTAGGGCAAAAACAATCAATTCCGTACACCAAGTATAAACCGACCATAATGAAGGATCCCCAGCAATAGCACTTCTCCTCAGAGTACATTCCCTGTTTTTTGCGTCAAACGTCCAAAAATAACCTATATTTCGAATCCAAAAATAGATTATTAAAATAGGTTCTTGCTCTCATTCAATCTCTTTCTTTCTCTCTCTCTCTCTCTCTCTCTCTCTCTCTCTCACACACACACACACTACCTTAGCCATTCAATCTTAAAGCATTTCTATTTTAAACGAAAACATACAGGAAAAATCCCTTAGCTAAGCTTTTTCCTTTTTTAATTAATTATATATATATATATATATATAAAACTAATAATGACGATTTCTCTTTGGTAGCGTCACCTATTGGTAATAGACTAAAATATATAAGCATCTCTTTATCTCTATTGCTCTACTCATGTGCTATATATTTCATGAGAAATGTTCAATCAGACTCTACAAGTACTCGCCTTGAACAGCATGAAGGGCCAGAGTTAAAAGAGACAGGCCAATCGTCACTTTAACAGCTCTGCTCATTGTACAAAATACCTCACTTTTAAAGGGATGGCAAATTGAAATGTATCTTTCAACTGTAAAAGCCAAGACCAATAGAGGGCAAAGGTACTGTATAGCCATATATATTACCGGAAAAGATTGACAAATTCCAGGTTGATACAGCACGTTTACTTGCCACGTATTTTGAAGTTCAAACAGCAAATTCATAAGTAAAAATATGAGATCTGACATAGCTAAAGCGGCTAAATAGAAGCCCGACGAATTTCTCATGTTTCTCTTAATCCACAGCCGAAAGGCTAAAGTATTACCAACAAATCCGATTATATACCATATTGGGGTACCGAATTTTTGAACTAACGGAACTATTGGTCGCTGATGAGCTAAGAAACTATCAAAAGAGGAGAAGGTTTCTAGATACGAAGTTGTATTTGATGCTACTGTTGTCATTATTTTTGCTCTTTTTGCTTTTCAATGTATTTCTACTTTTTCCCTTAATATTTGTATTACCTTTTCTTTCCAATAACCCTCTATCTCTCTCCCTCTCTCTCTCTCTCTCTTTTTATGTCTCTGTCTATCTATTTATCCTTTTTCTGTATTTCTCTCTCTTTTTCTTGTATCCTTCCTGTCTCTTCTCCAAATTTCCTCTATATTTTGTAAGTAAAGGAAAGAACCTCTTTATTTCTTCTTCTCTTTCCTTGGGATATAATCAATTTTTCATTCCTGAAAAAAGAATTGTTTCAAAGCTTTTTCTTTTCTTAAAAAACAATAAACTCATTCATCCATTCAATCTTATTCAACTAATTCATTCATTGAGGGAATAGGTTGGATAGTTTTGTTTTTGTTATGAAGCCTGTATAATATATATACTGTATATACACATTGTATCTATGTATGTTGTAATCCTGTGCTCCCCTTTTATCTAAATATACTCTAAAACGGATGGTTATAAACCGAAATGTCATTGAAAAGGGCTTCTTTATGTTTTCTTTGTGCAGGATAATCCTAATTAGCTGTAAATACTAGTACTAATAATTAATGATTAAACGATTACCGGCTAATAAAAAAAGTAGATGAGTTGATACAAGAAGAAGCAGAAGAAGAGAAAAGCGTAGAACTAGTCGAATAAAAGTAAAAAATTCTAGCAAATGCAGCGCCGTATAGAAGTGGTGATGGGATAGGAATAAGAACAGGTAATGAGAGATCGACAAGAAGGAAAGGACGAGAGAGAGAGAGGTGGGGCGGTAGACTATCCTATCTGACAGAGGAAAAGTCTTTCTCGAATTACTTTTCTTTGGCAAAGCTTTGATAGGCAGGTTTGGTAAACAGAAAAAAGTCTAACAATGTGACTTTTTCTTGTTGACTATGCAAATTGACCAGTTTAGTGATTGTATATAAAGGAAGGTAATACGATTCTATTTAATTGAATGAATAAAAACATTATTAAAATGATTAGTCTTTTTCTCCCAAAGATTTAACCTTTAACATTTAATTAATTAATTAGTTCTTTATATCATTTTATAAATCGAGACAGAGAGAGAGAGAGAGACTAACTAAATTTAATATAACTTGACTTTGTTCCCCTTAAAAGATGAATTAATCTATAAAACAAAAATATCCTCAACTCTCGTTTTAAACTCCTTTCTACCTTAATAAAGTAATTTAAGGATTAAAGATGTTGAGAAATAACTGGTACGGAACATTCAACTTAATATGAATAGTTAATTAACAAATTTATACGCGTTAACTCTCTGTCTCTGCCTCTCTCTCTCTCTCTCTCTTCATCAAGTTAATGCACTTTTTAACAGATAAATTAAACGAATATGCAAACCAAGTGTATATACTGCATGTAAACTTTATAGGTAGTTTTAGTAGACGTCTTTTAAATCAAATAGCAAAACATCACATATGCATCATAATTCTTAGTGATATTGATTTCCTCGACCCGTTGCCTTTTGACTCTTATCGATCGTTCTTTCTTAATTATTCAATAAAAATAATCTATTGAACAGTTTCAAATAATCTAAAAGGAAAACACCATTTACCTTTTCTCAATAAATTTTTTTCTTTCTCCCTCTCTTTCTATCCTTCTCTCTCATTCATTTCATTCGAATAAGTTTTTAACATACCCTCGTTGTTTATCTTCAATTATCACCGTTATTATTACCCTTATAATTCATATTGAACAGATAGTAGGCCCGATTGCTTTAATTTAATTTTAAATGGCACGTTATTAGAATAAAACGAGATCCTGACTTTTATTTATTAAGAAGAGGGACTTGTTACTCAGTGTTTAATGCTTAATTCTTTCACTTTCTTTCGTTAGGCCTAAGTAAAAAATTGCATATTATTATTATTGCTATAAATAATCATAATAGGAAGCCTATAAGATAGTTGAAGGGGAAATTTTCAACTTATTTACACACAGTATAAAAGTATTATATAAACAGCGGCTACAAACGCAAACCGTTCAAGTACGAAACCCTGACAAAAAGGAGAAGAAAGATAGATTGACAGTCACAATGGAAGAGAATTAAAAGTTGTAAATAAAAGAATAAGTATGAGTGAAAGAGTGAATAAATGACTGGAAATAGGGAATATGTTCGATATAAAGATCGATAATATACTATCATCTTTCTCTCTCTCTCTCTGTCTTTAGTTTCGAACAAAAAAGAAAAAGAAGCCATTCATTTTAAAAACATAGGGCAATATTTGTCTATTTGTATATTTTTCTAGTTGATTTTATCAAATATTTGAGAGACTTAGTCTAAATATAGAACAAAAAAATTCTTGAATATACTCCTTCCTATTTTTTTATAACTACTATGTAAATGAGAATAAAGACTGTCTAGGCCTATCAATCGGATTATTACATACAATTGCTTTGACTTCGGATTAGGTTGATATAAAAAAAAATCTCTTTTTATTCCCCTTATTTGCATTAATTTCAGTCTATTCGTTGTCTATTAAACGCTAATTTAACGTTAGATATCGTTAAAGAGAGTAGATAAGAGGGGGAGGAGGAGGAGGCGGAGAAGGAGGATAAGAAGACAATGAATGATACTAGGAATATAAGTGTGATAATCTTAGGATTTGAGGTAAAATTGCCTTGATTAAAATTGACGATGCCTTTGGGCCTCTTGTTATTAAATGGTAAAAATGTTCTGACTGATAATGGACAGCATTCGATCAAGTTTTATATTCTAGTTTTCATCATGATTTCCTTGTCAAATGTCAAAGAGAAAGCAACTTATATATCTGACATATACTGTTTTCACTATTTATACATAAATATACAGTATACAAAGAGAGGCCGGGGATCGTCAGATACTAAATTCACACCACTCACTCACTCATTCAGTCATTCACCCACATACCTTACACCCCCTCCCCACTTTTTCTTTCTTTTTCTCTCTTATGTCCAACAAAGTTCTTTATTAAGCCTGTTAAAATAGGCGGCGGTTGTTTTGATCTTAATATTTCAAACAGTTGTCTACCTGACGGTTGTCACCCTCTCCTCAATAAATTATCTATCCATTCATTCACCTTCATTGCCCGCCCTCCCCTCCCCTCGTCTCATCTCCTCTTTTTACCCTCTTCGTTTCTCTATCTCCTCTTCCCTTTAGAAGGGTAAATATTATGTGACAATTACCAGCGGCGTTACTTTGGTTGACAGAAGGCCATCCCAAATAGATAAATATAAAAATTACTTTATAGCTTTATTCAATATGTCCATAAAAATCGATAAGCGTCAGATTTAATGACGAAATATCGTGAGGGAATTTTTTTCGTACTCTGGGCGAAAAACGTATTACGTACGGCACTTGTGTACTTCTTATCAATTTCAGCTAATTTATACTATTTTCCCTATGCATCTTAGAGATTTACCAGAAATAGACTCTTCTTTTCCTAGAAGAGAGAACATGCTACATTCTACTTGTCGTTTTTTACTCTTTTCTTCCATCACTCTATCTATCTACATATATATCTACCTATCTATCTATCTATCCGTCTATCCATCTTTTATATTCATTCGTCTTTCTATTTATTTCTTTACCTACTTTCTTCATTTTCTTTTTCACTGTTTGAAAAACCTTGGCTTGTTCTCCGTTTCGTCTTAGGTTTGCGCTCTTCTCTATTCCTTTTCTTTCTTTTCCTCTCCCTCCGCCCTCCCTCTCTTTCTCTCCAACTCATTCAAACACTTAACTAGGTAATAGTTTCTAAGATATATATCAACTCACCTTCAGGAAAAAAGGTATGGCAAATAGCGGTGAGAGAAGAATGAGATTGATAGAGATGAAACTACTATTTTTCGTTTTCAACTTTCAATTGTCAATTGCCAAATCATCTAATTCAGGAGAATTGAAACAAATTTTTCCTCTGAGAGGTGAATCCGAGGAAGTGAGCTGCAGGAAAAGATGATTTGAGGAGAAGGAAGAAAGAAAATAAAGGTGATGATGGTACAGAAAAACAATAGGAGAAGATAATCAGAAGAATTTAACAAATGTACAGATGAAGTGAGAGTTTATATATGTATAGTTCTCTTCCACCTTTTCTTAATTTGTGCCTTTAGTCGTAGAATTGCGGGAGAAATTAAGAAAAAGACCAACTTTTATAGTCGAAACTAGAGCCTTTGCAGTAGCAGAAATAGCAATAATAGTAATAATAATAGTAGTAATAGTAGTAGTAGTAGTAGTTGCTGTTGTTGTAATAGTAGTAGTATTTCTGACAGTATTAGCAATGGTAATATTTGTTGTATATTATTATAGTTGAATTTTTATAGAGATATCTTCAAACAACTTCGAAATGAGGTAGCAAAGTTTTTTTCACAGAACCAAGATTAGAGAGGAGTAGAACGAGGAAGTGGAGAAGGAAGAGAAGTAGAGGAAGAACTAGCAGAACAAAAAGAACAAGAATGCTGTTGTTGAGGAGAAGTGTAAAGAGAGAAGAGGAGGAGACGAAGAAGACGAAGGAGAAGCAGAAGAATATAGACTAAGTGCTTTGACTTTATCGTGTGTTTTAGAAGATAAGCTTACACGAAGACAATGGCGAGAAGAAGAAGAAGAAGAAGAAGCAGTAGAAGAAGAAGAAGGAGAAGAATACGATAATTAATAAATAAAATTAAACTAAAATAAAATAAAGACCGAGAAATATACACTCCAGATAAAGATAGCCGTTCGGCGGCAGAGAAAAAACTAAAAGTGCCGAGCTGAAGCGCCAACTGGTTTTCTTTATTTGTATTCAATAAAGTCTCTGTTACAACACTAACGCCTATTTATTCGTTCATCCAATCAGAGGCTTTACGCAAGGTAATAGGTAAATTATTTCGCTTACTATTCATTTTTCCTCTGCTCTCTCCCTAGGCTCCTATGTTAGCTCAACTTTGTTCTTTTCTCTCTTTCTTCCTTTCTTCTCTTTTCTTTCTATCCATCTCTATATCTATCTATCTATCTAGCCATCTAGTGATATAAGTTTATCCTTTAAAACGTTACTGTTTCCACTCAACTCCTTTCCCTGCCTCCTTGTCGCAGCTACTCCATCTTCTATTTCTCCTCACTAGCATTGTTTTGAATTTTAGTTCATTTCCTCCTCTTCCGAACCTTTTTACGTCGTGTTTCCCTTCGTATTCTTATCCCTTTTTGATATTTTATGCTCAATTAGCTCATTGATAAAATCCTTAACAAGACCATTAAAACGATTATATTATACTTTTACATCTAGTCTGACAAAGCTGGCTCATCGTTTAATTATTGATTAAATAGCGGAAGTTTGGCCTATTAAAATGAAAGGAAAGAAAGGAAAAAAGAGAAAAGAAGAAGAAAAGAATAAATAAAAAATGAATAAAATATACATTGGGATTTCTTGTTGTTTTATGAATAGATGATATTAAAAAGTATTTGAAAAGAAATAGTTATTTGTGAATGCAAGCTGCGGAGGCAACAGTTTGAATCAAGTGGAAGAATTAGATTAAATATGCAAAGGCACAGCTTGCGCAATTCTTCAATAGTATAAACGGAAGTTTATAAGAAGAGTAACGCTAAGTGGGAATAAAAATAAAGTGAGAATTGAAAGGAGACAGTTTAGATAGAAATAAAGAAGCAAGTGGCTAATGAACAACATCTCATCTACCCACAAAAATTTACTATTTACTTCAATTTTCTTTATCCCTCTCTTTGTCTTTTTCAATATGCTAAAAATAGATTGTATTAATAATAATATAATAGTAGTGTCTCTCCTTACCCACTCTGAGCTTTTTATACCATTGACCTTAACCTTGCATTTTTGTGAAGGACAGTAGGAGGGACAGTTTTAAAGACTCTTACTTTTTCTCAATTTCTCAATCAATAATGAGAGTGAGTAAGTATTGAATTTAGACAATTAATCGTCTATTTATTGTAAATACAAGATATTTACAAATATTTTATTAGCCATTTAAAGTGGATTAGAGAGAGAGAGAGAATTTATTCCTTATACACTCTATACAGTATATGGCCTACTAGAAATACCGGGTTTTTATTGGACTTCATCAAATAGCCCGATAATTATTCTACTAGTTTTTTTTCTCAAAGTAGATCACCACTATTCTTACATAAACTCAATACAAGAGAAAAGTGAATACTCCTCACGCAATAGAAAGGAAAGACAATAAGCAAGGGAACGAAGCGCAGAGGCTTAAAAGAGAGAGAGAGAGAGAGAGAGAGTGGAGAAACGTCAAAATTCATTTAAGAATTTTGCTAATGTTACGCAAAGTAATATGACAGAATGAGACTAGTCATAGAAATTTTACAACCGACCAAAGGCCTATAAATATGTATATGACCACAGTAAAATGAAGAGAGAGGGATCGAGAGAAAAAACTAGTAAATTCTATGGAATTATTCGTGGATGTGAAATAATTCGATAGTCGTCTAAATTCGTAATAACCTCAGTAATTCTAATTTATTATAAAATGTAGGTTTGCCAAACAAATTTTGCATCCTCTTCGTGATAAATAGCTTGGCGTGTTGTTTGTCAATGCGATATGGACGGAGAGTCGGCGGTAGAGTTATAAAGATAACGTACGAAACACTATTTATTCTATATTTGATTTATAATTATCTATACAACTCTATATATATATACTGTATATATATAGATATATGCAGTATATATATATTATCAATTTTGCAGTTTCAACTATAATCTTCTTTAATCTCCTTAATCGTTAATTAAGTGGCGTCTCTCAGATTATAGTTATGGAATATATCTCTTCTCCGATTGTCCACTCTTCTCTTTTTCTTCGGGCATAAAATGTTAAATCGAGCGCGGTTTATATTGGGTAGACTCTTCATTATTCACCTATTCTCAAGATCTTTAGTGGATGAAATCAGCTCTTGACAGTCAGCCAATCAGCTTACATAATTTCCTTCCTTTTTCCCTTACTATAGTACTATAAGTAGATGTGATTAGAAATTGAATAATAAAAAAATATGACACTATCTAATTGACTCGATGATATTTTCTTTATCGTTTATTCCTTTTCGATTAAGGCTTCCCTCAAAGAGACTTTAGAAGAAACTATTCCTAATCCCGACTCATATTTTTTGCCCCATCTCAACCTTCTCTCTCTCTCTCTCTCTCTTTCCTCACTTACTCATTCATTCATTCATTCATTCACTCACTTACTTACTTACTTACTTATTTTACTTACTTAGTCTTGCTAACTCTTTTTCTCCTCTCTTTTACTTTCTCTTTCTCTTTTCCTGCCGTCAATTTTCTTTTTCACGCAAAAGAAATATAAAGGGAAAAAAGGAAAGAGAAAATTTCACTATACAATATCTTTCAATGAGTAAAAATTTTGCGTTTTTCTTCCAGAAATAGGCCTTAATTGGTTGAATTTTAAAAGATCAAAAAGGAAAACGTTATTAAGGGAATTGAGACGATGTTGCTTTCTAAAGTGAACTAGGGTTTCACCATTTTTTTCATTGCCGGGCCTTTTAATTAATTTATCATAATAAAAGAATAGCGCTATTATTAAAGGAATGAATGTAGAACGTGTATTCAGCATATATTGTGTACATAAGTATTATATACATAAAGTTTTGCTTTGAAAACTTGCGGGAACAGCCTGAAGGCAAGAATAGAAGAAAAGAAAAAGAAAACCTAACCGATGTAAACATGCACTGCCAACTTAATTGACTATTTTGTTGCAAAAGCATCACCTTTTCTTATTCTCTCACTCTCATTTCTTCATCATTACTCTTTAATTTTTCCTAATTCTAGCGATACTTTTCTCTTCTCTTCAACTTTTGTCAGGCTCATTCTTTTACCTTCATCCTCTCTTTTCTTATTCATCAAATTACGAATAATAATAATGGTGGATAAGAGACGTATTATGTAAGATTAAGGGCGCTGTCGAAGAGGACAAAAGAACAAATATAGAAAGAGATGGAATGAAACTCGGATAGACAGATAACGAGACCAACAAGGAAAAGATAGAGAAACAGAGTTGTAGAACGACTGGCTGGGTGAATTAATTGCGCGTTATTCGAGCATTCAAGCAGAACAGGGGTAGCGATGGTGGATTTTTAGAAGAGAAATATCACTCAACTTTATGCATCATTTCTTGAATATTTTGCGGTTTTTCTTTTGAGCAGTAGGGTGTGCTCTTGTAGATCTTCTTCTTTTTCTCACACGCCTTGAATGTTCCTTCCCACTCTCTTCTACGCAAGTCCAACGCATGAATATTTCGTCATTTTCCTCTTTATCCAATATATCTTCTTCATCTATTTTGTGCTCTTTTCTATCTCTGCCTATCTCACTGTCCATTTACTCGTCTTCCAGTCAGTACGTCTGTCCAACTATCCATCACTTTATCTGGTTGAGTATGCCTACGCGTAAGGTTACGGCTATAGAAATTATGCGTCGCCGTCCTCTTAATTATAGTCATGGGCTATTGTCTTATGTGGGGTTTTGCATGGAAATGTAACTTGATTTACGAAAGAGGAGAAGGAGAAGAAAGAAGAGGAAAGGATAGCCGAAGAAGCGGCGAAAGAGGAAGAACAAGAAGAAGAAGAAGAAGAAGAAGAAGAAGAAGAGAAAGAGAGAGAGAGAGAGAGAGAGAGAGCGATAAAATTCAAAATGAAAATTTACAATTATTCTAACGGTTAGTACTAATAATTGACATCCCAAAAGAGTCAAAGTTTACCCCAGTCTATAAAGGGACAAAGTGAAGCAAACAAAGACTGAAGAATCTGAGATAGTGCACATAAAAGGCTTGAGGAGAAACCCTAGCCGAAAATCAATCTTATTTCATAGCCAACTTGTTTGAGTATTTCCGTTAATTTTTATTTGTTTCATCGTTTTAACGGTTTGTTTCCTCTCGTTTCAGGTGAAAAAATATGAATATTTTATATATATCAATACTGTAGTCTCTTGTTTAATTGTTCCCTGTCCAATTTAAACATCTCGCTATATAGCCTAATTCCAACGAAAAGGCTTTTTTTTTTACTTTTTCACTTGTTTACTCATCTAAAGATAAAACGTTGTGTCCCTCCCTTCTCTCTCTCTCTCTCTCTCTCTCTTTCTATTTTGTATATACAATATGTACATATATATTTGTATTATGAAGATATAATATATCAAACAGCTATATCAATGAAATAGATTTAAATACTAGTTATTAATAAAAGGGAACCGATGCTAAATGTTGGTAAAGAGAAAACGCCAAATATAGGAGAGTAATCTTCTTTCAACCTCTAACTCGGAGGACGTTAGAAGGACATGGAATAGACTATTGCGTACAACCCACTTTTTGAAACAAACACTTCCGAATCAACATTCTCGGTCATTTGTTTTTTCGAGGCAAACTTGCTTGACATTCGCATAACAACTATTCTATATTTGAAAACGTTATGCTCATCTTTTCTATCTTTATCAATTAGTCAGTCGATTCATTCATTCATTTATTCATTCATTCATTCATTGACTCGTCGAATGATGCCTTCCCTCCCCCCTCCTTCCATCTCTTCTATAGACATCCTATTCGGGCGAGCCAAGAAGTAATTTCTAGGCCTAATTTTCCTTTCTCATTTTTCCATTCTCCATTTCTACCCTTATTAAAGAGAGACGCATTCAAATTAAAGTTTATTTTTCCTTTTGGCAATTTCTTGGTATTGCAAGCCTATAATAGAAATCAATAACCGTCAGTAACGCCGTCTATATATGTAATATGTACTAAGTAGTGTTGAATATAACAAGGAAAATGTTGTTAGATGAATAGCGATAAAAGTGATTTGTTAATACTGTTTTTCGGCCTTTTGACCTTAATTTTTTATTATTGTTTAAGTATTTTTGGGGGAGTAAATATTTTTTTCTCATTATTAGTTTCATCCAGGCGACAAACCGGCTCTTCTTCTTCTTCTTCTTGTTCTTCCTCCACTTCCCGTTCGACTCCTCTCCTCTGCCTTACCAATTCCCATAAACAATATTAAATATCTCTTTCCTGTTTGCTGTTTGCAAAAAAAAACACCATCTACTTATTCAAGTTGCTCAAATAGCTTTATAGCTGAATATACAGTATACATATACATATATTCACTAATCCTATATGTAAGAGTATTTTCGTATTCTGCAAACAGTCATGGAGCCTAAATGGGAAGTTTTAATTGCAAATGCGGCTAAATCGATTGGAGAAGGACCTCATTGGGAAGAGAAAAGTGAGTCTCTCCTCTACGTTGATATCTACGATAATTCGTGCATGAGATGGAACTCGAAAACTGGAGAAATTCAAACGAGAAATTGCGGTAAATACAGCTGCACTTTGTTTTTTATATAACTCTATTACAATGATCTGATTACTACTAGTTTGTTTATACGCTATATAGAGACTATGATTAGATACTGTAGTTTGTTATACTCTATATATACACTATATATAAATTGTTCATAAAATGCTATAGGACAAACTGTCGGCTTTATTGTACCGAAGAAAGGAAATACGGACGAATATCTACTAGGCCTGGGACAAACAATTTCAAAATTAGACTGGCAAACTGGAAATTGCGAGGAAATTGTTCGGGTTGAAGATGGATATTCGACGAGGTTTAACGACGGCAAATGCGATCCTTTGGGCAATTTATGGGCTGGTTTGTTATATATTAAATATATACATGAATATATTATCTTTAAGTATAATAGGCCTATTTGAATATAATGTAAATATCTGGATGTACAGTATATTAGAAAGAATTAAGAAAGTTGTTATAATTTACGTTATATTTTGCTGTTTAGGTACAATGGGTTTTGAGACAGGACCCGCCACTGTAGAACCTGGCCTTGGCTCTTTATATAGACTAGATAAAGAATGCAAGTTGAGAAAGGAGATTGGTAAAATATCAATTTCTAATGGACTGGCCTGGACAATCGATTTAAAGACAATGTTCTATATCGATTCTACGCCTAAAGAATTATACGCCTTCGATTACGATAAAGAATCAGGCAACATATGTAAGAAATCTCTATTTTGAACGATTTATCTAGAAATTCTGTTTTTTTAAAAAAAAAAATAATAACTAAATTTACTTATTTCTCCAAAATTTATCTTTCTTTTCTTTCATTTTTTTTTCTGTTTGCTCTGTTTGGAACGTAAACAGCCAATCAGCGTACAGTTATCAAATTTGATGATGCAATGGGAAGTCCGGATGGTATGACTATAGACCGCAATGGATATTTATGGATTGCTTTCTATGGTTCTTACCAAGTTATTCAATTTGATCCTATTAAAGGTATCAATAAGTTGTTTTTTTCGTAATTCTTTGTATGGTACATCGGTTGCTCTATCCTCCTATTCCTATTTTATAATCGTATATATATATATATATATATACAGTATATACTAACATATGTATATATTTATATTTGACCTTGTGGGAAGGAGAAAGAGTCAATTGAAAGTATTTTTAAAAGCGTTCGATTATAATTACTATTCGTTTGTTTGACGTGTTTTTAATTTTTTTTCGCTTATTCTATTTATAGCAAAGATAGTTCAGTCGGTAAAACTTCCCGCTAAACATATAACATCGTGCTGTTTCGGTGGCGAAGACTATTCAGAATTATACGTTACGTGCGCTAGACATAATTATACTGCTAAAGATATGGAAAAAGAGCCGTTAGCCGGTTCAGTGTTTAGAATAACCAATACCGGTTCGAAGGGAATGCCGCAAAACTCCTATCCCGGTTAAATTATCAACTATTTCGAATACTGTAACATGGAACAGTTGAAGGATATAGAAGAACTCACTAGACGAATAAAACTCAATTCTTTTCTTCTTTCCTTAAATAATTGCTCAACTCTTGTCATTTTTCTTATGTTCTAGTATTTAGTCAATAAATTATCAAAGAAACACATGTTAGTTGTTCAATTTGAAAGGGGAGGAGGAGGGGGCAGGAGGGGGAGAGGGATGACAGGGAAGAAAGACATGTATAATACGAAAATTATTCTAGTCGAGACTATCGAGTTGGAGAATATGCATGCGTTGCTTTAGTAAGGAGATGGGCAGGGGAAGAATGAATGAACGAATGAAGGATAAAACAAGAAGATAAAAAGAGAGAGTGAATTGGAAAGAGGTTGAAAATATAAATACAAAGCGATAAACAGCCAATACAACAATAGTATAATTCTTAAGGATGAAATGATATTATAATGAAAAGTGACTATGCATAAATTTTGTAAATATATTTTTTTAATAGTTGAATTATTAAGAAAATACTTTTATCTCTAAATTACTGTTTATCGATAAGAAAAGTGAATAAAGTTGTTTTCTTAAAAGTTCATTATCAATGCTAAAAAGTCAATGAATTGAAATGTTTTGATTGAGCTATAACATTCTCATTTGCTTTTCTCTACCTTACTCCTTCACTCACTCACACTCTTTGTCTCTCTCTCTCTCTCTCTCTCTTTTTCTCTTTCAACTACCGTAATACTAGCTTTGAGTTAGTGCTTTGAATAATAATTAACGTTTCTTTTTCTTTTTTTACTTGTCATCTTAATTGCTTAGCTACCTAGAATTAAAAAGGGGGGAAAAAACAGCGAATAACGTCATTCGCACGTTCTCCCGCTTTATCTTATTTAACTACAAGCCTAGGCTTATAGTTCAAGAACCATATTACAAAGACTCTCAGTATTTTTTTGCGTTTCTTTCATAGATGAATAAAACTACTTTTGTTTTATCTAACACAATGATAAACCAAACAAAGAAAATCGTAGAATGATGATATTTTAATTTATACGCATTTTAAATGAAAAAAGTGTAAACGAGTACGATCTAATTAAAAGGGTAAAGGTTTCTCTCTTAATCAATTTGCATAGATTAGTCGAGTGCTTTAGTTGTTGTGTTTATTAAAGAGATTTCTCTCGATAACTCCTCTGCTACAGAGACGAAATGAACATAAAACATAAATACAAACAAAACAGACATGTACAGCGAAGCAGCCGCAGGGAGAGAAGGGAATGTGAGAATAAGCAAAAATATTAAAAGAAAGAAAGAGAGCGAACGAATGACTGAAGGGAAAAG
Organism: Dimorphilus gyrociliatus; assembly: GCA_904063045.1. Lineage (NCBI taxonomy): Eukaryota > Metazoa > Annelida > Polychaeta > Dinophilidae > Dimorphilus > Dimorphilus gyrociliatus. The sequence continues at coordinate 150,230 of CAJFCJ010000014.1, read as the reverse complement.
GAAAAATGCTAGAAAGGAGAAAGAATATAATACAGAGTTTAATAGAATGAGTTAGTTTGCGACTTAACTCTAATAGTATTCGTATTAGAATATAAACAGCATATATCATGCACATGTAAGGTTGTTAAATTGGGTATTAACATTCTATTTGTCTTGTGTTTGTTTCTCTTCCCATTGCCCTTCGGATATTTTTGGAACTATTAACTTTTTTCTAGTTTGCTAGTTTGTTTATTCGTTCATTTATTTGTTGATTATTTGCTTTTGTTTTAATTGTCACACCGTCAATTTTCATTTAATTAGCATTTATTTGCATATGGTAATTAGATATGAATATGTATATATATACATATATATATATAGCTTTGAATAACAAAGTTAAATTAGTTGAATTTGATCATACGAGGAAGAGAAGGGGAATAAAAAAAACAATGACGAAGTAAGTATGGTAGGGATCAGGGATGGGGAAAGAAACGAGGGAGATATGAAGAAAGGGAGAGAATGGAACGAATGAATTGAGTAAATGTTAAAATAATTCATGTAAAAAAAATTGAATGAAAGAGAGAGAGAGAGAAAGAAAGAAAAGAAATCAACTGATTGTGTTGAATGAAAAAAAATGATTTAATTAAAAACCGTTTATTATCTAAAGTTATGATGATACTTTTTAAGATAAGAAACATTTCATATGCGATTTATGATATCTTGAACAAAACGTTTTTTTCCGTAATATTCAATTATAAGAAAAATCAACTTTATATATCAAATATTTCTTGTTGATAAGATTTTTAAAGAGATAACAAGTATTACTAAAGTAGATGATTGTTCGTCTATATATATAAAGATGTGGCTTATTTAAAATTTTCGAGTCTTGGCGTAAGTTCAACTTTGACTTCTCATCTCTCTCTCTCTCTCTCTTCATATTTTAATCGTTTTTCGTCTCTTCAAAGCCTCGTTTAAGTAATCATTCAATAATTTATCTTGTATTAGTTGTCTAATATTTTCTCAACTGGAAAACAATAAATCAATCATGGAGATTAAGACAAGCTTTCATTGGGCAGATTACCTTTTGTTTATCGGTAAGATTCTTTATACTATTTCTCTATTTATTCATTTATTCTCTCCTTTCTTGTGAATTTATTTAACTGTTCTCTCTCTCTCTCTGCAAAATTTTCAACTGTTTTTGCAGGAACTCTTCTGATTTCACTTGGCATTGGTATATACTATGCAATTGCTGGAGGAAAACAGAAAACGACCAAGGAATACCTTATGGGTAACAAGTAAGAGTTTTGAGCATTGTGACAACTTTCTTTCAATTTTTCTACCCTTTACTTTTTCCCTCTACATAGGAGTTTAGGCGTTATCCCCGTTGCATTATCTATGTTCATGTCTTATATATCTGCTATCCTAATTCTTGGAAATACTGCCGAAATGTATTTGCACGGAACGCAAATGTGGATGGCTGCAGTTGGCTCTTCATTGGCTTTTGCTATATCGTCAGTAATTTTCGTGCCACTATTCTACCCTTTAAACATTACATCATCGTTTCAGGTATATATTTTTAAAAAAGAATGTTGATTTTTCTATCGGCCCTCTCCATTCAAACATTCATTCCCCAGTCCAGTTGGAGAGAAAAGGCTGTGCAATTCCATTAATCTTTTGAAAGTCACTCATTTAGAGCGTGAAAAAAAAAAGAAAAGATAGAAATCTTTAAGAGTTTTATTTATTAAAGAGTCGTTTAATCTATTAATTTGTATTTTTGATCGTAATCGTAGCTAGGCGATAGATAAAAACATTATTATCTCTATCTTCTCTATCTTTATACTTATCTAATAAGAGTTTTTTAAGTGCAGTTCAATCTTTTTTTTGTATTATTTTCTATTTCTTACTAATTTCAATATAAAAAAAAGTGCTCTGCATATCTTTCTTCCTTGTCATTGTTTATGTTTTTAATTCTTCAACCTTTCTCCTCCCCAAATTGACTAAGTTTACGAAGACATTCAACATTGTACTCAAGATAAAGATGTTGAAATTTCTCTTTAATTATCAATTATATATTGCGATTATAAAACTGTTAACTAACTATTAATGCATTCATTCATTCATTTCTTTTTATTTCTCTAGTATCTTGAGATGAGATTCAAATCAAGATCTGTTCGTCTATCCGGTACAATTCTTCTTATGTTATCTCAGGTGAGAATCATCTATTCCCCTTTTTCTTATCTAGATGCTTATTAATATTTATTATTATTGTTATTATTACTGTTGTAACAATCCGTTATCAACCAACAGATTCTTTATATGGGAATTGCTATGTTCTCTCCAGCAACGGCTTTAGACGCCGGTTAGTTCATTTTCTATAATTATTATCCATCCTCTTGAACTTGATAGTAAATATGAATAATTCTCTTTCCAAAAACAGTTACAAATATTCCAGTGTGGGCGTCTATTCTCGCTACAGGCGTCGTTGCTACTATTTATACAACTTTGGTAAATATTCTTTCCTAACTATGTATACAATTTACAAATAGTTGGAACAATAAGAAAAGATTAAAATAGTCGGCTTCTGTTCTTTCCATTTCTATGTTTGTCATTAATGTTTGTCTTCTTTTTCTAATTTTTCCTATACAATACCTTGTACTGCTTTTAGGGTGGTATGAAAGCTGTCGTTTGGACAGATGTCTTCCAAGCGCTCGTTATGGTTGGTGGTCTAATTACTGTTCTTGTTATGGGTACTAACAAAATTGATGGAGGAATGAAAGAAGTTTTCAAAAGAGCTAGCGACACAGGAAGAATTAAATTTTTCAAGTAAATATTATCATCCTATCTTTTCTCTCTTTCTCTAACCCTATTCCCCTCTCAAACTTAGCATGAACGCAAATCCCTTGATAAGAATGTCTTTTTGGTCTGTTGTCGTTGGCAGAGTGATAGCTTCCGTTCAAACAACTGGTACTGGACAAACATCCGTTCAAAGATACTGGTAAACTCTCGTACTATTCGAAAATTGGTGCCATATTTACATTAATACTTAATTCTTTTCAAATAGCTCTGTATCTTCCATGAACAAAGGAAGAATATCAGTTATATTAAATACTCCAGCCATGCTCCTCTTTTATACTCTAACCTGCCTTTGTGGATTAGTTGTCTTTGCTTATTTTGACGCTTTGGGCTGCGATCCTCTTAGAGCCGGCGTTAATAATAGCACTATTTTAAATAACCAAAATCAACTCTTGCCCTTCTTTATCAGCCAGGTAATCAATGTTAAGGGTCTGTCGGGTCTTTTTGTTGCTGTTCTCTTCTCCGGTGCACTCTCCACGCTCTCTTCTTCTCTCAATTCTTTGGCAGCCGTTACTTGGAAAGATCTTTTGGAATGGAAATTTCACCATATTCCCGAAGAACGTAAGGCCTTGGCTAACAAACTTCTCGTTGGTGTTTTCGGTATAATAGCCGTAGGCATGGCTTTTATGGCTCAGACATTAGGAGGACACGTACTCCAAGCATCTCAGAGTTTCGTCAGCGGTGTTGCAGGACCACTATTGGGAATGTTCTTATTGGGCGGATTGATCCCATTCGCAAATTGGAAAGGTGCCTTGGCTGGCGGTTGGATTGGTTTAATCTTAACCCTGACCGTTACCATTGGCCAATACGTTACTAAACCTCATAGCGCTCGACTTTCAACAAGTATGAACAACTGCTCAGATTTAAATCTCGTAGAATTAAAGGGAGTTCCAGGGGACAAGGATGGTGTTTTCGGCCTATTCCGTATATCTTTTATGTGGTTTTCGGCAATCGGTACATTTAGTTGCTTAATCATCGGTACCATCGTTAGTCTATTAACCGGTCCTGAAAAACCAAGTGAACAAGATCCAAGATTGATAATACCGTTCTTCCAAAGAGTGTTTTGCTGCCTCCCAATGTCTATACAAAGAAAACTATGGTGCGGTGTCGATAGAGACAAGATTATTGAGAATGACTTTGAAGAAGAGTTTGAAACTGTCGAGGTAAAAAGAGAAAACAATTAAACGAGTCAAACATTTAAGTAATTCTTACTTTCGTTTTATTACCTTTTAATTAGATGAAGGGTAACTCGTCAAGAAACGCCATTCATCCAATGGATAATAAAGTAAATGGACACGAAAATCCAGCATTCCAAGCGGACGAACCGAAGAAAGAAGATGTCACAAAGTCAACTTGAACTGTTTTTTTTCCCTTAACAACAGTGTTATACCTATTATCGTTATTAATATATTATTTCAACTATTTTTACTATTCTGTATCATTTCTTTTTGAAGTATAAATATTAATGTAGACATTTGTTTAAAAGGTGTAATCTTTAACTGCTATACAGATGGCAAACTAATAAACTGCTAATTGTAATAAACATTGATGTTTGCTTATATGTGAGAGAGAGAGAGAGAGAGAGAGAGAAAAGAAACAACTCCATACAGTACATTCATCGTAATTTATTAATTAATTATCTAATTAATTATTCATAACAAAATGAAATAAAAACAAGTTTTTCTTTACATATTCAAAATATTTATTAATTTGTTTGTTTGTTTGTTTTGGCTTTTCTTTTAATATTTCGTAGGATTATCCTCCACTTTATAACCAACCCTTTGATGAGCCTCCGTCTCTGTAGCAGAATAGTCTGGTAGCGGAGCTACTTGACTATCTTTCTTGGATGTCACAATCTTGGAATCTTTCAATTCAATTTCTTCTGTTATCTAAACGCAATAGTAAAATTGTAGTAAAATACATAGGGAAGAGGCTAGGATAGTTAATACTATCAAGATAAACAAACCTCATCTTCGTCAATGGCTTCGCTTGGTTCCCAACATCTGAATAACTTTTTAAAACTTTCAGGTAAACAGCAATAACACTGATCTACAATTGCTATGATATACTTCCGGTGAACGCTTCTCGGATTTGTTGGTCCTGTATTGATAGGAATGTGTTGTTTTTAAACAGATAAACAAATCGTTAGTTGGTGAAAAGGAGGAGATAAGCAAATGTTTTTTATCATTTAGTTGTATAATCAACTATATTACCTGTTGCAAAGGACACAGCTAACCCAACAATAATAGTCGTTAATGTTCCTACGGTTGCGTACCATAAATAAGAGATTTTGTAGATTCCTAATACGTTGCTGATTGATAGGAAAACAGTCGATATTAAAAGGAAAATCTTTCCCTATAAAGAATCTATTTACGGTGGATTTGTTGGAGGAAAAGCTGGAGGCGTATAGTTCAGACATCTATCAGTTACAACTGGTAAAGTTAGAGAATAAGGCTTTGTTATGTAAGCACCAATTGTAATCCACATTGTTATTCCTAGACCGAAAATACTTCCAATTGTAGCACCCTAACAAAATCAATTTTTATTAGTTAATTAGTCCATTAGATTGCTTTCTTTCAGTTGGTTATTATTACCTTCCAATTCGCACAGGGAAATACTGCACCTAGAACAAACATACCCAACAATGGTCCTGCTACACCTGTAACGAAACTTTGAGACGCTTGGAGAACGTTACCCATCTTACTCGCCAAAAATGCCATTCCAATGGCTACACAACCAAAAAATGCTGCCAAAAATTTGGTTACAAGAGCTTTTCTACTTTCTGGAATATGCTTAAATCTCCATTCTAACAAATCCTTCCATGCAACGGCTGAAAGAGCGGATAAAGACGAAGAAACGGTTGATAAGGCTCCAGAAAAGAGAACGGCTAAAAAGAGACCAGGCAATCCTTTGCGGTTGATAGCGTCCATGATGAAATAAGGCAAAAGTTGATTTGGATTTTTGATAAAGTTTGCGCTAAGAGGATCGCATTGAACGACTCCGTTATAATAGGCAAAAACTGTTAGACCAATTAAGCAGGTTATTGAAAACATTAAGCAAATAGCAGGAGCGTTTAAAAGTACAGATCTGTAGAGGGAAATCTTTGTTTATCATTCAATCTTTTAAGAGTGAAAAACCACTTGAAATGCTTACAATTTTGCTCCACGCAACGTTGGTAGGGCGCAATAACGTTGAACGGAAGTTTGTCCAGTGCCAGAGGTTTGATGAGAGTTGACAAAACTTCCAATCATAACGGACCATATTGATAATCTTATAGCCGGATTAAATGTCCAAGTATCCCACGAACTGTTTTTTATAGGAATATGCAACTATTGGCTTCATTAAGAATGTCAATGCTTACCCGAAATCAACCAATCTATTATGCTCCCTCGAAATATCCCATACCTTCTTCAAACCACCAACTTTTTCAACACCCTTTGAATGATTACAAACATTTTATCATTTGAATTGCAAACTTGAATGAACAACTTACAAAACCAAGAATAGCGCTAACGCCAACCATATAGACGATACCTTGGAACACGTCAGTCCAAATAACTGCCTTCATACCACCCTAATAAGCATAAATCCTTTTAATAATTATATAGATAAATTTTGTCTATTACGCTTACGATTGTTGTATAAATTGTTGCAACTATTCCGGAAGCTAAAATTGACGCCCATACTGGAAAATTTGTGACTGCTTCAAGTGCCGTTGCGGGAGAATACATGGCTATTCCCATGTATATAATTTGCGAAAGCATCAAGTATATAGTTCCAACAATTTTCACGGATTTATGCTTGTATCTTCTTTCCAGATACTATAATGTAAATGATATATGGGATAGGAGGTTTGCGGGCAAACGGAATTTGCTGTACTTACTTCGAATGAACTGGTTACGTTCAACGGAAAGAATAAGGGGACAAATACCATTCCAATTGTAACGTAGGATATCGAATTAGCAACGCATTGTAACCAATACATTGTACCTCTTTGGTACATTTCTCCGGTATTACCCAACACCAAAATTGCTGATACAAAACTCATAAACATCGACAAAGAAACTGGTACAACTTTCATATTCCTATTACCCATAAGATATTCATTAGTGGTTTTTTGACCACCTCCCGCAACTGCCGTATAAATTCCTATGCCTAATGAAACGAGAAGAGTAAGCGAAAAGATCAGATAATCCGGCCATGCCAAAGTATTTGTCGTCTTAGTCAGGAAGTCCGAAGATGATGTGGTACTACTGTCCATTGTTCTTGATACTTTTTAAAGTGTTTCAGTCTTTTCGTTGGTCTCTCCGTTCAGACTGTTTGTTCAATTGAGTCTTGCAAACGATTCGAATAGAAGAAGTTGGTCCTCTAACACGTGTATGTTACAAAGATTCTAACGAAAACAAAGGATAAGAAAAGTTATCTGTTAATTTTCTTATTGCTATGGCGCTCATAAACAAGAGATACCTTTACGACTAGCCTATTCATCGTAGTTAATTTTTCTACATGCACATATTTATATATCTATTACTATTAGTGAAACGATGCTATTATCTGTTCTAGTATGCTTATAAAGAGTAAAAGAATTAAAAGATAACGTAAATATGTTATAAACACACTTGAAAGAATTTTTAATATTATAATATCCGCTTAACCTAACTTTATTAATTTGTCCATTAATTTATTACTAATTAGTTAACTTGTTAATTAAATTATTAAAAGTTTTTACTTGTCTTCCGTCTTCTTCAACTTTCGTATTATTGTAAATTCATGTTATATTTTCACTTTGTAATCTTTATCATAAAATCTGTAGGAGTCTTTAGCTTCTCTACGATTAGAGCACTTGAAAGAAACTATATATATCTTTTCTTATCGTTAATTGATTAGACAATTAAGCATGCTCATGTAAAGCTAAAGAGAACAAACATTCCGCTCTTCTATGTATGTGGGTATGTAGGTATTTAGGTGTGTACTGTGCATATAGACAACATATACAAATATATGTCTATGTTTCTCTTTTGTGCATCTGCTCCTCTTTCTCCGTACTGTCTTCATCCGTAGTTGACGAGTTTTCATAATTTTCGGCTCCTCCAGTTTCTTAGCTGCTAAGGAAGTTCAAGATTACTTTACTTTAGTAAAGAGTTCAAGAATAAAGATAAAACAAAAACTTGAATATTATTACTTTGGCCAACAGGATAAATGAAAGAACAGTTTCTAGTTATCTAATTCAATATATTACCAATGCATTAATAAATATAATAAGCGTATTACTATGAGTAATAATCGTAATAATGGATTGTTGAAGAATGAATAATAATAGTAATAACAATAATAATAATAACAATAATAATACTGTATAAAGGGAGGGAAGGTTAAAAAGAGTATTTAGCTATTACTCGGGTCAGCGTTCTAAAAGTTCATACTTGACCTTTAATTAATCGAGATTAAGAGTTATGTGATTTAAACGCACTTTATACTTTTCTTAATAATTTCTTCTTCTTTTTTTATCAAAAAAAAAAATATTAAATCAAACATATAAAAGATCCTTATTTTGACCTTTTTAATGAATGTTTTCTTCTGTCTATCTATCTATCTATCTATCTGTTCCGTCTGTCTATCTCTCTTAATATGAACAATTGAAGAAATCAGAGAGAGAGAGAGAATAAGATTCTGTTCTTTATATTGAAATAGATAAAAATTAATTCTATTGGTTCAAGATGAAGAATTTAGTTAAAAGATAAAATACACCAATTAATAAATATTCCATATTTCTCTTATCTTGTATCAAGTCAAGCTATTCAATAATTAATTAGTTAATTAATCATTCAATCTATCCGCCTATCTATCTATCTATTCACCCATCCATCCATCCATCTTGACGTAGGTGAAAAAGGATGAGAAGGAAAAAATTTCTTTATCATTCAATCTCTGGAAAAGAAAGGAGGAAACTCTAAATTGGGTCATTGGTTCTATTTAAGTAATTTTTCGCAAGGCATGAAAGATACAGATCAACGCTATTAAGATGATTGATAGAAATTTCCCCGTATATTCTCTTCTCATATCGCATATAATAATTTGATTTCTTCTTCTTTATTACCATTTTACTTGCAAATTATCAACTCTAAATATTTAATACAATCAATAATAAAGATTCTTAATTCAATGTCGAATCGAGGCCATCTTCATCGTTTTTCTCCCTATCTTCCTCCAATTTTTTATATTCAGTAAGATACGACGCTGACCGACTTGCTAGTCTGATAAAGAATTAGTCTAATTCTTATTCTCGGATCTATTCCGTTCTACGTAGATGTTATCGTGCCAAGATAAAAAAAAACTGTCTTTTTTGTTTTTTCCCTAATCCTACTTAATCTGTAAGCAGGCTATAAGTATAAATAGTATTAATATAAATAAGGATACATGAACGGACGACTGATTGATTGATTGATTGATTGATTGATTGGCTGATTGATGAATGAATTGAATGAACGCCTGAATATGTTTGGCTTATAACAAACTTTATTTACTTTAGTACCTAGAAGGTTAGTAAGAAATAGTTCGAGTTGTTTGTAAGCCGAGCTAGGCAATTTTGTTTGTTTAATCGAAAGGAAAAGCTATTCCAAAGGCAAATTATATCGAAAATTACATCTAAACAAATTGTTTTTTTATTCAACTTTATACTTTCAACTAGAATTTAATGTATTTTACTACCAAAAACATCTTTAACGCTAATATCTTTATATCCCTCTATCCCGCTTTACTTTGCCTTTATACCCAATAATATAAATTTCCTTTTGAGCCACGAACCTATTGGAGAGGACACCCGATAATTTTCTTGCGGTTGATAGCCTCTTTAATAAAATAAGGCAATAGTTGATTGGAATCTTTTTCTTCTTTTTTCTTTTTGAGAGAGGATAGCATCAAACAACGTCATTATAGCCAGCAAATACGGTTAGACATAACTTATTAGGTTAGGTAATTGAAAAGTTGAATACTATGTCAGGGCCATTCAATAAAACAGATCTGTTTAGGCAAATAGTCATTACTACTCTATAGCTTTATCTTTCATATTGCCCTTATTCGTCCGATGGACGAAGACGATCTAAGCCAAAGATGCAAACTGTGCATTTCTAAAAAACAGCACGCGCTCTTTACGACAATACAACCGAAATGAGAGCTATACAATTATTATCTTATAATAGTCGATTTACAGTATAGTGTTGTTGTTTTGATAAATTTCATTACTGGTCCATAAGTATTATTCATCAAATTTTAATGGAGAAACTGGCGTAATTTTCACTCTCCTAGTTTCATTATAGATATAAGAGATTAGGTAACTTTGCTGTTGTTTTGTTGTTTTTCATCTCTCCCGCCACTTTAAATTATGCTATATACAGGGAGAAAATGATCAAATGGTAAATATCTTTAAAGAAATATATAACATTTAAGAATAAGAGAGAGAGAGAGAGAGAGTGTGTGTGTGTGTGTGTACATCTTTTACAAGAGTATGCCAAAAAGAGTTTGAGAGTAGAGATGACTTAAGTGACTAGTGTTAGACTACATCTGTTGTCTTTCTCTATCTATTAAACGAGGTGCTAAACCGATAAGAACTATTCCAAATCGCTTTTCCATCTCTCTCTCTCTCTCTCTCAAGAATTGCAAGAAGAGAAACAACAACATTGCTAAAAAGCAATAAAATGTTTAATCTTTCATTTCGTATTTATTGTTTATGATGATAAAATTTTGTGCTCATTACAGAATATGTTAGCTTAAGAGATAGAGAGAAAAAGAACTACTATGTAATTGTCGGTCCTGGATTTTCTTGTTGTTCTCATTATCATCTGTTAGATAAATATCGGGTTTAAAGAAGGGAAAAGACAGGCAAGAAAACCAGTTTATACTTGATAGGGCTATGGAAAAGTATAAAATAAAATAAAAGAGATATTTCGTAATCAGGTTAATATATACTGTATACAGTATATATTTATATATATAAATTATATAGTTAAGTATAAATAGCTTAATCAAACCGGTACGTATTTGATTATTCTTCTTTACTTGTTCTTATTAATATTCACAGTATACAGTACTACAGTAATACATTGAGAAAACTTTATCATTAGATCTAGGCATCTGCCTAATAAGCTCTACTTTCCTTAGTCTCTTTCAGTGTTAATTCAAGTATCCTATTGTTTTCGTTATTTCTTCTTCTATTGATCTATTCATTCTGTATGTTTTAATTATTAATATTAATTCTTCTTTTATCATTCTCTCTCCGTTGAACCTTAAGGACAGTGTATTCAGAAGGGAGAAATAGAACAGGGAAGAGAGAGAGAGAAGACAGAGAGAGAGAGAGAGAGAGAGAATAATGATCCATAGGATAGATAGATGGGTGGGGGTGGTTGTATGGATGATTGAATCCACAAATAAGTGAGCGAATAAGACCGAGTGTAGGGAAGGAAGAGAATGAGGATTAAGTAAATCCCTCACAACTTTTTATATTTTCTTATTATTAAAAGGAAAATGAAGAAAATATGGATAATATTCTCTCAAAGAAAGGTCGGTAGCATTAACATATTCTCGGAAATTTGCTGACAAAAATCTTCTTCAATCTCTCTCTCTCTTTTAATAATTGTTTTTTAAGTAGTCCCAAATATTTACCTTTACCTTTTAAATTAAGCTTGTCGACATCTTTCGACACTTTCGAGCACTAGCTAAAGCGCCATCTGTAAGAGATATAGCCACTTGACACAATATAGGCTAACGAAATATCTTGGTAAAAGATGCTTGTTATCCTTATATGGAAAATTGAGAATATGGACAAAAATACCATATATATATATATTGTATGTTCTTCAACAATGGATTGTTTGCCAAAACAAACAGCAATGCCGGACTATTTTAATGCAAGAAACAACTCAAAAAAAGTTTCCAATGTCTCCAAATCTCTCAATCTGACTCTCTCTCTCTCTCTCTCAATTTATCTAAAAGGCAGTTAAAATCTCCTAATATAAATAGAACGAAGGCCAATCTTTAGAACTAAATATTCGTTTACCTCTATTCCATTTAATAAACAATAGATAATATATCAGCTTATATGTATTTTATAGTAAGTTTCAACGACAAAAAAGGGGTCAATATCTGGGCCAGGCCTGTTAACGTTATCTCAATTATTCGAATGCTTATATATATATATATATATATACTGTATATAGTAGGAAACTACTATAGCTAGCCTTGTATTTCAAAAAGAAGTTTGACCAAGTTAGCTTGCTACAACGTACGACCGACAACAGCGAAAAGCTGATAATAGAAGAAAGAATAGAATTCTATAGAAATAAATCATGTTGAATAATTCAATTATTGAAATCGGTAAAGAGTTTATTGAAGAATATGGAAATTTCTTTATCGAACAATTGAAAGATTCCAAATTGTATAGTTTACTTGAGGTTTGTTTACTGTCTCTATATTTATAACAATACAATGTTACTGTTATTTGTTACACTATCTTTACTGTCGAAAATTCTATATTATTCGTTTAATCTTCTCTCTTTAACATCCTTAATTTCCCTTTTTAATTGCTCTTTAACAGAAATTTACAATTAGGCAAATTGTAGCCTATTCGGTGGGCATTTACATCGCCTCCCTTGGCTTTAGAAAATCCATTTCGTTCACCCAATATAAAATAAGAAACCGTCGTCAATTCAAAGGTGTCGCATCACCTCCGGAGCATTTTCTAGGTGGACACGATCATCACGTAAGTAGTCTTCTTTTAATGCTGTCGATATAATCTCTTATTATCCCTTAATAAATCTTACAGTTTGCTGCGAGGGAAGATCTTCCCATCTGTCTAAGAAAATGGCATGAACAGTACGATGGCCTATACAAACTACAATTTGGTTTTCTTTATACGAGATTATCTCTGGGAAAAGCAAAGTATGCCAAGGACATTCTCAATTCGTCGGGTAAGCAGAGGCAGGGAGGCAGCCGGGCTGGAGATATTTTGCTTTTAGGGGTATTTTAAATCGTTCTATAACATGGCTTCCCTTTTAACGCAGAACCAAAGGACCCGTTCGTTTACGGATTTCTCGAGGAATGGCTTGGAAACGGCCTACTTTTAAGTAAAGGCTCTACATGGTTTAGAAATCGACGTCTTCTAACGCCCGCCTTTCATTATGACATTCTCAAATCATACGTGGAAGTGTTTAGCGAATGTTCTAATACATTATGTGTAAGTTTCAATCCTTTTGCGTCATTTTCCCCAAGAGTCTTGGTCGGGTTACTCATTTATCAAAGACCTTAATTGAATTTGTTCCTATACCACTAATACTTTTTAATCATGCATTTTCTATGCAGAACAAATGGCGTAGAGCAATAAAAAATGGTCAAGATGGAAAATACGAAATGTTCCAGAACATCAGTTTAATGACGTTGGATTCTTTATTGAAATGTATATTCGGTATAACGTCGAATTGCCAAATGAAAAAGTATGAATTATATATAGTCTATATATATATCTTCTTCTATCTGTCTCCTGTCGCATTTCTCCCCTCCCGCCCCCCCCCTTCTCTCTCTCTCTCTTTATCCTTTCTTCTCTTTTTCCTTCGATTGTAGACTTTTTCTTTAATTTACTCTTCAATTCTTTTTCAACAGCGAAAATCATCCATACTTGGAAGCCATAAGGAATATTGCAGAATGCTTGAACGTCAAATTTCACAATCCAATACTGATGATTCATCTACTCTTTTGTCTTACACCTACTGGATGGAGGTACTATATGAATCTAAACAGACTGCATTCATTTACCAGAAAGGTTATAGCTGATAAAAAGTCAAACCTAAGTCAGCCAAAGAAGACGAAATTTATCGATTTCATCGATATCCTCTTATCGGCTAGGGTAAGTGTTCTTTTTCATCTATAGTTCTCCTCCTCTTATTCTCTCTTCTCTCTCTTCCAAAAGGATGAAGATGGTAAAGGAATGACTGATAAAGAGATTGCCGCCGAGGTTGATACATTTATGTTTGAAGGACACGACACTACAGCTTCCGGTATTTCTTTCGCTCTCTATAATTTAGCTAGATACCCTGAAATACAGGAAAGATGTAGAGCGGAAGTAATGGAAGTTATGGGTTCATCTGACAACATTTCCTGGTAATAATGATGTATTAAATACTATACATAGGATATTTATATATGATAAACAATGTATGGCTACGAATCATAGACGTTCTTCTTATACTGTATACTGTATATAGTAGGCCTAGCAGTCGAATATTTTGCTGTATTTTTTTAGAGATGTTAATATAGAATCGTTTATTGTTAATACCAATAGGAATAAAGATAAAGTACGAATTTGGCACGTTTTCCAAGCTCTATTATTCAGTCTAATGTGTTTTATCCTCTTTTCTAGGAATGATTTACCCAAGCTGACCTATTTAACGAATACCCTTAAGGAAAGCATGAGAGTTCACGCTCCTGTACCGATTATTGCTAGGGAAATGACTCAGGATAGGAAACTCTGTAACGGCCTCGTTCTGAAGAAAGGAACTGCCGTATCTATCAATATGTATTCAATTCACATGGACGATGAAGTTTGGGAGGAACCAATGAAATTCGATCCGGATAGATTCGCTGACTCTACTGGTCGACATCCGTACGCTTTTGTACCATTCGCCGCCGGACCAAGGTTTCATTTTCTCTCTAATTATTTACTTTCATAGTTGCAGTTCATTTTTAATCTCTTTTTTTATCATTTTTCAGAAATTGTATAGGTCAAAATTTCGCTTTGGCCGAAATGAAGACAACATTGGCAATTATACTAAAGAATTTTAGATTGAAACCAATAAACGATCCCAAAATTATCTTTGATCTTGTTTTGCGTTCATCCAATGGAATAAACGTTCAAGTTGAAGCGCTTTAAACAAAAATTTAAAGAGGTTAAAGAGGGAGGGAAGGAAGAAAGGAAGGAAGGAAGGATGAAGAAGATGATGAGGAAGAAGAAGAAGGCTACAAATACTTAGAAGACAATTACTGTCAAAGAATTGTAGATGTTTAATTTGTTTAGTTAGTTCTCTGTCATTCTAATCCTATGTTTAGTTGCCTTCTTCCTTATAAATACAATATAATTAAAAGATTAAATGTTGAATCTATCAATATTATAGTGTTATTAATTTCAAATGACAAAACAACACATGTACTAGAACCATTTATTCTATTCATATATAGTTTTTTAATTGTTCTCAACTATTTGTCGCTAGTATTCTATTTTTAATTAATCAATCAAAATGAAGTATTCTCATAGATTTAAACGTATAAATAGGTAAATATGTAGCTGGTCCTCTCCTAAATCTGATTATTTCATTAAAGACGCCAGCTACAGCGATTTTTTGCAGTTGAAACAAAAATGATTGATGTACGCTGTTGGAACAACTTTAAGGAACTAAGCAGCTTAAAACTGTTTTCAATTTTCCTGGTAACAATAGAAAAATTCCTTACCTTTTCATTAACAAATAATCAAAATTCATATATCTCTCTTTATTTCTTAACGGTTATTCCACTACTTGGATTGTTATTTATTCGATATTCTTATATCTTCTTACTACTGCAATAAAACACTTGCTTTCCTTTATTGGCCATCGAAGACAAGTTGGAAAAGATTCTCGCAATATTCCACAACCAAAAAAATCCAAATCGGAAATTTTTGGATTTTATTGATATTCTCTTGTCTGCAAAAAGTTCGTAGTTTAGCTTTCAAATATCTTCGTCTCTTCCTTTTCTACTTCATCTAACTCTCTCCCTCTCTTCTAGGACGAAGATGGTAACGGCTTGACTGATAAGGAAATTGCCGCCGAAGTTGATTCGTTTATGTTTGCCGTTCATGATACTACAGCTTCGGCGCTTTCGTTCGCTTTGTATAATAACTTGGCTGAGCATCCACAAATCCAAGAGAAGTAGTGAATGTTATAGGCTCTTCCAATAAACTTGGTAAATAAATATATGATATTATCTCATCTTTAGTAAACATGTCTTATTATTGTATAACCTTGAATTACCCTTGGAAGAAGTAAACATTACTTCTAAACACCACTTTATCTTTATTTTAATCATTAATAGGGATGATTTATCAAAATTAACCTACTTAACGAATTCACTAAAAGAGAGCCTGAGGATCAACCCTCCTATTTCCGTTATTGCAAGACAGTTAGACAAGGATAGAAGGTTGGAAAATGGAATGGTATTACCCAAGGGTATGGCCGTTGATATAAATATCGCCGCCATCCACAAAGATCCAGATGTATGGGATGAACTAGAAAAGTTTAATCCCAGTAGATTCGATAAAACTAACGATCGACATCCCTACGCCTTTACACCATTTTCGGCCGGACCAAGGTAACATTCTACAAGCCATCCGTTTATATCAATTAAAGTAACAGGCAATTTTTCTCTCTTTCCCTCCTTCCAGGAATTGTATAGGACAACATTTTGCATTAGCAGAAATGAAAACTTCACTGGCCATTATCCTTAAGAATTTTAGATTAAAACCTTTGGTCGATCCCATACCGATTATCGATATTGTTTTGAATTCTTCAAATGGAATCAACATTCAAGTTGAAAGGTTATCAAAGTACAACAGATTGAATATTATCGAGAATAATAATATCAATAAAAGCAAAATGAAACAACCTGGTAAAGAAATTACCGCAAATTCACTGTAGGCCTATAGGCAGTATATATAGAAATATAAGCAAACAAGGGAAAGAAAATTCAAAATGAAATATATTTGACCTGGAGAAGAAGAAGAAGAAGAAGAAGAAGAAGAAAAGCGTTATTCTTTAATAAGTTAAAAACGGATTGATTTGATCATTTATGCATTTATCTATTGATCTCCGTCTATCAAATTCAACATGAACGGAGTGAAACTGAGCGGAAAATTTAAGGAAAATGGAAGGAGAGTAAGAGATGTTTGGAGAAGCGACAAAAGCAATTTATAGTCTATTTATACAAGCTGAAAAAAAATTACATAATAGCTTCGACTATTAATTATTAACTGCTTAAATATTATATTCTTCTACTTTTAGTTTGTTTACTTTAAAGTGGTTAGAGTTTTAACTCTTCTCTCTTCTTTTCTTCTTCGATTATAATGTCAAGGTCAGTTCTTAGACTAGTACAACAAAAAACTCTCCTATACTCAAAATATGTGGTCGCTATTTTTTTTTTATTGAGAAAACCTGTTGACCTATTTTTATTCAGCCAATTAGAATAGACTGTTAGGGTTACTTAAGTCAACTACGAGACTTTTAAACAGTATCGTCCACTGTTGTTAACTCAGCAATCAATCAACCAATCAATGTTAGAAACGACAAGACATTCGTCGACAAAAACAAGAAAAATTGCGCAATATAAACTTGAATTTCGGGTGAGTAAGACGGAACAGTCTCTAAGTAGGAAGTGGGAATTATCTTTCAGATTATCCCTTTATTCGTTTAATCAAAATGCAGATACAAAAGATAAATTTATGTATAGTAATCTAAAAGAATTGTTGGCAAATAGTATTGCTTTAAGCAATGATTTAACGCAATTGAGAAATCGACGCCCTCCAACTCCCTCGTTCCTTTATCACATGTAAGAAAGTTCAGTCTCTTAATTCTATATTGCTTCCTTTAACCTATCATTCTCATTTCAGGGGTATTGCTATATTAGACTCTGAACATATTTCTAAGCAATATTTACTCGTATTCTCCTCTTTTCTCTATACAAATTTCCGTTCTCCTTCTAACCTCCTTTCCCATTCTCCCTTCAATTTCGAACAAGATTGTAATGGAAACTACTCATAAGGGTGATTTCGCATTAGTAGCAATAAAACAATCCATACTGTTTTGAATTCCTTGAAATAAAGTCGACGTTCAACAGATGAATATATTGTTAAGAGATGGAAGAGTACAAACAAACGAATAGCAATAATATCATCTAATATAATCAACTTGACAATAGCTAGGCCTTGATGCTGGGCTGAGTGGAAGAGTTCTTAAATATTTTAATTGTTAGAGGTCGTGAGCAATAGTGTTATCAGCTGTTAAGCAATACAGTATAAAAACACTCTGTATGTACGTACGTATGTATGTCCGACTGTCTGTCCTTTCTCTATCTATCTATCTATCTATCTATCTTTTTATCTATCTATCTATCCGCCTATGCCTGATCAATTTTAACACGATTCGATGCTAATAAATTCAATAAAGAGATAGATAAAAAGAATATTAACCAATTAAACACCTTTATCTTTTATTAAAGAATAAAAAGTTGCAGTGTTATCATCTCCCAAAAAATACAACACGTAAGCCTACCATATGTATATATTTTGTATGTTTGACCTAGTCAGCATTGCATAATGCTGAACAGTATTTTTTAAAGATACGAGTTGAATATATTCATTTATTCCAATATTTCTCTTCTATTTCTCTCTTTTTTTTCGTCTTTCCCTTCGTACTATTCTACTCCTTCTCTTTCTATTGTTAACAATTTTTTGTCTAATGAAAGACTTTCTAGTATTGTTAATATTGAAAAGAGAAATAACCCATATTTTGCCCTTGGACCTGATCAGAGGAATTTCGTCTGTTCAACCATTAAAGCATTAGTTAATTTGCAATCTTTTCATGAAACAATAAAGATCACTTTGGTAATTATTGGCTATTTTGCTTTTTGTCTTTCCTATATCTATACTTTTATCGGCTAGATGAATAAAAGAATTTATAGGCTACTAATTTACTATTTTATCGCTCATATCGGAAGGCAATTCAAAATGTATTTATGAGCAATCTGTTTCACAGGTTATCGGCTTTGAAGAGATTAAGCTAAAACATTAAGATGGACAGGTCGGTTGCAAAAGGTTTCAACTTCATCAATGAAACTATCAACGACATTGATCTGGAAACGCTTAAAGAGCGTCTAATTAAAATATTTGGATACTCGGCAGCGATTTATTTAATTTACACAACTTCAAAGAGTATCCTTTCGACCTTCTTCCTAATTAAGAGAAATAGGGAGCAATGCAAAAATATCCCTTCTCCGCCAGGAAATTGGTTCTTTGGAACAATCGCTCAGGTAAAACAAATACACTTAGATCATTAAGTCATCAAATAGTCGACAACTAGCTACTTCGTTTTCTTTGATCCATAGTTTAAGGATAAGGAAAAAGTACCCGAAAAGGTAATCAAATGGTCCAAAAAATTCAATGGCCTCTACTGGATTCAATTCGGGCCAAGTTACATTCGTGTTGTTGTTGGAAAGGCGTCTCTTGCGAAAGAGATATTCATGTCAAATGGTATTTACAATCTCTTCAATATATAAAACACACCTGTACTATTCGCCGATTTCACAGAGCCCAAGGATCCTAAAATCTACGGTTTTGTTAGAGATTGGCTTGGAGATGGTCTCTTATTGAGTCAGGGAGCGAAATGGTTCAGAAACAGACGGCTACTAACGCCGGCCTTTCATTACGACATTTTGAAACCATACGCTTTCGTGTTTAACGAATGCGCTAATGTTCTTGTCGTACGTACATTTTATATAAAACTGTTAAGCATTCTCTCTATTCCTCTATCTTTCTCTTTTCCTTATTCAAACAAATTTTTCAATTTAATCATTACCTTCTCTCGAAAAAGGACAAATGGTCAAAATCTATCGATGATGGAAAGGATAACATTGAAGCTTTTAACGATGTTGGCCTAATGACTCTGGACTCTCTTCTCCAGTGTATTTTTGGTGAACATACCAATTGTCAGTTGTCGAAGTAAACCTAATTTCTAACCTTTCAAACAAATATTATCAAACGACATTACACGATTATTATATTACAATGTATAATGTATAATACTGTACGTATCTTATATATTGAACAGAACTACTCATCCTTATCTACAAGCTGTTGAAAGAATAACCTTTCTCACCTCAAGAAGGATCACTTCGGTATTTTCGAGCATTCCTTTTCTCTACCACCTGACTCCGAGTGGTATAAAGCGATTTTATCACCTTTACGTTCTTCATTCGTTCACCAAAGGAATTATTTCCCAGAAGAAGAAAAAATTGTCCAATGGAAAGGTAATTAAACTTTCGCTTTTCTAATTCTCTTCCTCCTCTTCCTCCTCCTCCTCCGAGTCCTCCTCCATTAACTTTAAGCCATCTTTTCTTAGAAAGAAGCCAAGAAAGGTAAATATCTGGATTTTATCGATATCCTCCTTTCGGCAAGGGTTTGTATTCTATTCTTTTCCTACTTTTAGGATTGGCCTAATATTAATCTTCTTCTTTTCTCTTTCAAGGATGACAACGGAATAGGTCTAACTGATCAAGAAATAGCTGATGAAGTTGATACGTTTATGTTCGAAGGGCATGATACTACGGCTTCCGGTTTATCTTGGTGTCTTTATAATCTGGCCAACAACCCAGAAATTCAAGAAAAGGCCAGGAGAGAAGTATTGATGATATTTGAAGAGAAAGGATCGGATAATCTTGAATGGTAGGGAAAATAAAGGTTATTTCCTCACTGATAATCTCCTTATTCCTTTTAGGGACGATCTTTCAAAACTATCCTATTTGACTCGAGTGATAAGGGAAAGCCTACGGCTTTCTCCACCTGTTCCATTCGTCTCTAGGCAGGTTACGGAAGAAAAAACTCTAAGTAATGGGCAAAAGATAAACGTAGGAACGCCCGTAAGTCTTTCTATCTTCGCCATTCAAAGAGATGAAGAAGAATGGCCAAATCCAGAAATATTCGATCCTGATAGACATTTGAAGGATAGCAAAAATAAAAGAGATCCATTCGCTTTCGTAGCATTTTCAGCAGGACCAAGGTTAGACGCCCCACACGACTAGAATATAAATATTTCATTTTATCTATTATATCATATTTTTTTTATCGACCATAGAAACTGCATTGGACAAAATTTTGCAATGAATGAAATGAAAATTGTTATGGCTGTCCTCCTGAAGAATTTTAGATTTCACAAAATCGATGGAAAAGAACCAAAAATGTCATTTCAATTAATTCTCAAGTCGTTGAATGGCATTAATCTTAGGATTGAGAAACTTTAAAATGACTCTTTACTAACATATTCGTAATATTTTTAAAAATTTAAATTTAACGAGATAGGCGTCTCTTTTTTTTTTTTAATGTGCTTGCGCTTTGTCGTTGTTTTTTTATAACATCTACGTAAATGTTTGTATCCAAGTGCCGCCTTAATTATATCACAATTAACTTTTCCACTGATTTCTAACATTTAATATCCTTTTATTGATCTTTTTCAATGGGAAAAAAATTGAAATATGCTCCAAACTCGTGCTGAGAGTTAGAAAAACCTATATATTATATAAATATATATATATATATATATATATATATATATTGTAATAGAAAAGCGTCACTGGTACGCAAATATTGGAATTTCCCAGGAAGAGCAAGAATAATCTACTTTTTAAAAAATTAACAAATTGCTAAATTGAGCAGGCGCTTTTGAAATATAACTGCTAACCTTTATATCTATATGATTTATAGATTAGACGCCGTTGTGCGAGGCTTTTGTGTGGTAGTCTAAACGCACTATACGTATCTCTCTCTCTCTCTCTCTCTCTCTTTCTCTCTCTGTCTATACAGTATACAGTATATGTATATATGTATATCTTTACATACATATACTTTAGAGCTCAATCCCTTCATCGATAATTCATAGTCTTACCGCTAATTTGTAATTATTATGAAATAACTATGAATAAAAGCTGATACCATTCGTATAGATTTGTTAGATGTTAAAAGTGACGCTGCTAAATAAATTAACGACCTAATAGAAGGGATTATTTTGCTAGGTGTTTGCTGTGAGGGTTAGGGAGCTTGTAAGTAGGAGGGGGAAGAAAGACAAAGATATCAAGTATATATTGTATTCATTTATATTCATAAGCGATTATTATTCGGTGATGTCGTAAAAAGTAATTATTGGATAGCGGAAAAGTTGTCATTTTATCCTTTCTTCTATATAAACAAATCGATAAACGTTTAAAGGTATTCGCACAAAGAGGAAGCGGTTGGGAAGAAAAAGACAAGGGGAAAGTGTCGCAAGGAGCGAGGGAGGAATAGGCAGACTGATAGAGAGAAGGAAGGAAAAAAGAGAAAACATTTTAATAAGATTAAAAGGGGAGACACTCCTTGTCATTTTTTTCCTTGACTAAAAGTGTAAAGAGAAATATATCAGGTGTTAATTATCAATTATTTCAGCCTATATCATGTATATAGAAATCAATTGGATATTGATAAAAGGGGAATAATATTGTATACAGTAAATGTATTGTTATGTAGAGATGTTGAAAACTGTCTGCTGAAAAATGGTTAGACTCTATAACTTGTATATGAATAGATTTTGTAAATATTTACAGTGATTGTTTACAAATTGACTGAATCTTTTAAATGTTTAGTTCGAGTAAACTTTTTGTAATCCGCCCTCAATTAGGCCTTTCTAATCCATTTAATAAGTTAATCTACAGCCTTCAGATATATTTTCATATACTAATATACTGTAATAGATTGTATCAGTTTATTTTCAACTTGTTATCAATTGTTATATTTGTTGGTTAGCAAATCTTTAAAAAAGGGGAAGACAATAGAAAGCAAGATATACGTTCGTACACATCATTAGGTAGATATAATTGTGTATGAATAGAGAGATAAGCGTGAATAGATAAGGAGACAGAGAGAGAGAGAAAGAGAAAGAGAGATATAGCAAATAGGAAATAAAGTTTCCTTATTCCTCTATCATTCATCTCTACCATCGTCGTTCCACTTTTCTTTGCCTTTCTACTGCTCCTCCCTTTATCCTTTCATCCCTTCATCCTTTCCTCCCTTACTTCCTTACTTCCTTTTTCCTCTTTCCTATCCTCAACTTCCAGTAGAAAACGAACCACTCAATCAAAAACGTTGTCGGCTTGATTGTCGTCGGAGGCTGTATGACGTAATTTAACAATTTTCTTAAGGAGGTTAGTGTGCGGAATAGGTTCGCTTTTGGTTGATGATAAGGATAGAGTTTTCTTCCAAATATTCCTAACAACATCATGATTGCTGTTATGTTTATTGGGGGAATGCTTTTTTGCGCTTTCAGTACTAAAAATGGACGATTGACTTGAATGTCTTGTAGATTCTGACCTATTTCGAGTTTTTAATTGTTTAACAGTATTGAATAAAGTATTTGATTTCTTTAATTTAATCAAATTTTGTAATTTCATTTTAGCAGACGAAAGTTTTTCGGCTTTGTCGATAGTTAAAGATTTCTTGGGAATTTGTTCAAAAGTTTCCTCCACTTTAAAGGCGGTTGTATAAGAAGTCGAACAAACATCGCTATATAAACCAAATACATAGTGGAATTGAGCTCTTTTATAGGCGGCCGACGCCGTTTTCGGCCTATCCAGAACATGATTTGTACCTGCAGTTTTATTTCTATTGTTACAATTATTATTGCTGTCTTTATCGTGGGATGATGAGCAGTCTAACGTTGCCGTAATTGTTTGTGGATGGTACAGCGTTCTCGCCGATTTACACCTTCTCATAGGCAATTGCTTAAGTTTAAGATTCTCTTCTAGAACTTCTAGAAAGTCTCTGCAACATTTACCACCAACGAAAGTTTCCAATATCTCTTTAGCGTTTTGAAATTGAACGTCGTCTCTCATCGTTGTCGACGCTTTTCCGTCGACGTATAATATTTTGGCAATATTGAAATTTCCTTTAGAACAAGCCAGCATCAAGGCCGTCATACCCTTGTCTTTTGTTCTTTGGTCTATCGAAAGTCTATATTTGGTCATTCGTTTAACAATAAAGCTTGTTAGCTTTGTGTATCCTCTTTCAGAGCATAAATGAAGGGCAGTGTATCCATTGTTGTCGGCAACCGTCAAATCAACCAAGTCGGAAGATAGTAAAAGTTTCACGGCTGAAAAGTATTCGTTCTCTAACGCCAAATGAAGAATAGTCTTACCGAATTTATCTCTTGAATTTACAAGATCCGAACCCTTTCTTTTTATCAATATACTTATAAGATTTAAAACTTCTCTCCTATCGTTGACGTCTACAAGCGCGCATTTGTGCAATACGTTCCTTCCATCCTTTTCGTCTTGGTAACAATTGTCAAAACCCAGTTCTAGTAGAATGCCGGCTTGCTTGTACCTTTTTTCTTGAAAAGCCTTCGTAACGGCACAGCTCATTATTCCCCTAGTCGAAATGAATGGGAAGTGTATAGAGACTATCGACTTTGTAAATGTGTACACAATTAAAGCGGTGAGGTTATTGACATTTATTGCATGATTAAATATGGCGTCTAACTAAATTAATATTAATGTTCCACCTATTTGATATCAGCCCATCTACTATGACGATATAGGGGAGGGGGGCGTTACTTTTCTTCCTTATTTTATTTTTTGGAAGAAAGGGCGGGTATCGTTCTCTCTCTCTCTCTCTCTCGCTCGCTCCCTCTTATTCCAATTCCCGCATAGTTCATTCGGTCTATTGTAGCCGCCTATTTCCCTCACTCCCGTCCCCCCAAACTGTACATTTCTTTCCTTTCTTCTTCAACTCGTAGAGGTATCTATCTTCTTTTTTCTCTTTTAGAAAAAAAGAAAGACAAATTGAATAAATTACTTTTTCCTTTTTCCAGAATTTTTCTTTTATTCATCTATCTAAATCAACATTGGAAATCAATTGTAAAACTATCGTAATAGCGGAAAGATTTGTTGTACATTTCAACACCCTCGTTCATTCTCTCTCTCTTTCTCTCTCTCTCTCTCTACTTTATTATTTCGTGAAACGGTTAAAAAGTCTATTTGAAATTTAGAGTTGTTGTACTCTTCTTTGATTTATTTTCCATACAATCTATGCATTGGCTTTGTATTTCTTTGTATTTCTTTTGCACATTTGTTCTTTGGAGAAAGGAAAAAGTATAACACTGCATAGCGATCTATATGTGTTATAAGGTGGGACCTCCTACACGACAACTAATTAGCTAACTAACTCGGCAAATCTTCTTTAATAAATCATAGATACTCTGTCACCCACACTCCTCTCTCTCTCTCTCTCTCTCTTTCGTTTGCTCCTTTACTTCGAGTAGTTTGCTACTTGACACACTTTATATACTTCCTTTCCTTGATTCGAGTGTAAAAGAGTATTTACTTTATGCAACTATATCGGGTATACTGCTATAGAATATACTGTATGTAACTTATAAGCATACTGGTACTTGAACCTACTCTATAGATAATAACAAAACTAATCTAACCTTCTTAATATAACGAAAGAAAAGGAAAGTAAAAGAGGATAAATAAGAGAAGAGAAAGGGAAATAGTGAGTGAATGAATGAAGAAAGAGAGAGAGAAAAAAGGACCTCATGGTAATTTCTCTCTCTCTCTCTCTTAACGCTCCATATTAATCATGCAATATACCCCGTAAATCATTTCTATAAATCAATAGGAAAAAAAAAACAACTTCCGAACTAAAACCTTTTAAACCATATTTTTTGCTATTATTGTTGTTTGCTATGCCTTTTTCCCTTTTTACAGTTTTTATATCATTAATATTTATCCTTTTTTTTTCAATTTTTGCCTCTTTTCATCACTCATTTCCTCGTCAATTCTGTTTTCTTTTTCCCTTCCTCGATCATAAGAGGAACGAAATATACTCAGTCCTTTTTCATTATCTCCTACATCGTCATCGTCGTCGTCATTACAGTATCTATTTTTCCATTTTTCTTCTCTCCTATAGATGGCGTAAAGTTTCTTCTGAACCGCTTAAAAGTTGTCAAAGAGAGAAGAGCAAAAGTAGAGATAATGAAATAATTTTATTCAATGATTAGTGATATCTATATATGTTAGCTTTAATAGTATTAGTGTTAGTAGATTTATTACGGAGACGCCTTCTGAATTGTCTTTGGTCAACTATTCATCCAGTCGTCTCCTCTTTACAGCCTCGTTTCAAGGGGATCTATATCGAGATTAAAAAAGTGTCTGTTGGCGCATGTTCTCCCTCCAACTTTACTAAATATTTTGTAAATCGTGGTTCTCGTATTGAGTGTAGAAAGAGTTGAGATAATCCGGAGGTAGTTGCGTTGTATTCATTGGATCGGACTGTAGATGATGGAGGATTGGAATTAAAAACATAAAAACGAGAGGGAGAGAAATTGAAGCATACAAACCTGTAACTCATTTCTCGATCTAATCGAATGATAAACGCCATCGTCTTGAAAGTTTTTCATCTCTATAAACTTGACAGGCTGCGAGTTTGGCTTGATTGTTTGGATAGAAATGCGGGGCATTTAGTACAGAATACTCTTTTAACAGTCTTGTTTTATAAACATATATAATATATTTGATAATAGATGTTTGAATAGGGCTTACTTGTTCTTCTCTCATACAGCAAACCTTCGCGCAGCACACAGCCGACGATATTACTCCCAATACTCCTTCTAATATTGAACAGACCACTATCACTATTGAAGTGATTACAGACAATTTCTAATTACGGGAAAATGATTAATAGTCAAAGAGTGCAAGTTGAAGAGATATTTCCTCTTTTTTATAAATATGTTACTTCACCCTCCCATCCGTCTGTTCGTCTATCTATCTATCTATCTTTCTTCCTTTCTTTCTTTCAATCTTTCTATGCAACCCATCCCCTCCCCACTCTTGTTTTAATATAGATACTTACAAGTGAAAGTTGATCATTCGTCCAGTCGTAAGCCTCGAGGTATCCCTTTGAAAATTGAAATTTAAATAGAGACATTCCTGATAGAAACAAGAGAGGCAAACAGAAAAAAGACGAAAAGATCGACAGAACCATAAATGAGATGATCTAAAAGGAAGGATAGAAGAAAAAAAGAGATGAATATAAAAGGAGAGAGAGAGAGAGAGAGAAAAGAGAGATTTCACTTACGAGACATTTGTCTTTCTTATAACCGGAAACTATTCCAAATATTCCAGAGATGGCAAAAAATAGTACACACCAATAGACGTAAGCAAAACTGCACATTACTTCTAATTCAATATTATTGAGATAAGAACCCTTTTTAGAATTACGATCCGATAGAACTCCGATAAGAGTTGATATTATTATTAATAAAACTGTAGCTAAAATAAACTGGAATGCTCCGAGTAATTTTGCGGCATTCGCCTTAAATTTTCCAACCCTTCTTCCCTTCTTTCCGTGCTAAGGGAATCGTTAAAACTACGATTATAAACCTATAGTCGATCTTATAAACAATACATTTACTTACGTTATAACCATAGCCTTCCGGTTTGAGAAACGATTCCTCTTGTTCTCCAGCTCCTCTCATGCTTATTTCGTATTATTTTCAATATATTCAAGATGAGAATCCTACTTGTATATATATTATACACGCATATCTATTCATATATACTGTATATATATATAGATACATACATATCTACTCTTCGTACGTACAGTATAAACAATTTTAAGATGTCTCTCTAAATCATATGCAATAGGCTTGAAAGATACTTTCTACTGTTTTTCTATAATTACTTCTCTTTGGTATGTTATTGTTTTCCTCGGCCTATATGCAAAAATCAAGGACACTTTTTTGCTCTTTTAGGTTAAATAAAAAATAGCGTCGAGGTAAAGAGTTACTACTCATCTTATAAAACTCTTTTCTAACGGAAACTAATGTATGGATATAGGATTAATTTTCCCCCGCCCCCTCCCCCCACCTTCCTCCTCCCCATCTTATGGCCTATACAAAATAGTATCAACTACTCAACTACCTCTGCTACCAACGTCATCACCGCCACCGTTACGGCTACTACTTTAGCCATCGTTAGCCAAATTATTTGCAATTCGATACCATTTTCTACTACTATAGATGGCGTTACGGTAATTCAGGCCCTCTGTCATATATACCGTATACAGTATATATTAATATATATATATATATATATATATATATATATATATATATATATATATATTGGAAATATTAAAGATAAGCCTCACGTACTCACCTTTTTATTAATCAAACGTTACGGTTTTTCTAATTATAACAAGTCCAAAGATAAAAGTTTGCTTAGCTTGTTTTTTTTCTTTCTCTCTCTCTCTCTCTTTCTCTTAACGGATTTGTCAGCTTTAGAAGCTACGTAGCACTGTGTAAGATATACTTGGGCACTCTCACACAGAGGTTTTATACAAAAGTATATACACAGGGATAGAAAATAGAATATAGCAGAGTAAAGCTAACTGTCATTTTCCTTCGGTATTGTTTATATATAGGGCGGTTATTTGGGGGTTGTTGACAGCCTAACACCCTCTCTACTTTATCTTCCTTCCATCATCTCATTGATGGTAAATTTATTAAAGATATTTTGTATTTAAAATAGCTCGCTCACCGTGTCCTTGTGAATGGCGAATGCGTGTTGAAAAGTGTTTGGCAGGAAGAAAGGAAAGAAATAAGGAAACGAAAACGAAAAGCAAGAGGGAAAAGAGAAGAATGGAAGAAAGAAGCGAATGAACAAGCCAAAAGAACGAGTGTGTGAGTGAATGAATGAGTAAATAAATGGATATATTTATATATACATATATAGATAGATGTAAAAAATATTACTATATTATAGATAGACCGCAGATAACGAAAACTGAGTAAATAGTAAATGTATGAACTTTATTTTGGTTAGGAGGAGATATTTGTAGATTTAATCCTTAACAATATCAAATAAAGTGCAAGAAGAGAAAAAAGAGAAAAGACTATATAAGGAGGTGGAGAGGGAGAAGTCTAGGGAGAGAGAGAGAGAGAGAGAAAATATTGTCCCAACAGAACATTAAAAAAGAACCTAAATAAAAAAATCATTTTTTGAATAATTCTCTATTTTTATTACAAAATTTTGGTCTTATCTTGTTTCGTTAAGTGATTAAATATGCATTGTATACACACGCCACTGCTTTATTCAATATTGTTCAACCGTTGTAATACGTAACGACATGTTTTACTCGCTCACCCTCTCTCTCTCTCTCTCTCTCCTTTTCTAAATTACTGATTCGCTTACGGATACAAACACCAAGATACACACATACAGATACACTCATATATATATATATATATATATACACGCATATGTTGTTATATACACTATTCCTTTCCCCTTCTCCCTTCCCTCTCCTTAATTATTCGTTTGCTGGTCTGTTGAAAAACAAACCAGAGGCAAAAATAGGAATATAACAGCGTACCACGTGACTAAATGCATATTCATTGGACGGCGAGAAGCACGTGATCAAGTAATCCCACTGCATTTGAAGCTTTACCGTGGAAAGGCGCAGTTTTTTTTTTTATTTTAGAACCGCTGCCGAAAACATTCGTACACTTGAATTTTTATCGGAAGGAAAGAAATAAAGAAACAAGTCTGTATTGAATTTGTTTTGCCAATAAAATTAAGAAGGAAAGGAAGAAAAAGAGA
Source organism: Dimorphilus gyrociliatus (assembly GCA_904063045.1). Lineage (NCBI taxonomy): Eukaryota > Metazoa > Annelida > Polychaeta > Dinophilidae > Dimorphilus > Dimorphilus gyrociliatus. The sequence goes on along the minus strand of CAJFCJ010000014.1, from coordinate 120,926 downwards.
AGAAATTGTTGAAAGAGGATTATAATATAAAGAATTGAAATAATAATAAAAAAGGAAAACTTCAAAGGGAAGACAACTTAATGAGTGGAAGAATTTTTGAGATAATTTCCTTTGGTTGACAACAAAAAGTGTGAGTAGTTTGTCTTTTCTTGTAAGAAGGTTAGGAAAACGTAATTAATCTTGTTTGTCGAGCCGCGGCATGATAATAACTATAAAATCTCATATTTATATTCGTTTATATTCGCTTTCCTCTTGCTTTTGAATAAATTCTGCCTGTTTCGTAAACATCACGTCAGTTTCAGGCGTCAGAAGGCGCCAAACCCTTCTCTCTCTCTCTCTCTCTCTTTCATAAAAAATCCTATCCTTTTTCATAGCTTAAATCTTTTCCCTTTCCCTTTCTAAAATGTAAATTTTTGCCCTCTAACGAAAACTGTAAACGAGTGTTTTTATTGCCTGTAACAAGTTTATTTTTCTTCCTTCTTCCTTTCTTGATAATCGAAAATTAAAGAGGAAGAAAGATAGAGAGAGAGAGAGAAAGAGAAAAAACTTTTCTTAAGCTGTAACGTCGAAGATTGAGTAAAAATATATAAACACTGCTGGGAGTGTGTTTATGAAGAGTAGAGAGCGAAAGCTAGAGAGATGGAAGAGTTGAATGAAAGAAAAAGAATATTTCATTTAAAGTGCTAATTGTAAAAGAGAAAGAAAGGAAAAGTTAAAAAGTAGAGAGAACGAGTATACGTTAAAGAAGCAGGAAAAGTAATAGTGTGGATAAATGAAGAGAGAAACTATTACAATGACTCTAATTAGTTGAATAGTTAGATAAGCGGCATACGTTTATTAAGAAGGAAAAATTCATCGGTTTCCATTATTAATTGCGAATTGCCTCCATTATCATATATGCATACTGTATTAGTCTTACTGTACGCAATTCGTATAAACATCATACACGCTTTATATTTACGCGGCAGCAAATGTATAATACAAGCTCTCGGCATGCTCTATTTACGGCGTCTAATCGCCTTCCAACCACCTGAAACATTAATCCTGGCCAGTCAATGTTATTACTTTCGATGCATCACTTTTATCCCCCACCTCGTTGCCAATTTCTTCCCGTTCTTTTATACAGGTAGCAAAGTAAATAGATTGTTATGTAATGTATTTTACAGCTGACTATGAAGAAAGATAGATGGAGAGAGAGAGAGAGAAGGTTCATATCCGTATTCAAAACTTTTACACTATTCTCTGTTAACTAAAATCAACAAGACAAAAAAACTATCTTTCATCAAATATTTGATTATGAAATAAAAGACATACTTTTTTTATTATTTTACAATTTACCTCGAATATTTCTTTCTTTCTTTCTTTCTCTCTCTCTCTCTTCAACATTTTTCTCCTCTATTTTCTTTTAAGGTCAATTTACCTTGAGCAAATATCCCTTCTCCAGACGATGATATCGATCTCTTATCGTAGCTTCTAACCCTCTCTACTCGACTGCCTACCCTTTCTTCTATCTATCTATCTATCCGTCTATCTAACCATTCAACTATCTAACCCTATTCATTCGTTTAATCACTTACTTAGGTTCTTATTATTTACTTATGTACTTACTTAGTCACTAGCTCACTTGTCCATTCGGTCATTCTTTTATCCATCCACCCATCTATCTATAACCCTTTTTCTACATTTAATCAAATTCTATGTTACGTAATAGCAAGTAATTCCTAAAATAATTTATAGACGGACTTTTCTTTTAAAAGCACGCAATAGAGCTGTTTTTCACAATTAGATATCTGGTCTTTTTTTCTCCATTCAGTTTACTTGTTTTCTCTCTCTCTCTCTCTGTTGTTTTCTTTCTTTTTCTTTCTCTCTTTCATATATATATATATATGTAAATATATAAAATATAGCTTATTATATATTAGGTATTGATATATTTCAAATGTATTCATTGAGCACAAAATCTTACTAACTAGATGTAAAAGTTGTTTTGTTGTACTTGATAAATTGTTCACAGTATCTAAAGGCTTCCGTGCATCTTCTTTTCCCTCTTTTTCCTTTTTTCCTTGTTTTCCTTCTCTTATATTCTTAATAATCGCGAAAGAGAGAGGGAGGAAAGCTGGCAAATAGCCGCTAATAAGATGTTCTTGCCTTTCCTTTAATAGGTTATATTTTTTGAAAATAAAAACAATTACTTTTTATTTCTCCGCCTCTCTCGTTGCCTCTTTCTCCATTTCCTACTTCTTTTCACTTCTCTCCCTCCCCGCTGCTGAACTATGTTAGAGACGTACAAAAGAAAGGTAAGCAGGACCTATTTTGTTAAAGACAGAGAAGAAACAAGATTGCGAGTCTTTATCCTTTCAGTATAACAATTAATAAAAAAGAAAAGGAACATTTCCTCTTTATCGATTTAATAGGAAAAAGTCTCTAAAAATTCGTTGGAACCTTTTCATTTTTCTATTTATCCTCTAAAAGAAGAAAAAAGTGAATTACGACTCCCAATTTATATTCCTTTTCTCCTCAGAATACAAACTTATGCCTTTCCCTTCGCCCTTTCTTTACCATCTCTTTGCTCCTATTCAATCTTTTCCTAACACGTCTCTTTCCCCTTCCTGTTCTATTCTGTTGGTTTTCCCCTCTCTCCTCTCCTTTCCATAAACATTTCGTCTTTATCTCCTCCGCTCTCTTCTTGACTATATTCACCTAATCCCAACCCTACTCTGTTTCAATTTAGACTAAACAACAAAATGAAAAAAAGCAGAACCGTCTTTTTAAAGAAACGTCAAAAGTTAAAATATTTATATTTTTCCCGATTTTGTGGATTTTTTTCTTTTTAGTGTTTCGATTTTTGGCAAAAGGCCAAAATGCTTCGTTTCCTTCTTTCATTGTAAAAAAATGTTCATCTGATAAAAGGAAAAGAAACATTTATTTTAACTGCGTAGAAAAAAAAAAGAGAAAACAAACCTCTTTGTCCTGATTCGAATTGGGCGTAGTGGGCGAGAAAATGGGCGTATTAGAGTGAAAACTGTGAATACATTCATTCCAGAATTTGGACAGAGAGAAAAGCCAAAGGCGTATTTTTCTCCTTTTAATGAAATAGTCAATGAATGTCGCATATTTGTAGAGATGTTTGTTTTACGATAAGGATAGAGAGAGAGAGAGAGAGAGAGAAAAAATGAATGAATGAATGAATATCAGGAATGGAATGAGAGAAAGAAGGTGGGACAGACGACTGAGAGGGAGAGAAGGAATTAAGAAAAAGAGAAGGCTAGAGGAGAGGAAAGGAGAGAAGTGGTGGAGAGGGAGAAAAAAGAGAGAGAGTGGCAGAAGAGAGATTAAAAGTTTAAAAAAAAAAAAATACAACTAAAACGACAGGCCTACTGACTTAATTAATCTCTTATTTAAATTTGACTGTCTAAAAAAAGAATGAAAAGGGAAGAGAATATGGAAAAATGATGAAGAATAAAAAAAAAGCGGTTACCGATTAATCTGTACTAAATTCAAAACAAGTATTTATTTAATTCCCTAATGAGATTTACATTGCTTAAAATAGCTATGTACAAATCTCATAGCATAATCTATCTATTGTAATTTGTACAATTTTCTCTCTCTCTCTCTCTCTTTCATTCTCCTAACCCTTGTATATTTCGTACAATTTGGTCTATATTTCAAATATGATTTTCTCTTCTTCTCTCTTGCGATGCTAAAGAAATATGCTTAAATAACAAAATAGAGGAAAAAAGAGGCTGTAAATATACCTTAGACTTTGTAGAGAGATCCTAATGAAAGAAGACTAACTTGGATGCTTCTAAAGTGGATATGTCTGAAGTAGTTTACACCTTATCAAATAAGGATAGATTTCAATAGGCGTATATTCATATTTTAGTAGCGAGTAGCTGTGTTTGTAGTTTTTTCTTCACTTATAATTCCGAAATAATTCGTAAGCGAAACGGATAAGGACAAGGAAAGGAGGAAGGAAGGAAGGAAGGAAGGAAAGAGGAGAAAGAGATAAAACTATTGCTTAAAAAACTATCTATCTTGAAACGAAAGACAAGTAGAGGAGAGGGAGCAAAAGAATATTCAATACAAATCAACTATACAGAGATTAGTGTTGATTAAACTCGGCCCGCCCTGAACAACGATCCTTATGAAAAGATTAAGTCGGACTCTTTGCATTCACTCGTTCATTCATACTTTCTTCATTCTTTCGTATTTTCAATAAAAGCTGATTAAAAGGAAATTGAGCATGAAATGGTTGAAAATGTAAATAGGATTATCTATTATATTCGGCCATTAAATAATTACTTATTGATTCATTATTTGTACGAATAAAGATTTCCTTTCTTTGATTGTCGCTTCAAAAAGAAAAATCACCTTCTCCATTGAACCCCGTTCCTCTCCTTGCCGCCCCTCCATTCCGTTTCTCCTCAACTTTTAGCAAGTTGTTGATTCTTTTAAATACACCGCTTTGTCTTCTCTTTCCGGGATTGGCGTTGAGGTGTAAAAATGAATAAAAATAAAAAAGAATGTTCTATTTATGGTTGTAAACTTGACAGTTTATACCGACAATAGCGAATCAGACTAGATGAGCTAGTAGGCAAATTTCTATATACATAGAAGGAAAGTCAATATTTTTATAAAGTGCAAAAATGCATGGTCACAAAGTGAGTAATGGGAAAAAAAAATATCAAGAGAAAGAGAGAGAGAGAGAGTGAAAAAATCTCTTTCCCCTCCCCTTCATTCCATCCTTATTCAAGAGAAAAACAAAAACAACGAGTAAGCCCTATTTGAAGAGTGAAAGCAGGAAATGTTTCTCTTTCTGTTCAAAAGAAAAAGAACAATACACTCTCATTTCCAACGAAAAGCTCTGATGCAAAAAAATTGCACACAACTGTTTCTTTAGATAGAAACTAAGCGAATTTAACAGGCGGTCTCTGCCTATCTGCCATTTGTCAATTAAGAATTATTGTGCTTGTTTGTTTGCGTATGGGAAGGCGTGACGAGATGAGAGGAGAGAAGCGGTTGACAGATGAGCAGGGAAACACGAATATGAGCAATAGGATGATGACGCAAACAAGCAAATCAGTACACAGATCTACGTAGATATTTACGGACTGACAGACAAATAAATAGATAAATAGATAGATAGATAGAGAGAGAGAGAGATGGACAGAAGGATTAAAGGAAATTGAAATTTCTTTCTCCTATTTTTGTCATTTGATACTTGTTCCTTGTAGACTATATTTATAGTATTGTTGTTGTTATAATTCCGCATTTATACATCTGTCGGAAAAGAAGTCATTGATCTAACAAAAAGAGCATTAAGGAAGCTTCTCTTTTCTGGGGGCTTGTCATTGACGAGTTGCTCCAATCTCGGCTATTTCATCTTCTTAACAAGTCCAATATGCTCAGACTGTCTTTAATCACTTTAGCCGTAAACTGGATTTATGATATACTATTGATAACGTGACCACCAATACCATTTCCCACTAAGAGATATCAACAGACGAAACCTAACCACCAAACCAGTTATGTTTATAATGTAATCAAAGAATTCAACGTGGATGAAACTATAAATAGTGAAAAAGTAACGTGGGAATTTTGTATGCAGAGCCTATTGAACTATGGTGGAATACTCTCCGCTCGCATGGATTATATATACTGTATATAAATGTGATAAGGTATATACAGAGCCCAGCCCACTTACAGTATCTTCTATACAGGTCGTGTACTCTCTCTCTCTCTCTCTCTCTCTCTCTCTCTTATAAACTGTACATCCACGCTTATACTGTATTTTTCTAGCAAATGAACAATAGAATTAGTAGACTTACTTATTTATACTGCTATTCAACTTTATAGCAGCCGTGTGTCAATAACAGACATAGGCCAAAAAATTAGGTAGGTTAAACACCCGCCCCATGTAAAGATAATGGACGAGTGAATGGAGGAAAGAAGATAGTCTAAATGAAGGGGAAGAGCAATAAATTTAGAAGAGAAGGAGAGAAATATTTAGAGATAAATAAAAAAAAAGAAACTAAGAGCAGATGCAACCATTCGTCTGCTAATTATAAAAATGTTGATTACTGATTTAGCATCAACGATTAAAGCACGCAACATCTATGCAGTAAATTACTCCCTTTGCTATTGTATACACTTGAATTATGTACCAGTAAATTGGTCTATAAACAAAATGAATAAATATTCTCCCGTTTGCCTTCCAGTCTTTTTCTTCTTTTTCTTCTTCTTCTTCTTCTTCTATACTTTTCCGCTTATCGTAGGCTGGAGAATTGAATGTAAACAGTTGCCTATAAATATCAAATCCAATATAAAAATTAACACGTAAAGACTAGAGGAGAATAAAACCTTGGCAGATGGACTATATTATTATTTATTATTAATATTACAACTAGTGTTATTATTCTTCTAGATCCAAAAATAAGTCTTGGTACCTTTAATTGCTAACACAAACGCTTATAGCAGTTGACAAAAAGGATGATGGCGAGAGAGAGAGAGAGAGAGAGAGAGAGAGAGTATTAGTATAAGAACAGCAATAATGGGAATTTTAAATAGGCTAAAATATGATATTAATAAATCAAAAAAGTTAATTTTTCACGAGCAATTAGTTGCAAAAAAGAAAAAAGATTGAAAATTCTAAATTCATTATCTTATCAATAAAATTTTTTTACCTGTATTTTTCATTTTATTACGTGATAAAATCATTATTTTTCACCTGAAAAAATATTTAAATAAGCCATAAAAAAAGTAAAAATAAGTTGTAAATATACATGGGAAAAAAAGAAAGAAAGAAAGAAAGATGGTTGTTTGCCTTGTTTAGTCAAATTTCACTCTTTATTGATAGAAAAGCGAGACGGAGAGGTGTAAGCATAGATGGAAGCAGAGAAGAAGATCCAGAAAAGGGAAAAGAGAGAGAGAGAGAGAGAGAGAGAGAGAGAGAGGGAGAGAGAAAGGGAAAAAATTTACTTTTTGTACGCAATTTCGCAGAGGTTTTTTTTGTTATTTTACAGCAGACCGAATTATTAGCTGTTCCCCTTATTTTCTACTTGTTACTTTATTCGCAATTAGAAATAACAATCGAGTTTACGAAGTGGCGGGAAAAGGTTGCAGATGGAATTGTTAAAAGGCAAACCCTTTCCACTTTTCTTCATAGAAAATATATTATTTGCATAATTGAATAGTTTCGTTCATATTGTCAAATTGACTACTACGAAAATATACAGCAGTACTCGTCTAAATTTACTTGAATGTGTCTCCATCTTTTTCCTTCTCACTCATCTCCCTTCGTGTCTCTATCTCTCTCCACCGCTTTCTTTCTCTCTCTGTCTCTCTCTCTCTCTCTCTTTTCAAGGAGAAATTAAATCCTACTCCCAAACAAACTACTAAAAACCAGTCAACGTAGACCTATTGGTCCGCATTAAGAAATGAATCGCGTGACTATGACAACGTTCTAATCACATGGTATACACTACGTATTTCCGTATATCTTTCCCAATAGTTTGACCCGCAATTCTTATATAGGCCCTTTTATATTCCGTTACAATATGGTCTACATAAACTAACCTATAAAATGACTATTAACTAAGCAATCGCTGTTGAAAAGTCTCAAGACTAGAGCCGTAGTTAGTTTGTGAATATTCACAAAATCATTAAATACTTTCAATAGAAACAAAGTAGATAATTCGTTTATTTGTTATTTGTACATGTTAAGAGTTGTTGTTTTCGTAACGAGCAGAGCAATAGATAAGTAAAATTAGCAAGTCTAAGCGACAAATGAGGTCGCCGTCCTTTGTTCCTAGAGCGAACACCTCCGAGCCACTCAGTTAGTAGCCAAAGTGGTTGTTGGTGGTAGTTGTTCTTCCCCTATCAATATTAATAATAACAAAGAACATGTTTTCTTTCTTTTTGGTAATAGTCGACTACAGTTATTTCTAATGATAAGCCATAACAAACTAGTACAATCAGCTAGTAATGACAAAGTAAAGCAACTAAGGGGGGCAAAAAAAATCAATCAGCGAGAAGAAGATTGGGCCTACTATTTCAAACTGAATGCTCAATCGAATATATTAGACGTCTTCATAAAGACAATTAAATATTAGTAATAAGTACAGTATTATATTCGTTATGTCAAATTATCAAAATAGATTTGATTGACAGGTTAGCTATTCTCCATTATAAATAAAAATCTTCTTTGAAATAGGCTTAAACTTAGAGTAAACATTTGCCCAGAAAAAGTCCAATAATAAGAAAAGAGGATATTAATGGTGGTGAATGAAGGATAGATAGAAGAAGTATAAAATAGCCGAATGTTCAAGTTTTCTACTAAATTTTTGAAAACTTTTATCTTTATCATCGTTAACTTTTTACGTTCGTTTCGCTTCGTTCTCTTTTCTTCTCTTTTCTTCTCTCTCTCTCTCTCTCTCTCTCTCTTTTACTTTTATTTATGAATTTACTCAATCCTATTGTCCTCAAGTATAGACTGCCCACCAAATCCATTCTATAGTCTATTCACTCATTCGTTCGTTCATTCGTTCGTTCGTTCGTTCGCTCGTTCGTTCGTTCAATCGCCTTTCTTTCTTTCCTTCCTTCCTTCCTTCCAATTAATTTATGTTTAACGTTATATTCCTTTAAAGAAATGATTATATGAAGTATTTAATGAGAATAGTTAATTATAGTAGTAATAGCAATAATGGTGTATGTCATAATTATACGAAACACAAGGAGGACGAGTGGGAGAGAGGTTAGCAAAGTTAAGAGTGTCTGAGAATGGAGCGTTACTTTATTTTGAGGAAAATCAATAAAATTGTTATTTCGTAAGAGGAAAAAATTTTGCAGCGCAAAGTTAATGATCCATAATGGTCGGATCTAAAGGCTCAAACACAAAACGCCAATTATGAAATTGAGAGAGAAAAAGATTGCATGAGTGACTGAGTGAGTGAATGAGTGAATAGTGGTCCCCCTAACGGTTAAGAACGCATAAAAATTTTTGAATTGCAAAAAATATCAGACAGACAGATTTATTGTATATTTTATTTGAATATTTAATCTTTCACTTGCGTAGATTAGTCAATTTTTCACTTTTGTCTTATGTCTATCCTGTGTACGCAGTATATCAGAGATGTTGAATAAAGAAGAAGCATATACTCCTTTTAGTATTTAATAGAATTCTTTAAGAGGGAAAACTGTCTAGCAGACTGGTACTTAGCAATTTCTTTTACCCACTAAATAGAAGACTTACAAGGCAAAGAAACTTTCTATAAAGAAAAAAGAAAGTTGCAGTGAAAATATAGTGAAATTAGAAATGTATTACTTTCTTTTTCTCTATCAATCTATCTTAACGTTATTTACAGTTTAATCTTTCTTTATGCTTTATCTGTCCATTCTTATCCTCCTCCTCCTCCTCCTCCTCCTCCTCCGTCTTCCTATCCTCTTGTTTTTCTTTCGCCGCTACCAATTACTATTGTCATTATTAATATTTATATCTGCTATTTGACTTCATAGTCTAATGATACGTTAAACGTAATTTATTACTAAATCCATTAACTGATAACTAAAGTGACGCTGTTGGAATTGCAGATTAAACGACACGGAAAAAGAGAAACGAAACGATTAGAGAAAGAAAGAGTTAGAGCGTAAGAAAGAAAGATAGAAAGGAAAGAAAGGAGAGCGGGAAGGGAAAGAAGAAAGAGAGGGTGAGTGAGAGCGGGAGAGAGCGAGAGAGCGAGAGAGAGAGAGAAAGAGAGAGAGAGAGTGAGAGAGAGGGAGGGATAGATAGATAGAAAAAAAGAATCTCTTCATGGATAATTCGTCCAACGAAACGAATAGAATTTGGAAGCAGAATAAAAATAATGGGAATATGAATTTATTTAATAAAAAACTATGGTCGAAAAATTCTACATCTTCAAAAGGAATACCGACGTTTGGAAACGATAACGAAAGATCTAACTGGAAAAGAGAAAACAACATTACAGATTTATTTAATAATTTAAAAATCAACAATGTCGATAGAACATTTTTAGAAAATGAAGAAAAACTCAGAAAAGAAATTGAAAAATATGGTAAGTTTTGTTTTGCCTTTCCTTTCCATTAATTCTAACTATCTTCTTTACTCTTGTCTCTGTCTCTGTCTCTCTGTCTATCTCTCTATCTATCTCACTCTATCTATCTATCTTTATCTATCTATCTCTCTCTCTCTCTCTCTCTCTCTCTCTCTCTCTCTCTCCTTTCTCTTCCTTCTCTCCTTTATCTCTGTGTATATCTGTTTTGTTCGATTGTCTATATTGCTCTTCATCAACCTACCTACCTGCCTGCCTACCTACCAATCTACTTACTTACTTACTTACCTCTCCTCTACCGCTTCTCTCCTCTCTTTTACAGATTCAGGCAACAATTTCGATTTATCACCCAAACAAGAAACGCCTAAAGATATTAACAGTTAGTTAACCAAAATGAAAAAGCACAAAAAAACAACATGATAAAGAATAAAAGTGTTAAAAAAATACTTGACGTTTCTTTATTTTCTTATCTAAAAGATACTTTTCTGAATCTTAATCTTTTTTCCCTTTTTTTCAGCTAATAACCGCGGATTAACTCTTAGCTCCGGTTACGAAATTAGCCCTTCCAAATATGGTAGAGACGCTTTGCTTCTTTTTTTTCTATTTAAACTCTTCTATATATTATACTGTATATATTAGTATACTGTATATACTGTATTAATTACTTGTTTATTCTCGTTCTGACTATTCTTCCCTCCTTATTCTTTTGAAATAGATAACGAAACAATATCTTTGTGCCGAGCCAAAAAATGCGGAGATGGCGCTTGTACGGTCATTCTACACAAGAATGAAACACTTAAGACGATCATTTGTAAATGCCTCAATGAGGACAAAGAACTTCGGAGATCGGAAGACGGCTTTTTTGAATGTTTCGATAAACACGGCGTCTTTCCCTATACTTTGGGGAATGTGAGTTCTTGAATTATTCCCTTTCTGCTTTTTTTTCTCTCTTTTTTTCCCTCCCTTCTCCTCTGTCATCGTCATCTTCCTCTATATTGTCAAAGAGTCGATGGGAACGGCTTTTAGTTTGCACTCATATTTAACCCTGCTTCAATTAAACAGCAGAGCCCTTAACCCGTCCAATGACGGATGGAATGAATAAAAAAGAGTTGCTCTGCTCCCATCAGCCCTTTTTTTATTTTTTATTTTTTGGCCGTGCAGGTTTTTGCGTTTCTTTCCTCTCTCTCGTCTTTGGGGTGGGAATGGGCAATGCTAAATGAATCGGGAAGGGAAGGGAAGGGAGAGGCATCGAAGAATGCAATATATACTGTATAGGGGAAAGGATAAGATGGCGGATGAGATGTACATTGTAAAAATTCAAGTGAATTGTGCCGAGTGTAGACTAGAAACATTCTGAATTCTCGATAAAAGCAATTCAAAGAGAATGACATGAGTAATAAAAGTAACAAGAGTAAATAGTAGTATTATTCGTTTTTTTCTCTTTCTTCCTTTCTTCTTTCCTTCCTTCCTGTATTTGTACGTTTACCAACACGTATAATCATTTAATCACGTCCGCAGCCATTTCCAAGCAAAGCTCCGATCCATTCAACATTCAACTTCAAAGTTTTGGCCATCACCGTTCCATTGACAGTCATTCTCCTTATTCTAATAACAGCTTTTGTTATTGCCCTCTTCTACAAACGGAAGCAAGGAAGAAGACGTATGAAACTCAGTAATTCGGTGTCGTGGATGAAAAAATCTGATTCAGTAGGCCTATTAGACCAAATGTCAGTGGTTAGCAAGAATCCTAATTATATGAGAGAAATGCTTGGTTTCTACTTACCGCCTCATTTGGCTAAGAAGAAGATTATGGAGGATAGACTAGATATATTCAATTGTATTGGCGAAGGAGCTTTCGGAAGGGTTTTCAAAGGTCAGTTTACCCCTTTTTTTCTAGACAAATAATTGCAGTCTAAATAAGAAAATAGCTTGTTAATTTTTCTTTTCCATTCAATTAATCCTTTTCCTCTTTTTTCCTCTTCTTTTCTTGCTATTCCGTCACTTATATAGTCGCTCCTTCTTTTGTTCAATTTCTATACATCTCTGTTTCTCTCTCTGAAGTAAAGAGAGAGACAGAGAGACAGAGAGGGAGAAGAATGCTTTTCAGCCGTCTTGTCGGGTAAAATTGTCTTCTTTACCTGTTGGAATTATATTAATTTAGACTTTTGAATGATCAAGTACAACAGTAAAAGTAGGCTTAGATTACAATTTGGCATTAAACTGGTCTAGCCCTGACTATAATGGAATTATTCTGAGAGAGGGAAAAAGTTGATGTGCTGTATAAACCAATATATCAAATATATATACTGCATACCTTGCGTAAATATATATATATATATATATATATATATATATACAGTATATATACTGTATATAGATAGATTAGGTTTTTAGGTGGAAGAAAGTCCCTTTTGACTCTCTGTCTGCAAGTCTATAAAAAGACATTTAATTAATCAATTTTTAAAGTTTAATTCATTTGCAAAAAGAAAAAGGAAAGAAAAGCTTTAAATAAATGAGAGAATGAACAAAAAAGGAGCGAAAAAAATCATATTCTTATTAAGAACTAATCTGAAAACTTGAATGATTTCCCTCCCTACTCCTTTATTAAATCGTACGAAAACGTATTACGGATTGGCAGCAAAAGTGTATGGATAACCTAACAAATCAGCTATACGAAATATCTAGTTATACTCTATACAGCATATGCAAGATATATTAAAGATATTTATACGTCGTGTAGAGAATATCCGTAAATAGAGTCGTCAAAATACAGTATATATACAGTATATATACAGTATATAAATATATATATATATATATATATACATATATATATAGACACTATAATACAGTATATAGGCCTATGAACGAATAGCAATTTTACGAGGATTAAGGAATGGAGAATCAGAGAATAAAAGTGAAAAATGTATTTAATCACAAATAGAGAGCGAATATCAAAGAGCCAATCGGCTGCAATTCAGTGCCTCTAGAAAACCGGAAAATTATGCAGTGTCCAACGACGCCTAAAATAGACGCCGTCGACGCTGCTTTCCTGATCGATATCAATTTGGAAACGGTAAATTCCGTTGGCGTTTTGCAGGCTACTTTATTTAGAAAGTAAATTCTACTAAGAATCTTTTTCTTCCACTCTTACTCATTCTTTCTTGCTCTACTCTTCCCATGCCTCCGTTCACTTATTTTTATATAGAGCCTCTTTTTGTTTCGGCCTTCTTTCTCTCGTCTCTTAAACTTTTGTTCTCAGATTATATACAGTAAGCTGCGTATAATTTTCTTTTTTTATTATAACCTCATTCATCCGGCTAGTCAGTCTCTACCACAGCTTGTTTATAAATATAATATATACAGTATGTATATATTTAAGAGTAGGCCTATCATAATTTTATGGCCATTTTGGCAATTTTTCCCCCCTCCCCCTTGTTGAAAATCTTGCTTGCATCGGTCGACAATAATTATATCGATTCTTATCTTTTCTTCTATTGCCCCTCGTCACCTTTCCCAATTGCCTCTATCCCTCTTACCCTTTTGTTTATCTATCTAAACCATCTTTCTATTCCCTAACTTGAAGAGTCCAAAACAATTTCCTTTGTCTTGCTCTATCAAAGAGAATTACGCCGATCGATTCCATATCAACAAAGAGTAAAATAAATTAAGTGAACAACGTAGTTCAATGAATAGCGAAGAATAAAGTTAGGAGAGATAGATAGATAGAGCTAGAGAGTGAGAGAAGAGGGAGGGAGGGAGAGAGAGAGAGAGAGAGAGATTGAGAGATTGAGAGAAAGAACATATAAATAAATACTGCAAGCAAAGAAAGTAAATATCTTATTAGAAAAAGCATGATTGTTTATTGGTAGTCAATTGACTAAGAGTGTGGGTTAATAGAATTTATTATGCAGTTATCGTTTACATATTATCAGCTATATTGCGTAAAGGGTAGTCAAGGTTAAATAGACGCTTTAGTTTTTATTTACCGAAAGCCAATTATCCAATTAATTTCCTCCTTACATGATCTTTTCTCTCTATCTCATTTTCCCCCCCTTCTCTCTCTCTCTCTCTCTCTCTCTCTCTCTCTCTCTCTCATTCTAATTTGTTGTTTACTACAAAACAACTTAGAAGTTTCCTCCCATTTAGCTTATACTCAATTAGGTAGCTGTCGTTTGAAAGCACCATCTATCGGTAGTCGAATGTTTCTAATGAAACAGCTTGTAGAATTGAAACTATATATAAAAAAAAAAAGAATAGAAGGAAGCTTTTTGAAAATTAAAGACAATAAGAGGATTCGCAGTTATTCCAGTTCGTTTTATTAATATATTCTTTATACTGCAGTATCGAGGTTGAAAATAAGATGTAAAGCATAAAAAATGAGGAGAAAGGGGAATCTAGATGGGATAGATATAGAAAGGGGAGGGAATAGAAAATGATACAAGTTTAACACGAAGATCCCTCATTAATATTGTATAATAAGGAAGAAAAAGAGAAAAAAGGATAAATTGTTTACTGTAATAGAAAGACAGTAAAAGAGAAGGAAGGAAGCGTTCGAATGTTTAAAAATGAGAATTTTATTTAAGGGAATTCGATAATTCTTATAAGATTACCGGCTAGTCGGACTTCTTTAATTTCGACCTTGGACAACTTAATATCTGAGCGAAAAGAAAAATATTTAAAATCTGATCGATTTCATCAGCATCCTCTTTCTTCTCATCTCCATCATTCTTCATCTCTTCCCTTCCTTAAAAAATGATAAAAAATTTCTCTTCTCCCTCCCCATTCAATTCCCATTATTCCCATTAGGATAGGCCCCGATTTTTTTTTCTTTTTTTTATATGTTCTCACTCGTCTACGTCTCTCGTTCTCGATCATTCAAACTTTCATTCTCTTTTTCTCTTCTTCTTAGGTTATCTACGATCGGCCGGAAGTGATGAAAATATTTTAGTAGCTGTGAAAATTCTAAAACCCGGCGTCTGTTCCGAAGCCAAATGCGATTTTTTGAAAGAGATTGATACTATGAGCGCCTTTGATCATGAAAACATCCTTAAATTGATCGGGATTGTTGTTAGAGGTTTATTTTAACAACACTAGTGACATCTATAGATTAAATATAACCTTTGCCTTTTTCTTTCCCCCTCTCGCGCCCTTTCCTTCCTCCCTTCTTTCATCATCTGAAGATTCGGCAGAGACGCCTGAAATGGTATTTGAGTATATGGACTATGGTGATCTTGCCGAATTGTTAAGACGAAGCGACCCATCCGGACCAACTGCTTCTGCTGCTCCACTCGAAATACGAACGGTAATTACACGATGTATTGTGTCTTCTACTCAGAATTAATTACTAGGCTAATGGATAGATGGATGGATAGACGGACCGATTGGCAGCTAAAGTGATTAAGTGACCAATTGATTAAATGACTGATCGATCAATTAGTTAATCGACAAAAATTATTGACTAATTTTTTTCTCTGTCATTTATCCATCTATTTGCAAATCCGTTCATTCATTCATTTATTCATTCATTCACTCACTCATTCATTCATTCATTCATTTATTCATTCATTTAATCATCCATCCATCCATTCATTCGTTCATTCAATCATCCATCCATCCATCCATCCATCCATCCATCCATCCATCCATCCATCTATCCATCCAGTCAGTCCGTAACTCTCGTTCTCTTATTCGTTCTTTCATTCATTCATATGTTCGTCCGTTCATCTATCTGCCATCCACTTATTTGTCTATTATCTAACCTTATTTCCTCTTTTCTCCCAATCGAATAGCACGAACTTGCCGATATGGCTGTTCAAATTGCTGCTGGTATGGTCTATCTAGTCGATAGACACTTTGTTCATAGAGATTTGGCTACGAGGAATTGCTTGGTCGGCAGGAATCTGGTAGTAAAAATCTCCGATTTTGGTATGTCACGTGACATATACACTTGCGATTATTACAAGGTAACGTTCTCATCGGATAGCATATTACTGTTCGTAGTGTGATTAATATCGATTGAGACGAGTATGTTGTCGAGTATTAAACGCTAGGGAGTAAGTTAGCAGTTAGGGAGCGAAAGACGTCTTAGAGGTTGACGCAAAGGTGAAGGTGAGGGAAGATTGACGCATCAATGAAAGGGAATGAGATGAAAGGTAGAGGGAAGGGAAAGATTAGTTGAAGAAAAGAAAGAGAGATCTAGGAGTAATTATCAAGAGAAAACGGTAGTGAAAGCGTCCACTGTCAGGGAATAGAATTTGTTTATATTGAATACTACAAGTAGAAAATAACAGATTGGCGGTTCTCGAATGCTACCTGTTAGATGGATGTCACCGGAAGCGATTAAATATGGAAAATTTACAACCGAAAGCGATGTTTGGGCATTCGGTGTTGTTCTATGGGAAATGTACTCTTTCGGAATACAACCTTATTACGGGCATACGAACGAAGAGGTTTGTACACTATGAAAGTTAATCTTCCTCTCTTTGATCTGTATCTCCTTTCCTCTCTTAATTAGGTAATGCGATTTATATTGGATGGAATAATGCTTCAAAAACCAAAAGATTGTCCATCGGCAATCTACCATACAATGTTGGGTTGTTGGCGTTCCACTCCATCCGAAAGATCAACATTCCAAAAAATAAATCATCACCTGGTTGAATATTGCGAAGGACTCTCTAAATCTCCTCTTCTTCAAACGAATCCCAATCAATTCAAATCCTCAACGACAACAATTGAAGAATTTTGAATAAAGAAGACGGAGAATAGACAAACTTGTCTTTGATATTTTCAAAGTGAAGAACGTTTTCTAATTTCAGTATTTCAGTTCTTTTTTTATTATCTTCTCCTTTGGCGAGGGAAGACGGGAAAGAAGGAGAAGAGTGTCTATTTTCCTTATGTATACTGTATATGTTATTTACCCTGTATACATGTCCTGCAATGTATTACGTAATTTGAAAAAAGGAAAAGAGTTCTACGAAGAATCTTCTTGCCACACATACACACACACACCTATATATATATATACTGTATATAAATTTATATATATACAGTATATACATACATACACAATCAGCCAACTGGCTTTGTTTCTTCTTGGCTCGACCAAAGAGACGCTAAACTAAAACTCTAACTACATGTATAGACTTTATACGTTTTAAATATATATACATATACAGTATATATATATATATATATATATATATATATATATATATATATACAGATATAATTGACAGTTGTTTATTTTCTCCTTTGCTAATCTATCTATCTATCCATTCATCCATCTATCCAACTCTCAGTGTCTTCGCCAGTCTTCCAGTCTTACAAAGAGGGAACGGGGAAAAGCGGCATTTTAACAGAGAAAACAGAGACTATACTATTACTTTTCATACACAATTAATATATAATATAGAAACAGCGGATATAGGCTTGAAAGTTTCTCTTAGCAGCAATTTTTCGCTATCCATCTTGTAAATGGACTTATATAGGAAACTGTGACGTCATTAGTTATTTATGATTAAATGAAAGCTTCGGCATAACTAATTGTGTCAAGTTGAAGGGAATGACTGTTGAATTTATAAGCATTTCAACACTGTTCGAAAAGAGAAGAAGCAAAAGAAAGTGAAAGAAAATATGGTGATTTTATACAACGGTAGTAGTTACTGGAAAGATGTTGAGCTAACTGTTTCAGATGTAATTATCGTTAGCTTTTGGCTTATTGATCTAATAGCTGCAGTACTTGGTACGCTAGGCAATCTCTTAGTTATATTTATAATCATTTCGCAATACTCTTTATGGACGTCGGCTAATTTTCTCATTCTTCAACTCGGCTTTTTCGATTTGCTCATATGCGCTCTAAGCCAATTTACCGTTTTGGCGGGAGCTCTTTGGAACGGAAAGGAATTATTTGAAATCTATCCATGGAATATAATATGCGACGCTTTCGGTCTTGTTTGCAATTTTTGCTGTATTGCTAGTCCCGCAGCATTGGCTATTATTTCATTTAATAGGTGGCTTTATATCGCTAGACCTCACTTGTATCCAACATATTTTGGTCGAACGGGCACATTTCTATTCATTATTCTCATTTGGGCTTATGGCTTCCTAGATATTCTTCCTTGGTGGATCGGTATGGGAGATCTGGGATACTATGCAAGTCATTTTCTCTGCAATATTCGGCTAAATGAAAAATTCTTCGTCCTCTGGAATAGCGTTGTTGTATTTTTTCCGATAGCTACGGTCATAGGGTTTAATATGAGCATTTTCTGTCGCGTTCACATGATTAAGACAATGATCAGGAAGATGGACAAATCATCAAAAAAGCGAGTGCTCAAAGATGAAATTCGTCTAGCGAAAACCCTCTTCCTAGTATCTATAGTCCTATTCCTTTGTCTCAGCCCCATGAGCCTGGCATTAATTTTCGACCCCTTCACAACCAAGTCAGGCAGACCCTTCTATCTAATCTTTACTTCATTTTACCACCTCAACTCAACTATTAACCCTTTCCTATACGCAACTCACAGGAGATTTCGTCAAGCCTACAAGCGTTTCTTTTTAAACGTTCGACATTGTAAATCTACTGAAACGTTAAGCAACAAATCGAGATCATCCGTTTAGAGAAGCGTTTTAGTCCAATTTCTCCATCTATTTTCCTTTGTCCCCGATATTATTGTACAATCAGTCTCACCTTCTTGGATGTTGTATCGTCAACGAAGAAGGAACGTAGTACTCACTTCTTCATATGTCGTTTGTACGTTCTATTAATAAATTAGCATATAAAAAAAAAACAAAAAGCGAACCAGAACAAGGTTAAAAGAAAAACGATGACCTTTTCATATGGGTCGACTTATAACTAACCAATCAATACTTTTGATAGAAACATGTTGCCAATTTCATTAGCAAAAGAGTGGAGCAGCAACATATTTAAATAGTTTGTTATTTAATTGAATGAGAGAGAGAGAGAGAGAGAGAGAGAGAGAGAGAGAGGGAGACAGACAGACAGACAGAAAAAGATGAACAGAATAGATTGTTGTCTATTTGTTCAAATTCCCTAGAAAAGGGAAAAACATTCCGCATATAGGCGGTTAAATAAAAACCTTGCCTTCTTTTGTTGCCATTCAATTAAATCGTCTGCTAGAGGCTTTTATCGAGTTGTTTTTCTGTTATAAAAAATATTGCTGCATGAGTAAGTGAGTAAAAGGAGTTGGGTGAAAATTGGCGTAGAAGGGAGAGAGACAGAGAAAGAGAGAGAGAGTGTGTGTGAATAAAAATGAAATAATCCTTAAGGCACAGTTCCTGACCGAAACAGAAGAAGAGGAAGGAGGGAGAAAAGAGAAGAAAAAAGAGACTGGCAAATATGGTTGTCTCCAACGAAGAAAATAGATTGGGAATTTGTGATTGTAGATTTGAATTTTCATGCGAAAATTTTGGATTAAAGAATGTTAAAAAAGACGCTTTTGAAAGTTCTCAATGGCCATTTATAAACAAAATAAGTTTCTTTATTTATCGTCTGTTAATAGCAATATATCATATTGTTATTATTATTCTAACTGGTGCAAATCCTCATTCCCAATGGTTAAAGGAAAACACAAACAAATACAGGTAAAATATCTTTAAATCTATCTCTTCCTCATCTTCCCCTCTACTTTTTTTTTAATTATATGAATTAATCAAAATGTCAAATTCCCTTCCATAGGATTAGATGGTTTATCTATCTGACAAATTGGAGTTTTTTCTTCATTACATTCTCAACAATCGTACAGCTAGCGGCCTGTACTCGTAAACTCTTTCAGGCAAATGAACGGGTGGAAAGAGAGGAGAAAGCTGATACTGACAACCAAGTGACCGACGAAATCAATTCTACAAAAGGTTTTTAATACATGATTATTAAATATTCATATTAATCCTTCTCCTTCTCTTCTACTCCCCATCATTTAGAAAAAAGCTTGGGTTTCTTTTACAAATTTGTTTGGGTTGTTTACAACTTAAATACAAATGTACCGATGCTCACTGGAATTGCATTCTGGGTCCTGCTCTATTCGGGTAAGGGCGTTACCACTCTCTCTCTCTTCCGTTTTCGTATCTGTAAAAATTCCCTTACCTATTCCTATTTAGGTGGTTCCATTCTATATTTGGACTTTCTCACTCACGCCGTCACAATGATTTATTTAATGGTCGATTCTGCTTTAGTGGCAATTCCTATAAGGATTTTGCATATTTATCAGTCTATGATTCTGGGACTTATTTACGTAATATTCTCGATAATATACGACGCTTCCGGTGGATTAAATATGCTTGGGAAACCGTATATATACTCAACTATAGATTATTCAAAAGACCCAGGAAAGGCCGCCTTGTACGTCATTATTATATTATTTGTTGGTATTCCAGTAGTACATTTCATCTTTTACGGTTTCTATTCCCTGAGGATTTTCCTATTTCGAAAATTCTACCCTAAACAATTTCAGCAATCTCTATCCTTGCAATTTTCTTCTTCCAAGCATATTCAACATATTGAAATGGAAGAATCTTGAATTTTTTTGTTTGTTTGCCCTTCTATCTATCTATCTATCTATCTATCTATTCCTCCAGACAGACAACTATGATTGTCCTTAACGTTCCTTTATACATTCATATCAATGTTTTTTGTTTTTCTTTAACAAATAATAAACGACTTTTTAAGTAATAATAAAGATAAATTGAATTCTCTTCCTCTTCCGCTTCCTCCACCCGCAGCATCTTTAGAAATCAGATAAACTTATAAGTTACACGCAGGTTTTATCACGTGATAAATGGTTTGTAACCTCTCTGTTGCAGACTACGTATTCCTCTCCGCTAACCGCCCGCCTAGGCTATAAATAGGACTGATAGTACTAGAGACGGAATAAGTGAGTGACTGAGTAAGAAAGAGAAAAGGAAATAGAGCTAGAAAATTGTGGTATTTTCGTATAAATTTCGCCTTCAACTGCAATATTCTAGTCCTATAAATAACGATTTCTATCAAATCTCAAGATGACACAAGATATAGATTTTACTAAACCCTGGGAATATAGCGACATCAAGCTGAAAGTGGAAAATAAACTAGTTTATGCCAATAAACTAATTTTTTGTATGTGGTCACCGGTTTTTAGAGCCATGTTTTCTAAAAATTTCAAGGAAAAAGACGCCGAAGAAATCGAATTACCTGGCAAATTTTATGACGCAATACTGCAATTCTGCAAAGTTGTTCATCCACCCTGCTCAGAAATAAATGGTAGTGTATATATTAATATAAGTATATACTGTATATATAAATAGTATACGATATTTTGCGCTAAGTATACAGTATTAGTAAATATTGAAGGGCGTCTCTCTTGGCCTATTAAGTTGTTGGCTTATCAGAGATTATATATTATATTTATATACTGTATATACGGTATACTGTATATACGTATACTGTTTACTTTAGAGGAAAATGTTCATCTCCTACTGCCTCTCGTTCAAGAGTACCAAATGGATAATCTCATCGAAAGATGCGAACAATATTTACTCTCCGAATCGGCGTCTGTTCAAAATTATATCATTGGCGAAAAGTTCAACTTGAATAGATTAAAAGAATCTTGTTTAGGCTATATGAAACGTTGTCCAACTTCCCGCCTTCTTAAGGAAGGATTCAACGAATTGGACGAAGACTTTAAGGTTAATTTATTAATAGAAAAATGTGAAAAATACGAAAAGAATACGGAAAGTCTTCGCGAGATTCGTATGGTGATCGAAAGGAAAAAGCCAACGACCTTTCCAGGAATGGAAATTCTATGCGACGAATGTAAAAATCACAGAGAAAATCAAGTAGATTGTGGAATTTGCCTTAAAAACTGCTGTAAAAAATTAGCCGATATCTTAAAGATAATCGACAGATGAATAGGAAGCACGTGACAATGAATTCTTATGCTTTATACTATATAGTATTACTCCTCCCTCAGTCCCTCCCTCTTTCTAATCTCTTCGTCTTTCTGTTACACGCAAATATATTTGTTATTCCAGCAGTTGGCCTGCAAATGTTTCTGTAAGAGTCATAATCGCGTGACCTAATGTCTTTTTTACGAAATGCGCAATAATATTTTAAATACATGAGAGAATGTGGCTTATCGCTCTGGGAAGGCCTACGAATATCGAAATACGACAAAAACACAACAACGCCCCCATTAATCTTTTCGTATGTTTTTCTATTAAATCAAATGGAGGAGGAGAAACATACATAACGAACAAGCTGCAGGTCAGAGAGATGCAGATAGGATAAATTGAACGATAAGATACAGATATTCCATTCAAATAATTGAACTTGAATATTTTGAATTTCAAATCAATATACTGTATATATATATATCTCTCTCTCTCTCTGTTTTTTTCTTCTTTCTTGCTTGACAGCTGTTCAAAAAAATCTAACAAACAAACAAACTTGTTGATTTTCGTTCAAGAAGGAGACGAAACGTTAACTTTTACGATTTAATCGAGTTAAAACACTATGAATTTAACGACGGCAGCTGCAATCTGCAACAATACGGCGTCTTCGACGCCTTTATACGTTGGTTTTATCGGAGCAATCGTTGCTACTCTATTCTTTGGTAGTAATTTTGTTCCAGTTAAAAAATTCGAAACTGGAGATGGTATCTTTTTTCAATGGGTGCTTTGCGCTGCTATTTGGCACGTAGGACTTGTTGTTGGAGCTATAAGACATTTCCCAAAGTTCTATCCCCTCGCTATGCTGGGTGGAGCCCTATGGTGTACGGGAAACGTGACGACTGTTTTTATCATTAAAACTATAGGTCTAGCTCAAGGTTTTCTCATTTGGGGTTCGGCAAATCTTATCCTGGGATGGTTGAGCGGACGATTCGGATGGTTCGGTATTAAGAAAGAGATTCCAAACAATCCAGCTTTCAACTATGCTGGTGTAGGTTTAGCCTTGTTGGCGTAAGTATCTCAGTCAAAGCCTCCTTCTTCTATGCTACCGTATAGAGAGGAGGATTTCACCATGTTTTTCCAGGGCCGTCATCTATATCTTTATTAAGAGCGAAGCTAAGAGCAAAGTAAACACGACAGTTTCTCCTTTAGTAAGCGACGAGGTAATGATTTCGCTTTGTTTTCATTTATCGAGTTGCCTACTTTTCCCCGTTCTCTTCCCTTTCTCTCTATCTAGAACATACACACAAAGGGAGAGGGAGAGAAAAAACGCCAAGTATTATTTTTTACATACATCCTTTACCCTTCTACTCTTATTAGGAGCAAGAGAAACTAATAAGGCAGAGCGTTCGGGAGCACGACGAGGAAGGGTCGACGTCACCGTCGGATAGGAACGACGATACGTTTATCGAGAGAATGAATCCGAAAAGTCGAAGGATTCTGTTAGTTTACATTTTTCTATTGGGAATTCCACTTTGATAAATAATTTGTCTACATTTGAAAAAAAAACATATCCCTAAAGAGGAATAGCCGCCGCCATTTTTGCCGGTAGTCTTTACGGTCTCAACTTTACTCCTGTCATCTATATACAAGATAGATATCACGGAGCTTCCGACAACGGTTCTATTAATTATTATCTCCATCTTTAATTGTTCTTGTTTCTATTAGTTCTACTTACTGTTTTTAAGTTACTGTCATCCATCCTATCCATCTATCTAACTATCTTTCTCCGCCCCTCCTCCAGGATTGGACTACGTATTTGCTCATTTTAGCGGAATTTTCGCCACTAGCACATTATTTATGTTCGTCTACTGCGCAATTATGAAGAATAAGCCAAGAGTCTATGCCAAAGTATTATTACCTGGTTTTATCTCTGGTATAATGTGGGGTATAGCCGACGTTGGTTGGTTTATAGCGAATAAAGTTCTATCAGAACCAATTTCTTTTCCAATAATTACGACTGTAAGTGGACTAAAAGCCCAACTTGAAAATTACCTATAAATATTTTAATCCAATAAAAAATAATGTTACTCTTCCATCGTTCAGCTTCCTCCCTTTATTGGAGTTCTCTGGGGAGTTTTCGTCTTTAAAGAAATTAAGGTAAAAATAACAGCGTAAAACACAACTAACACCGACAAACTCTCCTAAACAGGGAAAACGCAACTACATTCTCCTATCAATCGCTGGTTTAATAACAATCGGAGGGGCAGTCCTTACCGGCCTTTCCAAAGGAACTACCAAAAAGGATTGCGTTCATAATACAACTACAGTTGCTACTACACCAATAATCACAACCCTACAAAATCTTATTGAAAACTTCTAACCTACAAGACTAGAAGAATGGAGAAAGGAAGAGAAAATGAGAGCAAAAGCAATGAAATTATATAAACATTATATAGAGTAGACTATATGAAATACCACAGTATCATAACTATCTAAACAATAGAAATATTGCACAATTAAAGACAAAAAAGAAACGCTATAAAAAATGATTCAACCAATTGACAAACTACATTTTGTTATTTCGCAATCATTTTTCTAGACCTATAACTCTGGTTTGTTCGATAATTTCTTTTCATGTAGCTAATTTATGCTAATGGGCCTATACACAGTATATACAAGCGTATATAGCTGCTGAATATACGTGATATTCAATATATTTATTCAGAAATGTGTTGTATATTAGAGGAGTGCGTTAAATTGTCTGAATTGAAACCCCCTCATCTATACCATCTTCTTTACTTTCCTCTTCTTTCTGTCACGGTAAAGTTTCCAATCATTTCTCTTTTCATTTTTATTTAATTCCTCTCTCAACTATCTTGATTGTCTGGTTCTATTATTAATTAACTCTTTTGTCATTTTTCTCCCCAATCCCTACTCTCTCTCTCTCTCTCTCTCTCCGTCTTCTTTATTATTCCACAAAGTTTCATTATCATTGAATTTTATTACTAACTGTCTTTCTCTCCTTTTAACTCTCTTGAATCAATAATCAATATTAGGCCTATTATTATTATTATTATTATTATTTTATTATTGTTATTATTTCCTATTATTACAACTATTGATAGCAGTCGTAAGAATTATCTAATATGAGAAAATTGAATTAAATGAATAATATTTAAAGAAAAAGAGTAGGAGAAAGAAAAGATTTAAGAAAGATGGATAATATAGATAGATAGATAGATAGATAGATAGATTGATTGATTGATTGATTGATTGATTGATTGATAGACCGCTTAAAAGAATTATCTATATTGAAAAATTGGTAGAAAATTTTTGCAATTTCTCTTTTTTGAAAGATCGTTAAATTGACAAAAAAAATGCTAAAATGAAAATCTTTTGGATGTATTCTCTGTCCTTTATTGATGGAAAAAATGTCGATAAATTCAATATTTGTGTAATTGAAAGATAACGTCTAACAGTTTTAATGGACATTGAGAGAAACAGAGGAAAACAAGAGATGTGAAAATTGACAATTGCAGTTTGTTATTATTTCAAACAGACATGTATTTACAAACATTTATGCATAGACTCGTATTAATTTTGAACAATACATTCAATACCACTGAATTTAAATGTTTATTTCTGATTTTTTAACCACGAAGAAGAAGGTTGACGTCTTTCACTCCATCTCGTAGAATTGGGAAGCAGGAGTAATAAGTTTACACGCGATTAGCAAATGCTTTATTTTCGTGCACAGAAATCCAACCGCAAGTGAAGTGGGAAAGAGAATCACCACCCATTGGATTATATACAACAAAATTGAATTTTTATACATAAACGGCGCGAGTGAGCCGCTTATAATTCGATATCCTAAACAAGCCCAAAACATGGCTGGAACAGGAACCGCCCAAAATATTCTAGCTAGTATATTTAATCTTTTACCAAAGGTATTCTCGTATTGTTCAGTCAAAGTCCGAATATTGTAAAAGACGATCATGTAAGAGTAAAAGAGAACCAGTAGTATTATATTAGCCGAACCTAAGCCAATATCAATACTAAGCGATATACCTTCTCCAACTCCGCCAATGAGCAAAGGTATGACGCACGAAAAGACTACAAGGCAAAATATGAATCTAATTAGTACACGTTTAGCAATCGATTTCGACCAAATTGCTGGTTGAAGGTCCATAATCGAAGCTATTAAACTTTCAAGACACGATATAATATTAACGAAGAATGATAGAAATATTGTAAAATAGAATAGGCATAACCATAAATAGGGTTGGTTTGTAAGCGTAAAACTGCTGTTCATAGGTAAAAAAAAAAGTTCGCTTCCGGAAGTGATTATTCTATCCATGGGAAGATTCTGTTCGTAGGCTAGAAAGGATAGTGTGGAAAATACCAACAAAACAGATAAGAGACTGGTAAATATTTTTGCTAATACTTTTAAATAAGCCACTTGAAAACAATTGATATTTCGTTTGCAAAACGAAGACATAACGATAGTGGTACAACCCATACAATCGTAACTACTCCATGCCGCCATAAAACCGTCAAACCAAAAGTGCACAGTGGCTAGACTACTCCAACTGGGCAAGTAAATCCACTTGAGAGCACCTTTAAAACCGGGCAGTGTACAGGTTCGCGTTAAAAGTACTGACATGAGGATTAACGGTATAGATGCAAGAAAATATGATATTTTTCCCAACCATTTAATACCTCTACTAATGGAAAAAAAGCACAGAACGAAACAGGTAGCAAGCGCAATCGACAATGGAATTGAAAATGAATCGTAACGAATAAAATCGTTCCGTTCTCCATCTCCTAATTCTTCTGCCAGTATGAAACCACGGTAGAATTCCAAACTGGGAGTGTTATCGGGTTCAGCACTGTAGGTATAATTGTATAGACGGTCGTAACGTATCCATTTCTCTTCAAATAATTTACACCTTGCTGTATTGTATACGTTGCTGCAGGTGGACCAGAAACTTCCATAGAATATCCCCGAGAACGAAACACCTAAATAGGCTAGAAACTGACTGGCAATGAAAATAGTCTCAACAGTACCTAAAAAACTCATGGTGAATATCGCGTATCCGAATCCTCTACCACTTAGATTATCTTTGAATATTGTTAGAATACCCGTTCCACCCATTTGTCCAAAAACTAGTTGGAAGTAACAAACCGGCAGTATCACAAGAAGCATGGTCACCAAATAGGGTATAAAAAAAAGGGAACCATACCTATAGATATAATAGGGTAAACGGAACATGGTTTGAAACCCGTTAT
Organism: Dimorphilus gyrociliatus; assembly: GCA_904063045.1. NCBI lineage: Eukaryota > Metazoa > Annelida > Polychaeta > Dinophilidae > Dimorphilus > Dimorphilus gyrociliatus. Next base: position 93,687 of record CAJFCJ010000014.1, on the reverse strand, counting down.
CAAAACCTATATTCCATATGAAAAACTGTAGACCACTTTTCCAAAAGCCTCTTCCAATCTCCCCGTTCCTCTCTTTATTCATAGTGTCAACCTTTTAGTTGCTATTCTTCGATTCTTACCGTAATATTTTCTTTCTTTCTCTCTCTCTCTCTCTCTCTCTTTCGGAATTCTCTTTATATATCTGATTTCCTCCCGTTCCGCTATTTTTCTCTATAATTAGGTTATCGGAAAATTTCATGAAATTCTACATAATCATCATTAAAATATTTTAAAAATTACTCTAATTCTTCAATTATTCTATAAAATATTACATTCTGTTATAGTTGCTTTTTTTATTAGGTACGATCGAAAAATTTCAAGCTCTGTGTTTTTTTTGCAAGAAATCTTTGTGAAATTTTATTAATTTTTTTTTATGTTATAGCCTATAGTCTACTCTAAAAATATTAACAATCATATTTTCTAATATTCCTCTCCTTTCTCTATGCAAGCCCACCATTTGCTTGGAAGTAGGTTGATACTGTTCTGATAACAGGAGGATGGCTTTCTCCTTAGATAATCTTTGATAATTTTTTTCAATTCTCCTAAATTATCACGATGGACCCCTCTGATATCGTCCTTCAATCTCCCAAAAAGATAATAGTCAAAGGTGGCCAAATCAGGGCTGTATGGTGGGTGAGGGCATAATGACCCCCTTTTGGTCTCCTTTAAAGTCTGTTGTCTTGCATTATTGTGCTGTAAAATTATTTGTTTTCCAGGTCTGATTCTATGTAATCTCTTTCTGAGCCTCTTTAGGGTCTCAATATATATTGTATGGAGTTGAAAACTTCTCCATACTCGATAAATTCCATATGAACTAAGCCTTAATGGTCCCAGAACTCTGCTCTTTTCTGTTACAGATGTCTTTGGACAACCACACCTTGGCAAGTCTTCATAAATTTTTCTTCCCTTTTTTATGTCAGATACCCACCTTCTTATAGAACATTCACTCAGAGTTTCATCTCCAAAAAAGCTCTTTAACCTATATAAATTTTCCTTAGAGAGACCTTCTCATACATAAAAAATGCAATGATATTTCATTGAATGGAACGTGTGGACGTGACATGTGGTTGCTTACACGAAAATAAAATTGAAATGGCTAGACAGAATTGAATGAAAGTTTACACAGTGATAGTTTACTAATTCACTAAGATTATTCGAAAATATCAGTGGGATTAGTTAAGCTGTTTTAAAATTATAGCACAGAGCTTGAAATTTTTCGATCGTACCTAATATGTTTGTCTTCCTCTTTTCTTTCTCTCCCTTCCTCCCTCTCCCTCTTCCTCTCCTTCTCTCTGTCTCCCTCTATTTGTAACTCTAACCCTACTTTCTTTTTATTTATGTTGTTATGCATAGAAACAAGTTTCATAGATGTCGACACTTGACACTCGACTTGTTAGTTTGATTGTTTGTTTTCTTTATTTCTTCTTTATTCTCTTTTTCTCTTAATTTCATTTTCATCTTCTTTGACTGCCTTTTCTCGCTTTTTCATTACGCTCCTTTTTTTTCTCTTCATTCTCATCTCCATCCATCTCTTGGTTATATTCGCTTATTTGCTTACTTACCGACTCACTTTCCCCATCTGCGCTCTTTGAATAGTGGTCTTTCAATTGAAAAGCGTGTCTTATCCGTCCTTGGCCAATATAATTATTACAAAGTTCACAGGATAATAACCTACTTAAGAGTTTCCATATCGAGAATTTAATTAAAACATTACATAAAAGGTTTAATCGAACTGATAATATGAATTCATTTGTTGTGAAAAGGTTAGAGAGACTAGGATAAAACTGTAAACCCCGCAATTTTCAAGTCTATATTCAATTAACAAATGCAATAAATGATTTTATTTCTCATTCCTTTTACACCAAAGAACAAACAAACAAAAAACATTAAGAAAAATAATATCTAGAATACTTTGGCTTTTTTTTAATCATCTGATTAATACAAGTCTTTCTTTTTATCTCTTATTTAATCTTGTTGTACTAAACGTTTATTAAAAGATGTCACTAAATAGGATATCAATACCTTTTTATCTTTTGTTGTAACAGCGTTATTTAAGGTATAAAAGCAGATTTCTATTAATAAATACAGCTTTAATACGCTGTGAGCAAACCTGAACATACACTTTCAGCGTTTAAGAAGCATTCTTTTCAAGAGCATCAACAGTTTACTTTTTCTTCCTCTTCCCCCTTCCTTTTTCTACTCGTTTGAAAACTCGTTAAATAGAATCATCGCAACACCCACTACTGTTTGTTAAACAGCAAGATCAAAGAATCACATTTGCAGTCGTTACTATCGAATCGATTAAGATTAAATACGACTGCTAATATTTTCCCCTCAACCGAACCAGGATCGTTGAAGAGAAAAACTTTCAGGTAACACGTACTTTTCTCGCATTATAGTAAAGGTCGCGAAATAATCAAAAGGATTAAAGGTGGTCTGACTCTCTACAGTTGGAAAAAGAGAGCGTAAGATTATAAGGCAAATGTAATGCGTATAAATAGCATTATTATGAAAAGATCATAAAAGAGGATATATAAATATAGTAATGTAATCATTTATCTGTGTATAGTATCTAATAATAGGATATTTTACAAGAAGTTTAACAAAAAGTATTACGTGTGGTAAAGAAAGAAAGAGACAACGTTGGGGGGAGGAAGGTGCGGGGGGGAGGGTGCCGTGGGTTCAGGAGAGAGAGAGAGAAAGAAGGAGAAAATTAAAAAACATAGGATAGGAAATACAAATATAATAAAGGAATTAATTGTGCAATTCATTCTTAGTATAAAGAAATAGATAGGTTATGTATTATAAACGTCAAGTAAACATATATAAATATATGCAATATTACAATAATTTTTCTTGCCAAATCATTAAAGCAATAATCAAACAAGCAGCTGTTTGTTTATTTTTCTTTTCCGCTCCCCCCCCTCTCTCTCTCTCTCTCTCTCTCCCTCCTTCTCTCTTGTTTATATACATATTAACGATTGCACACAGTTCTTTATCTCTTTTACGAATAGAGAGAATAAAAAGTTACATATGAAATTTGTTATCCTTTCCTTAACTTCAACTTTAATAGATTACTCAATTAGTGAACAGCTTAAAAACGTATAAGAATAGAGATTATATTAAAAAGGGTTAGAAAAAATCAAGTGAATGAACAGAGTAGAATTCTATACGTTGATTTATCCCGTAATTAGTTCACTATTCTCCATTTGGACAATGAGAGAGAGAGAGAGAAAAAGAAACATTTAGAGAATTTAGCAAAGATTGACGAAAAAGACAAATAATGCATTGAATTCATTCGTTTTTCAACGATATGGATATCTAATTAAGTTTTTAAGGGTAAAATGTTACTGAAAGTTCAGCTATTTATAGCCGATCTTTTTACATTTTTTATCTGGCTCTCTTTGACTGGATGCCAGGCTAGCTAATTAATTATTTTTAATTAGTTTTTAGACGGTTTTTTTTTAATAGAATAAGGTTTTATCACTTTTTCTATCGTCACTTTTACTGTTCTTTATACTATTGGGAAGTGGACTACTAACACACCACTACTATCTACTATTTTCTGCCTTATCTTCCCATTCCGTCACCCAATCAAACGTAATTTAGTACCAGTACTCTCTTTCCTCTCACCTCACCTTCTCCGTCCTGCGGACAGTGACTTTCCTCTCTGACTCACTCTGCAAGATTTTCTTTTTTTACATAGAAATTACGTAACAAAACGTGCATAGCTAGCAACTATTTTGTTATATTTGTGATAAAGTAATTGCGACTATAGAAAAGCGCCAATAAACGCTCGAATATCGATCGTCACCAGGTAAACAAATATCGAATCGAAAAAGAGCTTCGCCGCATTCATGGCTTCGCTTTATAACCGGCTCGCTATTACAGACGCTGCCGACCGACCAACCACTATGCCTCCCCGACGACTTTCTCTCCAGAACGAACCTAAAGTTACCATTACTACCGTTGATCCCGATTCGGATTTTCACGAAGACGACGACGTCGAAGAAGAATATTCGAGGAAGATTCAAGGACAAGTTCAAAGAAACCTTTTAAAAGTTCCCGCCCTAAAAACGCATTCCAATAGACGACATTCAATAGCCGCCGGAGCCGGTGCCGCTACGAACGAAGCAAATAATCAGACGAAAGAGAGCCCAAGACGGTATTCTCTAGATTTGGCTCCCAGTAGCGTTTCCAGTATTATGGCCCGAACATCGGACGACTTCAAAAAAGTTCTTAAGGATATGAATTTCAAATTTGTATTAGAAGATATCGACGATAACGACGAAGAAGAGACAAAAAAGAAGACGAGAACGAAGAAGGTTGTTAGAAAAAGTAAAGAACCAAACTCTAGCCGAAAGCAAGTTCGGTGGTCAAGTTCTACTCATAAAAAGACGCTTATTAGATCAGATATTTAATTAGTGCAATATATTCGTATAAATACTATTGTTATTTCTATTTAAATACATTTAAATCTACTTTTTTCATATGCTATTTTATCATTCCATTCACCAGCCAGACTCTCCTTTCACCATTTTTCTCTTCTCTTCTCAATTCTCTCTGAACATTAATCATTTTTCCCCCTATACATTTTCTATAATTTAATGACAATTGCGTCATTAATCGAAACTGAAACAAGCGCTATACTGTTACACGCCGCTATTTCGAACTGTACTGACTATTGAATTTCTCTCTATTTGGTATATACACTTGGCAGATATATTACATTTAACAGTAATATTTTCCATTACTCTTCCCTCTCCGAAGAAACGAGGGAGGGAGGAAGGAAGAAAGTTACGGATAGACAGATAGATAGATAGATAGATAGACAGACATATATCTAAATAATAAATATGTACTGTGTATATCTAATATATATTCATAGGGGAAACGCAAACGCAGCGAGAATGCCTATAATCGGACAGCAGGACATGGAAACTTAATCAATCCTTGTATTTCACTTCTTTGCATTCTTTTCTTTCTTTCCCAGAGGTAACCCAAACAAAAATGAGCCTATAAACGATTAAAAGAATGACTGAATGAATACCTCTTAAAAAACCGATCGATAGGCCTAAAGTCTATTTGCGAATCTATAAATATTTCCAGGCGTACGCTTAGCTTCTATTAATAGTCTTTTAAAGTTGTTTTTAAAAATGAATGGAAGAAAAATAAAGGTTATAAAATGATATAGGTTCCAATCGGTTCCTTCCTCTTTCTACTCTCTCTCTCTCTCTCTCTCTCTCTCTCTCTCTCTCTTCTCTCTCTCTCTCTCTCTCTCTGTCCAAACAATCTAATTGGAAAGTTTGAAAAGCAGCAATAGAAAAAAAAGGATCTAAATTAGATTGATTAATAGGAAAAAGAGTCGTGATTTTTATTAAATTTGCCTATATTACATTTTTTTTCTTTTCGGTTAATCCCTCGATGTATAAATAGATTTTTATAAAAATAAAGACACGTGATTAGAAGGAAAATACGAATAAACAAGTTGCGTGATACAAAACGTTCAGTGAAATTACCCGACAGAAAAAACCGGAAAAGAGGAAGGACGGAGAAAGAAAGAAGGAATGAACGAATGAAAGAAAAAGAGAAAAGTATATTCAAGATTGAAGAATGAATGATATATGCTTAAAAGTGACTGAATTTTTCATTTAATTCTTTATGAAACGACTGTAAAAGATATTTGCTGATTTTCTACCGTTATTCAACACGCATTGAACGGCCAACGGCCAACGGCCAGCAGCCAACAGCTTGTCTTAAATGTATAATCTCTTTTTTTGTATCGTAAATAATTGTAGACTTATTTTCTGTTGTTGGCGTTTTACGATCAATTGTATTTATAGCCTCAAAGTATCTGCTGAACGCACTTTACACTTGTCTTTCATACCAATTCAATTGCACTCAAGTATATACTATATATCTAATATATTTATATATACATTCATACACTCGGACGTAGACGTTCAAACATTTCAGCTGAAAAGCTGAAACTGCACACTGACAAACAAAAAAACCGTATTTATCTCATTCATCTTCGTATTATTCATATTCTCATCGAATTTCAGCAATTACCACTGTTTTTAGACGCTTTTATTTACATCTTTTCCTTCTCACTCCCACTCCTTCTCCCCTCCCCTTCCTCTTCTTTCCCTTTTTATTACGATCTCATTTCTTCTCCGTTTCCCCTCTAATTAATCGTACAACTCTGTTTCTTTCTTTCATCTGGGCCAAACAGTATAACAAAGTGAAGAAAGAATCTGGTCACCGCCTAAAAGCAAGTGTTTTAATAAGGAAATTGTACAAAGCCCACCAGAGAATTAATCACAACTTATTAATTATGACGAGAAAAACTAGCAAAACTTTTTACAACCAAATATAATAAAAGAAGCAGAAAAAAGGAGAGAAAGAAAATCCCTTCTTAATCTTAAATTACGTATAAAATTTTAATACGTAGCCATTCAACTGTTCTTTACTTTTCTCCTACTTTCTTTTTCTCTCTCTCTCTCTCTCTCTCTCTCTCTCTCTCTCTCTCTCTTTCTCTCCCTTCCTCTCTCCCTCTCTCACTTCTATAATTCGTCATCCAATTAAGTATACTTTTTTCTCCTTATTCATCATTATTCAAGTACTTTTTTTGCTTGTGGACTACTTATTCTTATCTTTATCTCTATTAAATCTAAAAGTCCTCTAGTTTTTCTTTTCATTTGCTCCTCTTTGCTGTTTCTTTGAAAGTAATCTTTGAATAGAAGAAAATCTTTGATAAATGTTTATTTTTAGCCTCTTCTCTTATCGGTACACTTTCAATTTTCTTCTTTCGCTCTTTCGATAATCTGTTTATAATATTGTACCTATGAAATATTTACTATCTCTTTGTATCTTGTATCATGTCCACTATCTACTCCAACTGTTCTATTTTAATAGTATTTCAAGTAGATATTTCTTTTTATACTCTAAAACACGCCTCCGCACGCACGCGCACACACACACACACACACACACACACACACACCGTCCACTTGTTCATTACCATTTCTGCTCGATAGATGGCGTACACGGTTGTATAAATTCTTTTTCAAAGAAAACTCTTCTATATTCTCAATTAACAAACCAAGGATTGATTTAATTGAATATTAAAGAGGCACAGGGGCGAACTGAGAGGAGAAAGCGAAAAAAAGTGGAAAGATAAAGGAATCCTCTTGAAAAGTGGTAAACGGCCTAGAGAAGAGTGCTTGACCCTAAGCACACTATCCGAATCATCTTTTTCCTCTCTTAGGCTATAAAAAAGAACAATAACGCTAAAATGACCTAGAACACATATAAAGAAAGCATTATTTTGTTATATACTTTTGCTAGAGATTTGTAATGATTGAATGAATAAAAGACTTGAACGTGATTAATTAGGGTTTATGAATTTTTTACAAGCAAACCTGATCGAAAGTCGGTTCAAAAGTGATTTAATTATCAAAGTTGACAGGCAATTGTGTCTTTTATTCTCGTTGAAACAGATTAGTTTATCAGAGAGAACGAAGTAGAGCGTCGTTTAAATTTTCAATCTCTCACTACTGCCAATGATAATTCCATTGGTATTTGTTATAATCCTCAATAATTCTTTCCTCTTCTTCGTACGATTATCTTCGCAGCAATCTCATAGATCAAATATCTCAAATTCAAAGTTCGTCCTCTCCTTTACTAATCTGGATTTTCTAATGGACGGCCGACCAGATTCTTCGAATAGTTTGTTTTGGTTTTGGAAACCAAGTACTTCGCAATTAACTAAATCCTGGCTAGAATTCAGCTGGAATTTCTTGACGAAAATTACTTGCGTCAGTCTATTTTAGCGTCGATGAAAGTTACACTAAAATTCTCCATTCTATTCCCAAATGGATATCTGCAAACTTTCACAGATAATTATCACTTTTTTACTTGGAGACGTCTAAATTTCACGTTAAATATCGTCTCTAAAAGAATTCTCATTCAAATCCTATTCAACTACATCGAAGAGATTTTGCAGGAGAAGGAAAAGTTACCATCTACGATAATGTCTATCTATAAACGGTAGTCAGATAATCCTCACTCACAGCGGCAATAAAGAAAAAGCCCATTCCTAGTATTGCAGCAATAAGGATCAACTTTCTGCTCTCACCGGCTGCCAGTACAGTCGAAAACCATTGAAGGAGTAGGAACCACATGAACGGTGTATGGAAGCCGGTTATCAATCTAGGCGAATGGCAAGCTAATGTCAGAGATATAGGCCAATGTTAATCCATTGAATTCGATAGACTATCTATACATTTACCAGAATGAAACTAAACAGTCTAAAAGAACGAAGAAAATACAAGAATTTCAACTATATTGTCTGAATACGGAATAAGCGTGGGCTAGACATTTCGAAATGCTTTCAAAACCTTTCAATTCAACTAATTGAATTCAAACCAATTTTGTCAATTTCGCAAGATATGAGATTTTATAACGCAATAGGCTTTTTAACTGTATTGGTAAATTATAATTTAGAGTTTGAACAAATTTTTGTTCAATTGTTGCTACTGTCTTCTTTCTCCTTTCTTCTTTTAGCTCTATTTATTTAATAATGATTCCTCTTTTCAATCAAATTTGAATTGACAATTGTTGGATTTAATTCGCAAGCCATCCAAAAATCGTACGAACTCTCCTTTGCCTCCTTTGGATCTCCTTCTCCGGCCATCCATCTATGAGGTTGGTATATTACGCTGCCGTCAGGTCGACGTTTTGGGTCTCCATTCCCATCGATTTCCCATAGGGGACCGTGTTCATAACCACTGGGAACTCTTATATATAAAAACTCATTCTTTTTCATATCCTTGAATGGCTTGTGAATATCGCCGATATGCTTGTACATTCCACCGGAACCAGTGCCGTTCAAGAAGCAAGCGTGAATTTCACAAAAGGCGTCATTTCCTTTAGTTTCCGAATGGTCATGAATTCCGCAATCAACTCCCTTATCGGCCAACCAAAATTGAATATGGCATATTTTTTTCAGCTCAATCGTGCCGGTCTTCTTATTCTCTCTCTCGATTTGAACCGTAAAGCCAGTCATATTGAAAAATCCCATATCTCTGTAAGGTTTAAAGCCAAATGGTACGACTTTTTCGTCCACTAAATTCGCTTTTACTTCCACCGACTCGACGCTCCTTATGAATGGTACATCGCCGTCTAAATACTCCAAATCGGGTATCATCCACAGGAAAGTTGAATCCTCATCCTCAGTCCAAATTTCCAAATCTTCACTGGAAAGCTTCATCGATCGCGTACCGTCAGGATTGATTACGTTCCTTACCATGGTGGTAGGCGCATTATTCGAAGTTTTATAGTATATAGCTCCGTCCAATACCTTCGCCATCAATCCTTTGGGTATCTTTACCGAACTATTAGGAGGTAAATAAGCCAAGGAGATGGTGTGCTTGTGGATTTTTATCAGTTGCTTCTTTAGAAAGTAACTCTGTTGAATTGCCGAAGGTCTTTGATAAGGAATAGTTGCGACTACTTCCGTTTTAAGGGAAGATTTATCTTCCTTTTCGTCAGATTTTTCTTTGGTTTTCTTCTCCATCATTTCCAATACGATTTCATAAGTCGTTTTCACGTCTGAACAATCGAACGAATTGTAATAGACATTCAATTCGCAAGGTTTCGCCTCGTAATAGGTTTTCACCGAATAGCCAATTGTTGCAAAGTCCAATCTACCATTCTTATTGAAGTCGGCAACTGCAATTCGAGCGGCTGAATCTTTTGATACTTGATACTTTGTAAATTGACCTTTGCTCAAATCAAATGGTTTGTAATAAAAGACTCCTTGAGTTGGAGGATCGCCTCGAAGAGCTACGAGAAATTCGTCATCTCCATCGTTGTCGAAATCCTTGGCAATAATATAATGTCCCGGACCTTCACCTTTGTCGTTTGGCTCTCCGTAAACGTCCAATACGTAACGCGTGAATTTGGAGTGCTCCAAGTCGCCGATTGAAACAGCATTATCTCGAACATAGACGGCAACAACATTTCCGTGGAATGGTCCAATCGTTGCCAAATATGCGAATGGATCGTCTCCTACTCTACCCGAAGTGATGTTTCCGCATCCATACCAGCCGGTCGTAGTCTTTTCGCACAACGTTCCTTTGGCCAGATTCTTTTTCACGAATTTCTTCTGTTCGGTCGAATAGTACAAGTAGGTGATACCCTCTTGCGAAGCCAATAGGACTGAATCTAATTGGTCACCGTAGTAGTCTTTGCGGTATTTCTTCTTTTCAACGCCGTGAATAACGTGAAAGTACTCGTTGTCAACAATCGTCTCTTGCCATTCTTTTACCTTATCGAGTTGGTTGAGCGGTGGAGAAGTAAACAGTTTCACTTCGCACACCGAATGAACGTCGTGGGCTTTTCCGACAACCGGAAGAATAAGAACTTCTATTCTCTCCGTTTGGGTAAAATGTCCAACGACTAGTCTATGCGTTCCAGTTGATCTTCCGATATAGTGCTTTTTCCATTCTTTATCCATTGATAAATTATCCTTGCCGGGATTCTCCAACCAATGAACAAGACCACCTTTCTCGTTTATGTTGTCCATATTTGGTCCGTATTCCGACGTAATAATAATGTCCTGAAGGCCATTTTGATTAATATCGAAACTATCCATTCCAACTGGCTGATTTAGCTTCGTAATCAGGTGACTTGTCCATTTTTCTGGCTTTCCGTTAGTGGAACCGTTTAGGGCACCTTTCTTATGATCTCCATTAACACCATTCGTACTCTTTTCGGTCAACGCCGTTTTTGTTGTTGTTATTGTTGGTATTTCCGTTGACAATGGTACATCGACTTTGTTGGCGTTTGGATTTTCAAACCATCTAATGTCGCCAACATTCAAACCATAACCAATAATATCTTGGTAGCCGTTAGCATTTATGTCCGACGAACTAATCCAATAGCCATCCTGTCGGTTTCCTTCCAAATTTAACTTTTGAAAATCGGGAGAACCGGACAACTCGTAGGTGAAATCAACTTCGGCATGCTTATAGGATAGCATATTCGTTTTAAGCATATGATTTACAGTACGAATTGCCAAAGCGGCCGTTGTTAACGTTTGATTGCAGGCGGCCGCCTTTGGTAATACTCCCAATCCTCCGACAAAGCAATTGTCGATATTCCATACTTTGCAATTAACATCGACTACCGAATCTTTTTCGTTCTTTCCCATTCTAGTTACACCGTTTACGTGGGCGGATAGGCCAGAAGTCATAAACTGCGGACTCGAGCCGGGAAGGAACGAACCCATCGACGTAGCCGCCTTCAACATATCTTTCATCATTGAACTTAACGTTATTCTATCGGACGAATCGATCGTATAGTGAAAGGTTGGCTGCGGCATTCCTAGAAAGTCTTTGTACTCTTCGCTGAACGTAACCATATTAGACTCCGATTGTTTAACTATACCGAACCATCTAAAGTCAACAATTAGACGAGGATCGACGTTGGGAGCAACGTCCCCGTAGGAGAAGGCATCACGATGAATTTGACAATGCCAAGGTCTATCTTCGGAGACGGGAATATAACATTGCGGATCGGGATCGTTCATAGGAATGGGAATAGGATCGTTGGGATTCTTTTTTTGATACTCTTTAATAGTTGCGGCGAATTCGCTATTGGGCTTAGTTAGCCTATCGATAGTATCTTGATTGAGAACAATTTGACAAAAGGCCATCGGCTGTTCGGTAAGATATTTACCAAGTTTTTGAGGGCGAATATCAGAAGCGTATAGTAATTGGGCGCTTAGCACAGTACCACAGCAAACAACAACAATTTTCGCCTTTATCTTAATGAATCTTTTATGAAGTAAGTTCTCAACGAGTGCATACTCAATATGATTTCCCTCCTTGTTACGAAACAATTTCCTACAGATATGCTGCTCCATAATACGAAAGCGATTCTTTTCCATACTACAGGCCAACGACGGATTCGAAGCTCTATAAATAACGCTCGGATCTTGGGCGTGTTTGCCGAGAATTGTAGCGGAGGAGGACCATTCAACAAATTCGCTGTTGCGTATACGACGTCTCGCCGCCAAAGGAAGACTTTTCGGCTTGTTTTTTTCTAGAGGAATTTCATCGGCGTAAGTCTCTCTTAGGATCTGCTTGACCAAATTATGACGGATCGAATGATCGAAAACATCGCTCGAAACGTTAAACAACTTTTCGGCTTCGTCATACAATGTTTCCCATTCTTCGTAAGGAATGATATCGGGCAATTCAACCGACTCATTCATTCGAGGACAGGCGGCAGTCCAATGAGTGCTCATACCACCCACCATATAAGTCGCGCCGGCAGCCGCCATATTATCATCATCCTTTTGATCCGGATTCTGATTTTTTAGCTGATAAGTACCAAGCTTATTCGACGGAACTCGAAACGCTCCGGGACCAAGTGTAGGAGTAGGAGCCTTATTGACCGGAGTTGACAGATTATGCCAATGAGCGCGAATGACACTCGCAAACGGGTCGACATCCTTTTGAAAGACCGACGTATTTTTCAAATGTTCACCAGGCACCACGGAACCAAAAGCCCCAATGTCAATCATTAACACTTTGGCGTCCGATTCATCCAGTATTTTACGAGCATACGTAGCACCGATAGGTCCACTTCCAATAATCAACACATCAGTTTCCAGACTGCCAATGGGATCGGTACTGACGTTAATAAGAGGTTCATAATCTTTAATCTTGACCATCTTTCCTAAGCGAAATCTAGATGCAGAAGAAAACAATTAACAATCCTATTGTATAATAAAAGTCAAACGTTCCTTATTACCTTTTCACACGAGAAATATAACTATGATATTTATCTACAATTTAGATCGTATTAGGTCTTTTGTTTCTTAGCAGTCCACCTTCGTAGCAGAGCAACAGCAGCAGCAGCAGCAGCAGCAGAAGCAGAAGCAGAAGCAGAAGCAGAAGAAACGGTAGAAACTAAGACAGCAACAAAGCCATTTGAAAATTTTCCACTATTTATAGGCGAAACGAAATGATTTTTTATGTCAATTTTTTTCAATTTTCGTCGAAGACTTACAGTTTTATCCGTCTTGCTTACAGTCCTAAAAGTTGTTGTTGTTGTTGTTGTTGTTGCTGCTGCTGTTGTCATTGCTATTTCTTCTATTGATCTAATTACACGTTATACTTTATCAAGAAAGCAGAACAATTAATCCTATAAATTTGACTGTCTTTATTTTTTGTCGTCTTGTAGGATCTACTCAAAAACAGATGACATATAAAACGGAGGCGGGGCGGAACAACAACACTGAGATTTAGGACAATGAGTTTAACGATTAATTCGTTCAGTATTTCTATTGGAAACTCCGTATCACTCTTATCATCTTTTGATACTATTCAATAAACAGACAGTATATCGACACTATCAAATGGCCAATATTCCTCGTCAACTGCAAAAATATCGAGATGTCATCGAGAAATCTAAACTAGAATACGTTAAAGTTATAATTTGCGATGAAAAGGTCAAAGTTGATATTGATGACAGTAAATTGGGTGGATATCCTTGCCTTCCAAAGAATATTGAATATCCTTACGATTCAAAAGGGAATCCCCTTATTCTCCAAGCCCAATTAAACTTTAACGAAATACCGACTCTGAACTCGTATCCGAAGACTGGCCTACTTCAATTCTACTTGGCTTTGGACGACGTCTACGGAATGAATTTCGATAATCCAACGGATCAGAAAGATTTTCGGCTTATCTACGTGAAAGAATACGATAAGAACAATAGGCAAACAGATTTTTCGTTTGTCGACAATCACTTGAAAAGTTCGTCGTGCACTCTGCCAGTCATAAAACAATTCCGTCTAACCTTCGAGAAAGATTACGACTACGTTAGCATGCAAGATTGCAGATTCGAAAAGTTCTTTGGTATGGAATATGACGAATTTATCGATAAATTCCCCTCTAAACACGAAGAGGTAGTTGAAGAGTTCTTCAATAGAAGAGGTCATAAAATAGGTGGATACGCTAATTTCATACAAAACGATCCAAGGTCTAACTCCTCTTATAAAGATTATATTCAAATCTTACAACTCGATTCGGAGGACGACAAAATCTGTTGGGGAGACGTCGGCGTCGGAAATTTCTTCACCACGGAAGAGAAATTAGTTAAACTCGATTTTTCCTCCTCGGTACTTTACAATTACGACTGCTAACGGAAGGGATAATAAAAAAGACGCTCTGTCTAAGTTTCTAATAAGATCGTTTATGATTATTGTCTGCGCTCTTTTCTTATTCCCCTCACCCGCCACGTAATCAATTCAGGTTATTCTCTACCGTTCAACGTCAACCTCACTGACCCTGTTTGTTTACGATCAAAGGAATTTAAAAATATTTTGCAACTACGTTTTAAAATTTCTTTTCTTTCTTATATTCTCCAAAACGAAGCTATATAACTTTATATCTATTTTATGTCTTCTCTTGCTTCTATCTTCCTTATGTTCTTCCTCTTTCGCTTTTCTCGTTTGTCTTCCCTCTCTTCAAATAGGGATCGTTTGAAAAAGATCGGATTGAGGAAGAAGAATAAATGTATCATTCTTACGACTCGATCTCCTCTCTTTACTGTCCTTACACTTGTTCAACTTTCTATCTATCGGCAACAAAAGCCTAGCTGAAGCGTAGGCGTAAATTTGCTATTCATGTCTAAAGCTTCCCGACGCAATTCCACGTATTCTCTGTAAACGAAAGTAAGGAGTTAATAAATAAAAATGTAATTTCAGCTTTCGGTAACAACGAACGACTGCTGAGATGGAATTTGTAAATAGGTGAAAATAGAATATTTGAAATAAACTAATCGGTTAATTAATCAACTTTTAGGCACCCAGCAGGTTCAAGCGTAACTTTACTTTTATTGCCTCTCTTTATGCCCTAACCCTCTCTCCGTTACGGTAACAGGTTGAATAGAAATTATATCTCTACTCTTTTAGGAAATCTCATTCATTAAACGTTTCGAGTTGGAAATTTCTATTCATTTCATTTAGCTATTAATAAGCTATTTGCATTTGAATCGAGACTTGTTTATATGATATAAACACCCTTCTCTATTAAAGAAACGCCTACAACTAATTCTTAATCCTTTTTACACTTTTTTCAAGCATTATTTCATTTATTGATTCTAGCTCGAAGACTTTTTATTGTCTTTCGAAAACTGTTATATACTAATCTCTATATATATCTATTTACGAAGTACCTGAATTAATTACGCAACCTTTTGGCAGAGAGTTATGATAAACTTAAAAATAGTTCTATTTTCGGGTTTAGTTGTTTCTTTCTCTTTTTTTTTTTTAAAAAAAAAAGCAAACACTGACTTAAGGAAGAAAATATAGATAACAACTATCTTCTGTCTCTTAAGACTGCTATTTTCATCAATATGACCTATCAAAATTTCTAAAAAGTTAATCCACATTCAACAGAATCGATATGGAATTCGTAGAAAGCAAACTAGTAGGCGTTCTTTTATGTGCAATTGCTTTAGCGTGAATCTAATTATAGACCAAAAATAATGCTATTATAACTTCTTAGTTTGAAAAATCAAGCAAATTAAGTGCTTTCGCTTCAAACTACATTCAAGTTTTTAGTTTACTTTGAGCATTTGCTTTAAGTAATTAATCATTGGTTAAATTCTTCCATCTTTCCTCCTTCCTTTCGTAAGTAATCGTATTTCCGCAAAACGTTGCGTTATACTTAAATAGTGCTATTAGCCAGTGCTAAACCACTTTTTTGCTTATTCATGAACTTGTAATATATTCTAGATATTAAAAATAAAATATTTATTTTCACATTATCATTCAAATGGATTGGTGTTTGATGAATTATAATATTATAAATATCCTTGACAACCAAGACAATCAGAAAATGTCTATAAAAATAAGTTCAGACATTTATGCACTTCATATCGGCACCAACTCTTGACGCCCATTGAAAAATGCTGATGCTATCTTTGATCATCTCCTCTCTTCTACTGTTCGGTAGACTATCGTCAGGTAGATTCTACTAATTTTTAATAACTTTTCGAAACATCTTTTTGCAGTTGGTCTTCAAGCGGCTCGAATTACAACAACCGAAATCTACAATTGCCAAAATGGACAAACGGTAACAGCTAAAACTTTCTGCTCTTTTTGCCAAGTTGGAAAGGCTTTAAACGAAGATAAGACAATCTGTACAGGTAGGAAACATACAATCTTGCTGCGAAAATTACTAATTTAAATTGAATCTCGACCACATTATTTTTTAATTCATTGTTAAGCTTACAACTTTCAATAGAAAACAAAGCTATAACATTTTCAAACATCTATAAGCTATAATTATTAATAACCTTTATCCAATTTCCCCTTAAGAATGTCCGACCGCCTGCAAAACTTGTACAAATTCCACTCAATGCAATCAGTGCTTTGATAATTACACCTTCAATAACGTTTCCAAACAATGCATCGCCTGTTCTTCATCATGCTCAAAATGCACCTGGAATAATCAGCAATCTCGAACAGTTTGCGATATTTGCAAAAATGAATATACTTTGGATACGACGAACAATTGCAAATGTAAGTATTTCTTTCAACATCATCTAGAAAAGCTACATCAAAGAAACAGATTATTTACCTATTTCTTTTTACATAGCATGTGGACAGAATTGTAAATCTTGCTCCTACTCCGTGGAAAATGGTATCACTTGCAATCAGTGCCATTCCAATGCCTATAGAGAAATATCAACAGCATCTATTAAATGTAACTTGTGTTCTTCTGCAATATCTGGTTGTCTCACTTGTTCTGATGGAAAAACCTGCACAAAATGCTTATCGAATCAATATCTTTTAATTGACCAAAAGGAATGTTTACCATGTAGCAGTGTCCATCCAATGTGTATAGATTGTAGCAGAAATTCTGGAACAACTGTATGCATTAAATGCCAAAATGGATATTTTGTAGATGGCGTAACTTGTTCGCCCTGTCCTCTCAACTGCAATTCGTGTTCTCAACAAAATGGTGTTATTACCTGCAAAAAATGCAAAGCTGACTACACTCTTTTGAATCAAAGGGTGTGCAACTCGTGTCCAAGGAACTGTCTCAAATGTCATCATTCCAATGGTGACCTTGTGTGTTCAACAAATGGTTGCGAGTCTGGTTATGCTTTAAATTCGGATAATTTATGTAGTAGATGTCCTTCAAATTGTCTACTTTGTACATACAATCCATCAACTTCACAAACTGAATGCAATGGCAATGGCGCCAGTCATTCTTGTATTGAAAATCAACAAGGACAATCATGGACAAAAAAGAATGATGGAACTTGTTCAGGTGACAATCATAATTGAATATTTTATTGTTTTTATTATCTAAAATTGTCTTCAAATGCGTACAGAATGTCCATTGAATTGTCTAAAATGCTACTTTAAAGACAATCAAGCATCAACCCCTATGTGTTATCCTTCAAAATGTGCTGACAATTATGGATATGACGATACAAGTGGAAATTGTTTTCCATGTCCTGATGGCTGCAGATTATGTAAAAAAAGATCTGGTGAAAACATATGTTTAAAGTGTCTTGATGGCTATGGAGAAAGTTTAAATCCAAATGGGCAAATTGAAAGTTGTATATCTTGTAGCTCATTGGACAATTGTGAAAAATGTATAATGATTGATAATGGCTTGAAATGTTTGGATTCTCAGTGTGTAAATGGTAAAAAATTTACTCTTCCAAACAAAGATTGTTCAGAGGATTTACCTACTCCAACATCAACTCCAAGTTCTACACCTTCAACAACTACAGAAGGAGCAACTTCTTCTCCAGTCACACATCCTAACAGCGTAACACTTACATCACAATCAACTCCAGAATCTGTAACTACTTCTAAAGCTGCATCGGCTGTATCAACTGTCTCAACCATAACAAGTGAATCAACTCCATCAGATGCATCAACTGCTTCAGATGAATCAACTGCGTTAAATGAATCTACTGAAAATATTGCATCAACAACGTCAACAGAATCTACAGAAAATATTGCATCAACAGCATCAACTGAAACAACTCTACCACCATTTGAAACAACATTTCCTATCATTCATTTCGATAAAAAGAGATCTGTACAAAAAAGGAGTTTACCAACTCAAACATGCACTACAGCAAACTTTCAAAACTGTAAATCTGACAGTTTAAATGTAAATGCAGATCAATCATGTGGCTGCAGCAGATGTGTAGATAATTTTATTTTATCCAATGATCAAAGTCAATGTCTTGACTGTAATTCATTCACTTCTGGGTGCAAAGTATGCACTGAAAGTAATTCCTCACCCAATTCTATTCAATCTTGCTCAAAATGTCAAGATAACTATGGTTTGATTTCAACTGGAACTGGAACTTGTACTCCATGTGAAGCAAATTGTTTAGAATGTACTGTCAATTTAAGTGGCTCACCAACCACAACATGTACAAACTGTAATTCTGGTTATGTTCTTAATTCATCAAAGAAATGTATCAGATGTCCAACATCTCCACTTCCTTGTTCTGAATGTAGAATTGATCCAGTAAATGATGAAAGCTCTATTTGCTTACAATTTGGTTGTTCAAATGGAGGTTCTTTCAGTGATAAAGATTTCAGTTGCCAACAGTGTTCAATAAGCAATTGCAAATTATGTACTAAAGATACTTCTGATAATGATAAATGTCTATTATGCAATGATAGATACTTTTTAGATAGTGGTGGAAGCTGTGTTCCTTGTATATCAAACTGTAATATGTGTACAGATGCAACTAGTTGTTTGGGAGATGGCTGCAATGAAGGCTTTATCAAGCACAGAACAGATGGAACATGTACTTCATGTGGAGAAAGAGGAATAGCATTTTGTGAATATGAAAGCTTTACTTCTAATAATATTCTACCAAAGATTTGTAAACAAGGATTTTTCCTAAACACATCTCCAACACCAAATACATGTGAAGGTATCAATAATTTTTTATAAATGATAATTTTGAGAGAGATAATGACTATTTTGCTAATTTTTCAGAGTGTGATGAAAATTGCATGGAATGTTCAACAGCTGGACAACATAAATGTGATGTTGGAAAGTGCAAGGTTGGATTCTTCTATAATTCTGATGATCAGAAATGCTACAAAAATAAGGCTGGATGTGAAATCTCTATTCGATCTGGCACTCAAACAATATGCCAATCTTGTAATACAGCAAATAGTACCCTTTCAAATGGAAATTGTAAGTTGTGTCCAACTGGTTGCAATGGATGCAGTATTGATTCAACAAGCAATCAATTATCCTGTTCATCTTGTAAAAGTGGATATTACAAATCAAATAATAATTTATGTGTGCCTTGTCCAATTGGATGCAAAACTTGCTTATTAGATGGAGTAGAGCTCAAATGTACAAGTTGTCAAACATCTTTTGGTCTTAAAGGAGGATTGTGTGAATCTTGTGATACTTCTGAATGTGAAAGTTGTCTATTTGATGACAATTCTATGATTTGTGAAAAGTGTGCTGACAAGTTTTATGTGAACAGCAACAATTGTGGAAAGTGTCCATTATACTGTAGTGAATGCTCATATAATAAGAGATATGAATGTTCAAAGTGTTATGATGGCTATGCAAAAACTTCAGATGGCCAATGTATAGTTTGTCCATCCAATTGTAAAAAATGTATTGCTAACTCTCAACGAAATTCAATCTGTACAGAATGCAATTCAAACAGATACTCTCTTCAAAGTGATGGAATTTGTAGGCTTTGCTCTGATGTTACCTTTGGAAACTGTGAAACCTGCACTTCTGAATCAAGTGCAAAGAATGCAAAATGTTTGACGTGTGGTGTAGGCTTTGCTCTGAAAGATGATGAATCAGAGTGTATTTCCTGTCCTATTAATGGTTGTGGACTATGTGTTCATGGAAGAGAATGTTTAAAATGTAAAAGTGGATTCTATCCAATTAACCATAACAGAGAATGTGGGCGCAAATGTTATGAATGTGAAGGAAATGAAAGTGAATGTGGTAAAGCAATAAATGGAAATAATACTTTATCAGATAAAGTAAAGGAGGTTGAATGTGGTAATGGGGATTGTTGGGCATTTAGAATTGAATCAAAAGATGGTATATTGTACTCAAGGAAATGCTCAAACAGAACATGTGTTGAAATATCTGAAAATGAGAAATGTGATAAGATTGATGGTTTTAATCATTGTGAAAAGTGCTGTTATGGTGAAAATTGTAACACTTGGCATTTAGATGGAAAAGCTGGTACTGGACGTATTCTGTTTTCATTTGCTTGTTTTGGTTTATCTATAATCTACTATATTCTTTTTTAAATTGATAAACGACAGTAACTTGATAACTTGATAATGTAATCAAAAATATATTGTCAGTTTTAGAAGATTTTGAATTATTTTGGTTTGTTTCCAACACCTTCTATTAATATTATAGTTTTAATTTTCTTCAGTTGCTTCAAAGATGTTGGCATATTTTCACCATTTTATATGAAATTCCTTTTGTTTTAATTCTGTTATTTGTGAAACTTGCTTTACAAAAACAGTTTTTTTAAGCAAAAAACAATGATTTTTTGTCAATTTACAAAATGAAGACATTAAGTATGGATGATGTGTGATCTGTGAAGTTCTTGTCATCTCATATCGCTCACTGCTTATTAAGAAACTATTGTGCACATATTAAAATGATAAATCCTTTTGAAGCATTCTTTCTTGTCTTCACCTTTCTTTTGTTGGCATTATAAAAAGAAGTTGAACATTTTATACTATGAAACGATCTGACTTGTAATCAGTGACATGGAGATTGCAAATTAATTAATCTAGAATATGAATGAAATTTTTCAATAGAAAGATAATATCACATACATTTTCATTATTCAAGTCAATGTGATTTATGCCTATATTGCAGCGTCAACTGCTTGAAGCAGAATATAGAGACCTACATGAATATAATCAAATTTTTTCATTTGACAAACAAAATTTTTTGCCAAACAGATGATATTGTTTTATTTTAAAAAGGTTTTGTAAGATAACACCGCATTAAATTATTATTTATCATCCTTTGTTTAAAAAATCCTTTTCTTCCTTGATTACTTACAAAAATAGAAGCAATCACTTACATTCCATAAATAATATACTATTTTGAATCCTTTAAACATCAAACTTAAATTAGTCACAAAACGTCAAAAAAAGATCTTGTTTGAAGATTAATGAAGGGGCATTTATCTCGCAATTTACAGTATCCTTTTCATGAGAAATTAATATTGCCCAATTTATTGCAAGCCATTTTCTAACTATCTCTAACCCCTGAAAATAAAAGTTTAAATACATTTGTATAAGATCTAGTGATGCCCATTTGTCTATTATCTTTTCTTAATTGAACCAAAAATTTTTACTCTTAAAGTCTTCAGTAACAAAATGTCAGAATGATCTTTTAGATATATAAAAAATAGCCTGAAAGTTCTCTCTTTTGAATAGAATAAATTAGATAATCGCTTCAATCAGTTTCCAGAAGTTTAACTCTTATTCGCCATGTATTTGAGGATTTGTATAAATATAAGTAAAAATTGAAATATTTCCAACAGTCAGACTCATCTAGCAAACTGTTCTTTTTAGGTATTTTAGGTATTAGGAACTGAGGCCATATGGAAAGTCTCATTTAATAAATGTTTGAGGCTAGCATTAAATCTGTAAGCAATTTTGTAACAAATCTTTTACAGAGAGTTGTGAAAATTTAAATGAAACATGTAGAAACTATTGTAACATGGTGTATGTTTAGTCATTTGACATAGCAACAATATATTGGCACAGTGCCAGTATTTTCAGTACCCAATCTTATGCTGTTTTTCAAATTTAACCTTGCATTCTAAGACTTAAATCTTTAACCCCTATCGGAATTATTTAAAAGTACTGACCCATATTATTTATAGCTGTTTTAAATTAATCCTAGTTTTTATAGATATTATATATATTATTAAATATTTATAAATAGTAAATCAATTATATTTAGTCCTATTTGTTACATATTTGTTATGCCACTATATGTTGTTACATATACAGTAATCCGCTTAAATTTTGGAACACCCTAAATTTTGATAATAATGGTCAAAAATGTTTTTTCCCACGAAAATAGTTTTCTTTTGTCTAAATTTATATAGATAAAGAGTAATATTTATGTAATATTGAAAAAAATTGAGAAAATGATGATATTTGGGAAAATTATTAGCAAAATACTTTTTGTAATTTTCATCAATTTTTTCTGTATTTGGCCCTAACCATAACCCTTTTAATTATTGGAGCAGACGCTGGATATCCAGTTTGGCATTAAAAAAAACATTGTAAACTAAAATTTTTTAGACTTATTCAATTCTCCATGTTAAGTATATCTATTATTGTCAATTTTAATTATATTAGTTAATTTTTATTGTATTTATTTAACTATGACATGGAGTAAAGACATAAGGGATCTTGAACTAAGGAAATATATGGAAATAGGAAAATTAAGAGCAACAGCAAGAGTTTTGGGGATGGCACCTTCATCAGTTAGCAATATTCTGTGATACAATCCACCAGAACAGGAGCATAGGGTTTTTCACATTTAACCTTGCATTCTAAGACTTGAATCTTTAACCCATATCTGATTCGTTTGAAAGTATTGACCCATATTATTTATAGCTATTTTAAATTAATACTAGTTTTTATAGATATTTTATATATTATTATATACAGTATAGGCAAAAAGTCCCCAGCCACCTTGTAAAATTTTTTGTTTTGATATTAAGCTATACTGAATAGCTACTTTGAATTGGTAATAATAATGATTAATATGTATAAACTAATATCCTTTACGAAAAATTATCAAAAAATTGTTTTTCTTTTATAAAATCCTGTTTTAGTAATTACACCTCAAAAAAAGGGGTTAGTTAAAAATGAGTCACCATCTATTTAATCAAAAAAAAAGGGGGTTAAGCTGCATAAATCATATAGGAAAGTATTTTATTATAATTATATCTTTGGTTTTTCAAAAAAATAATGGTCATTGATAAACAAATTTGTTATTTGGTTGTTGAAAAATGCCAAGAAGGGCTATCATTGAACAAAATTGCCAAAATGTTTAAAATTTCTAGCTTCAGTGCCTAAAATATCTGGAAAATGTTTCAATTGCATCATACAATTGAAGATTTACCCAGATGTGGCAGACCAGTCAAATTAAGCAAGCAAGATGAGAGAATATTATGCCTTATATCAAGCAGAAATCCTTTCTGGGGAGCAAAAAAACTTTTGTCTGCCTCTAAACCAGCATCAGTTATATTCGTATCAACATGTAAGAATGTTTTAAGGAAACATAACTTGAGAGGCTATGTTGCAGCAAAAAAATCCCTATTAAAAAAAAAAACACTTGTCAAATAGGAGAAACTTTTGTAAAAGACTCCTCTCTTGGAGCACAGAGCAAATTAATTCAATTGTATTTTTGGATGAGACAAGGATAGATTTATATCCAAAACACTGGCAGTTTGTCAGAAGGCATCCAGCTAATAGATATAAGGCAAAATATGCAAAAAAAACTTTTAAAGAGGCAAATGGTTCTCTAAATAGTTGGGGTTTTATAAAAAGTGATGGCAGCAGAGGTATACATTTATATAAAAGCAATTTACATTTGGAGAAATATTAAGAAATTATTGATAAATCTTTTCTATAGAATTACAATAGGGACCATGTATTCATGCAGGATGGTGCTGCATGCTATACATCTAGGAGTACCTTACAATATCTAAATGAAAAGAACTTAAGGCACTAGCAAGACTGGCCAGCCCAGAGTCCTGACCGTAATCCTTTTGAAAATTTATGGTCATACCTAAAAGGAAGGGTTGGTAAACATCTGTGCACCCATGTTGATGATCTAGGAGGGTAACACAGCAAGAATTTGACAATATTCCAACTGAATATGTTGAAAAATTGTTTAACCCTGTTAGAAAGAGGCTGCAACTGTGTCATTTCAATAAGGTTGGCCATACTAAGTATTAATAAGGTTTAAAAGTATTATTACTATATTTTCATAAAATATTATAATAATTCATGTATACAAATTGTTAAGGAGTGTCCTAAGGTAGATTTAAAGTAAAATATTTAATTAAATAGATGGTGACTCATTTTTAGCTGGGATCAACAGAAAATGGCCCCAAGAAGGATATTTGAAGGCAGCATTTTAGGTTAAGAAATGGTTAGGAGGAAAAAAACATTTATTGATTTGTAGTTAAGGGGGTCCCATCTAAGGGTTAGGAGTAATAAAAAGGGTTATGGATACATTAGGGATGGTTTAGGGTTAGGGTAAAACCATGCTTTTGGGGCCGTTTTCTGTCGCATCCTTTTTAGCTCACCCCTTTTTTCAAGGTATAATTACTAAAACTGCATTTTATAAAAGAAAAACAATTTTTTGATAATTTTTTGTAAAGGATATTAGTTTATACATATTAATCATTATTATTACCGATTCAAAGTTGTTATTTTGTATATCTTAATATCAAAACTAAAAATTTTATAGGGTTGCTGGGGACTTTTTGCCTTTACTGTATTTATAAATAGTAAAGCAATTAAACTTAGTTGTAATTGTTAGATATTTCTTATGTCATTATATGTTGTTACATATATATACTGCATATAAGAAAATGAGTAGAGTGAAACAAGTATATTGTGCATATAATTAACGTTGTTATTTGAAATTAACTAACCCTGACACTAAACTTCACCTTACATGGGTTCTTTTCCCTCTCTTCAAGTTCCTCAGTTTTGTTCTTATAAATTTTGCTCTTTCTTGTATTATCTCTAATGACTTGTAGCCTGTTCTCAAACTCTAAGATTTTATGAACCACCATCCAGCTAGGGATTCGACAGAAAATGCCCCCAAATGCATGGTTTAACCTTAATGCTAACCTAGCCATTGTCTCTCTCTAACCTTTTTGATTACCCCTAACCTTTAGATGGAACCCCCCTAACTACAAATAAAAAGCTACTTTACTCCTGCTACACATTTTTCAATCCAAAATCTTGCTATCAAAAATCTCACTTGGGGACGTTTTCTGTCAGCCCCTCCAGCTAGGGGTTGACAAAAAATGTCAACAAATGAAAAATTTCAAGACTAGATTTTGGATTGAAAAATGGTTAGGAAGAAGACAGCAACTGATTTGTACTTAAGAGTGTCTCCTCTGAGGGTTAGGCGTAATGGAAAAGGTTAGGTACAGCTATAGGCTGGGTTAGAGTGAGGGTAGAAGCAGTGATGTTGCATCCATGGGTATGGTTTAGCCTTCTCCCGATTAATATTGACAAATTTTCATAATCCACCATCTGCTGTTCCATAGTTTCACCAATAAGATGATTAAAAATGTGATTTTACATCCTGGGCCGAAATGTCCTGACCCCGGTGTCATTGTACTTGACAGAGATCTCCAAACCATACCAAGTATTGAGCCATTCTTATTCCAATACAATAAAAAATTTAATCAACATAAAAAAATAATCTTTTTGGATGTCCTTGAAGAGTACTTAATTTGTGAATTAAATCTGTAGAAGAAAAAACAGTATAATTTTGTGAAATACTAAAAAAAATTGTATAATCTGGCTTAAACTATATAAATAGATGAATGAAGATAAAGTAAATAACCCTACTAATAATTTTATTCTCTTGAATCGTACATTAAAAATACCTTCATTGAATAGTAGAATTACTTACTTGAATATTATTCAATATCATTTCTTTTTGTCCGGTGCCTGTATGTCTGCTCTTTTCACTTTATCATTTTGTTAAGTGTTCCTTCTATTGAACTTTCAAATAAAAACAATTAATAGAGCTTGACTATCCAATAGTGAAAGCTAATTTGACTTTAAAAAAAATTCTTATTTCTATAAATCATTCATTCATGCTGAAAAGTTAAGCCTGTTGTTTTAAAATTTCAATAAAATACATTAGCTAAAAAAATTTCAAAAATATCTTCTGGTAAAAATCTGTGAGCTATAACTTGTAAATAGAATTTGTAAATAGGTGAAAAAACAATATTGAAATAAACTAATCGGTTAATTAATCAACCTTTAGGCACCCAACTGGTTCAATTGTAACTCTATTTTTATTGCTTCTTTTTATGCACTAACCCTCTCTCCCTTACAGTAACAACTTCAATAGAAATAATATCTCCGTATAACTTTATATCTATTTTATGTCTTCTCTTGCTTCTATCTTCCTTTTGTTCTTCCTCTTTCGCTTTTCTTGCTTGTCTTCCCTCTCTTCAAATAGGGATTGTTTGAAAAAGATCGGATTGAGGAAGAAGAATAAATGTATCATTCTTACGACTCGATCTCCTCTCTTTACTGTCCTTACACTTGTTCAACTTTCTATCTACCGGCAACAAAAGCCCAGCTTAAGCGTAGGCGTAAATTTCCTATTCATGTCTAAAGCTTCCCGACGCAATTCCACGTATTCTCTGTAAATGAAAGTAAGGAGTTAATAAATAAAAATGTAATTTCAGCTTTCGGTAACAACGAACAACTGCCGAGATGGAATTTGTAAATACGTGAAAATAGAATATTTGAAATAAACTAATCAGTTAATTAATCAACTTTTAAGCACCCAGCAGGTTCAAGCGTAACTTTACTTTTATTGCCTCTCTTTATGCCCTAACCCTCTCTCCATTACGGTAACAGGTTGAATAGAAAATATATCTCTACTCTTTTAGGAAATCTCATTCATTAAATGTTTCGAGTTGAAAATTTCTATTCATTTCATTTAGCTATTAATAAGCTATTTGCATTTGAATCGAGACTTGTTTATATGATATAAACACCCTCCTCTATTGAAGAAACGCCTACAACTAATTCTTAATCCTTTTTACACTTTTTTCAAGCATTATTTCATTTATTGATTCTAGCTCGAAGACTTTTTATTGTCTTTCGAAAACTGTTATATACTAATCTCTATATATATCTATTTACGAAGTACCTGAATTAATTACGCAACCTTTTGGCAGAGAGTTATGATAAACTTAAAAATAGTTCTATTTTCGGGTTTACTCGTTTCTTTCTTTTTTGATTTTAAAAAAAAAAGCAAACACTGACTTAAGGAAGAAAATATAGATAACAACTATCTTTTGTCTCTTAAGACTGCTATTTTGTTTTGTTGTCGAGATTTTATCAATATGACCTACCAAAATTTCTAAAACATTAATCCGCATTCAACAGAATCGACCTAGGAATTCATAGAAAGCAAACTAGTAGGCGTTCTTTTATGTGCAATTGCTTTAGCGTGAATCTATTTATAGACCAAAAATAATGCTATTATAACTTCTTAGTTTGAAAAATTAAGCAAATTAAGTGCTTTCGCTTCAAACTACATTCAAGTTTTTAGTTTACTTTGAGCACTTGCTTTAAGTAATTAATCATTGGTTAAATTCTTCCATCTTTCCTCCTTCCTTTCGTAAGTAATCGTATTTCTGCAAAACGTTGCGTTATACTTAAATAGTGCTATTAGCCAGTGCTAAACCACTTTTTTGCTTATTCATGAACTTGTAATATATTCTAGATATTAAAAATAAAATATTTATTTTCACATTATCATTCAAATGGATTGGTGTTTGATGAATTATAATATTATAAATATCCTTGACAACCAAGACAATCAGAAAATCTCTATAAAAACAAGTTCAGACATTTATGCACTTCATATCGGCACCAACTCTTGACGCCCATTGAAAAATGCTGATTCAATCTTTGATCATCTCCTCTCTTCTACTGTTTGGTAGGCTATCGTCATGTAGATTCAACTAGTTTGTAATAACTTTTCGAAACATCTTTTTGCAGTTGGTCTTCAAGCGGCTCGAATTACAACAACTGAAATCTACAATTGCCAAAATGGACAAACGGTAACAGCTAAAACTTTCTGCTCATTTTGCCAAGTTGGAAAGGCTTTAAACGAAGATAAGACAATCTGTACAGGTAGGAAACATACAATCTTGCTGCGAAAATTACTAATTTAAATTGAATCTCGACCACATTATCATTTCATACATTGTTAAGTTTACAACTTTCAATAGAAAACAAAGCTATAACATTTTCAAACATCTATAAGCTATAATTATTAATAACCTTTATCCAATTTCCCCTTAAGAATGTCCGACCGCCTGCAAAACTTGTACAAATTCCATTCAATGCAATCAGTGCTTTGATAATTACACCTTCAATAACGTTTCCAAACAATGCATCGCCTGTTCTTCATCATGCTCAAAATGCACCTGGAGTAATCAGCAATCTCGAACAGTTTGCGATATTTGCAAAAATGAATATACTTTGGATACGATGAACAATTGCAAATGTAAGTATTTCTTTCAACATCATCTAGAAAAGCTACATCAAAGAAACAGATTATTTACCTATTTCTTTTTACATAGCATGTGGACAGAATTGTAAATCTTGCTCCTACTCCATGGAAAATGGTATCACTTGCAATCAGTGCCATTCCAATGCCTATAGAGATATATCAACAGCATCTATTAAATGTAACTTGTGTTCTTCTGCAATATCTGGTTGTCTCACTTGTTCTGATGGAAAAACCTGCACAAAATGCTTATCGAATCAATATCTTTTAATTGACCAAAAGGAATGTTTACCATGTAGCAGTGTCCATCCAATGTGTATAGATTGTAGCAGAAATTCTGGAACAACTGTATGCATTAAATGCCAAAATGGATATTTTGTAGATGGCGTAACTTGTTCGCCCTGTCCTCTCAACTGCAATTCGTGTTCTCAACAAAATGGTGTTATTACCTGCAAAAAATGCAAAGCTGACTACACTCTTTTGAATCAAAGGGTGTGCAACTTGTGTCCAAGGAACTGTCTCAAATGTCATCATTCCAATGGTGACCTTGTGTGTTCAACAAATGGTTGCGAGTCTGGTTATGCTTTAAATTCGGATAATTTATGTAGTAGATGTCCTTCAAATTGTCTACTTTGTACATACAATCCATCAACTTCACAAACTGAATGCAATGGCAATGGCGCCAGTCATTCTTGTATTGAAAATCAACAAGGACAATCATGGACAAAAAAGAATGATGGAACTTGTTCAGGTGACAATCATAATTGAATATTTTATTGTTTTTATTATCTAAAATTGTCTTCAAATGCGTACAGAATGTCCATTGAATTGTCTAAAATGCTACTTTAAAGACAATCAAGCATCAACCCCTATGTGTTATCCTTCAAAATGTGCTGACAATTATGGATATGACGATACAAGTGGAAATTGTTTTCCATGTCCTGATGGCTGCAGATTATGTAAAAAAAGATCTGGTGAAAACATATGTTTAAAGTGTCTTGATGGCTATGGAGAAAGTTTAAATCCAAATGGGCAAATTGAAAGTTGTATATCTTGTAGCTCATTGGACAATTGTGAAAAATGTATAATGATTGATAATGGCTTGAAATGTTTGGATTCTCAGTGTGTAAATGGTAAAAAATTTACTCTTCCAAATAAAGACTGCTCAGATTATTTACCTAATTCTATATCAACTTTAGTTGTAAAAAGAGATTTAAGAAAAATCAGAGCAGTAACTCCTACACCAACAACTCCCACTCCAACAACACCTACTCCAACAACTCCAACCCCAACAACTCCTACACCAACAACTCCAACTCCAACAACCCCCACTCCAACAACTCCAACCCCGACAACTCCTACTCCAACAACTCCCACTCCAACAACTCCAACCCCGACAACTCCAACCCCAACAACACCTACACCAACAACTCCCACTCCAACAACTCCCACTCCAACAACTCCAACCCCGACAACTCCAACCCCAACAACACCTACACCAACAACTCCTACTCCAACAACTCCCACTCCAACAACTCCAGCCCCAACAACTCCAACCCCAACAACACCTACACCAACAACTCCTACTCCAACAACTCCCACTCCAACAACTCCAACCCCAACAACTCCAACCCCAACAACACCTACTCCAACAACTCCCACTCCAACAACTCCAACCCCGACAACTCCAACCCCAACAACACCTACACCAACAACTCCTACTCCAACAACTCCAACCCCAACAACTCCAACCCCAACAACACCTACTCCAACAACTCCCACTCCAACAACTCCAACCCCGACAACTCCAACCCCAACAACACCTACACCAACAACTCCTACTCCAACAACTCCAACCCCAACAACTCCTACACCAACAACTCCTACTTCAACAACACCTACTCCAACAATTACTAACACTCCAAGAACCACAGCCACTTTATGCACTGCAGCAAACTTTCAACACTGTAAATCTGACAGTTTAAATGTAAATGCAGATCAATCATGTGGCTGCAGCAGATGTGTAGATAATTTTATTTTATCCAATGATCAAAGTCAATGTCTTGACTGTAATTCATTCACTTCTGGGTGCAAAGTATGCACTGAAAGTAATTCCTCACCCAATTCTATTCAATCTTGCTCAAAATGTCAAGATAACTATGGTTTGATTTCAACTGGAACTGGAACTTGTACTCCATGTGAAGCAAATTGTTTAGAATGTACTGTCAATTTAAGTGGCTCACCAACCACAACATGTACAAACTGTAATTCTGGTTATGTTCTTAATTCATCAAAGAAATGTATCAGATGTCCAACATCTCCACTTCCTTGTTCTGAATGTAGAATTGATCCAGTAAATGATGAAAGCTCTATTTGCTTACAATTTGGTTGTTCAAATGGAGGTTCTTTCAGTGATAAAGATTTCAGTTGCCAACAGTGTTCAATAAGCAATTGCAAATTATGTACTAAAGATACTTCTGATAATGATAAATGTCTATTATGCAATGATAGATACTTTTTAGATAGTGGTGGAAGCTGTGTTCCTTGTATATCAAACTGTAATATGTGTACAGATGCAACTAGTTGTTTGGGAGATGGCTGCAATGAAGGCTTTATCAAGCACAGAACAGATGGAACATGTACTTCATGTGGAGAAAGAGGAATAGCATTTTGTGAATATGAAAGCTTTACTTCTAATAATATTCTACCAAAGATTTGTAAACAAGGATTTTTCCTAAACACATCTCCAACACCAAATACATGTGAAGGTATCAATAATTTTTTATAAATGATAATTTTGAGAGAGATAATGACTATTTTGCTAATTTTTCAGAGTGTGATGAAAATTGCATGGAATGTTCAACAGCTGGACAACATAAATGTGATGTTGGAAAGTGCAAGGTTGGATTCTTCTATAATTCTGATGATCAGAAATGCTACAAAAATAAGGCTGGATGTGAAATCTCTATTCGATCTGGCACTCAAACAATATGCCAATCTTGTAATACAGCAAATAGTACCCTTTCAAATGGAAATTGTAAGTTGTGTCCAACTGGTTGCAATGGATGCAGTATTGATTCAACAAGCAATCAATTATCCTGTTCATCTTGTAAAAGTGGATATTACAAATCAAATAATAATTTATGTGTGCCTTGTCCAATTGGATGCAAAACTTGCTTATTAGATGGAGTAGAGCTCAAATGTACAAGTTGTCAAACATCTTTTGGTCTTAAAGGAGGATTGTGTGAATCTTGTGATACTTCTGAATGTGAAAGTTGTCTATTTGATGACAATTCTATGATTTGTGAAAAGTGTGCTGACAAGTTTTATGTGAACAGCAACAATTGTGGAAAGTGTCCATTATACTGTAGTGAATGCTCATATAATAAGAGATATGAATGTTCAAAGTGTTATGATGGCTATGCAAAAACTTCAGATGGCCAATGTATAGTTTGTCCATCCAATTGTAAAAAATGTATTGCTAACTCTCAACGAAATTCAATCTGTACAGAATGCAATTCAAACAGATACTCTCTTCAAAGTGATGGAATTTGTAGGCTTTGCTCTGATGTTACCTTTGGAAACTGTGAAACCTGCACTTCTGAATCAAGTGCAAAGAATGCAAAATGTTTGACGTGTGGTGTAGGCTTTGCTCTGAAAGATGATGAATCAGAGTGTATTTCCTGTCCTATTAATGGTTGTGGACTATGTGTTCATGGAAGAGAATGTTTAAAATGTAAAAGTGGATTCTATCCAATTAACCATAACAGAGAATGTGGGCGCAAATGTTATGAATGTGAAGGAAATGAAAGTGAATGTGGTAAAGCAATAAATGGAAATAATACTTTATCAGATAAAGTAAAGGAGGTTGAATGTGGTAATGGGGATTGTTGGGCATTTAGAATTGAATCAAAAGATGGTATATTGTACTCAAGGAAATGCTCAAACAGAACATGTGTTGAAATATCTGAAAATGAGAAATGTGATAAGATTGATGGTTTTAATCATTGTGAAAAGTGCTGTTATGGTGAAAATTGTAACACTTGGCATTTAGATGGAAAAGCTGGTACTGGACGTATTCTGTTTTCATTTGCTTGTTTTGGTTTATCTATAATCTACTATATTCTTTTTTAAATTGATAAACGACAGTAACTTGATAACTTGATAATGTAATCAAAAATATATTGCCAGTTTTAGAACATTTCGAAATATTTTAGTTTGTTTCCAACACCTTCTATTAATATTATAGTTTTAATTTTCTTCAGTTGCTTCAAAGATGTTGGCATATTTTCAGGGTTACACAGGGGTCCCCAAAAAAATTTTGAGTTCATAAGTTATGGAAATATTCAGTTTTGTTTGCTGATTATAGATCTGTAAAAAATGACCTAAAAATGTTTTTAGTTTGGCTGTTGTTTTTTAAAAACATTTAAAAAAAAATACTATCATTCTATAGAGAAAAAAACTCCAACTTCTAATAGCTTTTTTAAGTTGATTTTTGGTATGAAGATGTAGTTTGGGCTTATATAAGTTTTGGTGAAAAGATATACCTAATAATGTTCTTTGGTTACTCATTGTTTTTTAATAACTTTTTAAAAAAAATAGGGTTAGGGTTAGGTTTTCATAATGTTGAACTAGACACTAAGATCTGAGTTCTGACAAAAGTCGGGTTAGGGTTAGGGTTAGGGTTAGGGTTAGGGTTAGGGTTAGGGTTAGGTTAGGGTT
>CAJFCJ010000014.1:16628-60513 GCA_904063045.1 Dimorphilus gyrociliatus | reverse complement strand
GGTCCTTCAATCTCCCAAAGAGATAATAGTCAGAGGGGGCCAAATCAGGGTTAGGCCTTGGGGTTAGGATTAGGACTTGGCATTAGGGATTAGCACAATCAGAAGAGAGGGTTAGGGTTAGGTTTTTATAATGTTGAACTAGACACTAAGATCTGAGTTCTGACAAAAGTTGAATAACTTTCATTGAAAATTTCAAGAGATCTCAAGATGGAATGCAAGAGTAAGAACTTTTTGTACAACTATGATCAATGAAATTTTGTTGAGTATATGTTTTATGTTGATCAGTGTTTGAATTTTTAAATGATTGCCAAAGAATTTTTGACATCCCATAGTTTCATCTTCCACTTTTGCAAAGACTCATCAGGGCCATTTTCAGAGGATAGCTTCACTTACTACTATCTTGAAGGGGAGGAAAGGACCACTTCTGTAATTAAATCCTTCCTTGCAATTATATTTTTTGTTTTATTGCTTGTTTGTTTTTTGTGTTCTACTGCTGTTGCTGGCAAAATTTATGCATTTGCAAGTCATAACAATACTGGTTCTACTCAAACCTTTAAACAAATGTTTAAATTAAAATGGTTTATTCGCAATAATAATACTTAAGCAAGTAGTAATATGAGAGTTCTATAGCAGAATGGATAGTTCGTAATAGCAGGTTGCCAAATTACCAAACTGTCTTCCAATGTTGAGGAGTAGATGGATGGTTCCAGTTGAGGTTGTTTCCAGGTTATCTTCCCAGGTCCTTGGGTCCAGATAAAGATGTGTAGAAAATGAGAATAGTGAGGATTTATATACTTTGAGGTTTGCCTCTGACATCCAATCATCACTTTACAGTTGCCACAATGTGTAGTTCATATTTATCTTTAGTAAGAGGATGTTACAAGTTTCAACATTTAGGAAGGTTAATAGAATTTAACTTGGCCAAACCTTTATTGGTAATTAAAGATGAATAGGGGTAAAACCGTACCCGGGTTAAACCATACCCACCAGAGGGTTAAACCGTACCCAGGTTAAACCATACCCATAAAAGGGTTAAACAGTACCCATTAAGAAGTTAAACCATACCAACTTTAAAATAATGAACATACATTAACAAATGTATTATTTTGAATAATATTATATTTACTGTATGAACAAAACATTGTTTAGTGTCAGTGTGTGTGTGTGTCAGTGAATGCTGTTGTACGTGGCAGGTGACCTAAAGCCACAGTCCTAAATTTGGTCCGACTTGATATCAAGTCAGATAGCAAATGTTGCAAAGTCAACAGACAGATGAGTAGAATCAAGCACACGCTAAAATGACAAGAGTAACTGTGAGAGGTATAAAAGGGAAAATATGTGACAGTACAGGGTCAGAGTCAAACGAAGTTTATAAATAAATTGTAACGAAATTATTAATTAATTTCGTGATACAAGTAAAATATTAATCTTGTAACTGTATATATATATATATATATATGTGTGTGTAAATTATTAAATTAATTCCACGATATTCTGTTACTTAGAATACCAGTTTTTAATATTTGTACTCATTTCAAGTCAGCCATCTTGATTTAATATTCTGTTTTTCTTTTCATTTCATTTTTAATTGTTTTAATTTTTTAGATAAATGTATGTTTGTATATCTGCTATATACATTGTATCAGTATAACATAGATTTCATTATCACAAGTTTCATAAACATATATCATATATTAAATAAAAAATGGGTACGGTTTCACCTGCTCCCATTAAAGATGAGCCTTCAAGCTGACTAATCAAACCATTGTTTGGCCAATGTTATAGAATTTTCTTGCATAGGTTTTAAGAGGTACATGTATATGTTGCATCAAATAATAGAGTTCAAGCATGTAAAATATAACCAAAGTTGTACAATGTCAAATTACAATTAAGTAATTTGAAGGGAATTCAAAAAATAAAATACACTAAACTGATATATTTATTGTAGAATTTGAAAAGTTAGCCTATACAGGAAATGCTTGTTTAATCTTTAACTATAAGTCAAAATCTACAACTATGCTGTCGATATGTCATTTGTTTTTTGCTTTATCATATTTAGTTTCAGTTAAATAATTGAATATAATAAACATTGTTATTTTCAAAAATAACACCTTGTCTTATTTTCCAAGGACACCTTTTTCTTATGACTCTGTATGTACACTATAATCCATCATGAATTGTGCTTAAAAACAGCCATATTAAATACTTAGAATACAATCTACAACTATTGAAAAGAGTGATTTAGTAAAAATCATCAATTAACAGTCAGTCATGAATTTTTTGTTCAAAGTGTGGTTACCAATATATTATTTTGTAACTAAAATTTAACGATTGGAAAATTGATAAAATCCTCATCAAATGAAACAGTTGTATGCAGCTATTTAGAATTTAAAGGTAATATATTATTCATTTTTTACTGACCTAGGCCTAATAGATGTTTTTATGAATAAACCAACAGAATTTAAAATTGAAAAATATGAAAAAGTATTCATATCACAAATTTTTTGAAGTGGAGAAAAAGAAGGATTGTTAAAGACTATGTTAAATTCAAGAATGAATGGATATGTCAACAATCACAATTAAATACTACTTTTGATTGTTTCTTTAATCAATCTAGGATAGATAATTCTCATATATTAGGTACAATCAAAAAATTTCAAGCTCTGTGCTATAATTTTAAAATGGCTTAACTAATAGAATTGCAATTTATGGACAAACAGCAAAAGAGATGTCATTTTTGGAAAGGCCTATATTTCTTTTCAAATAAAATAGTGCTATTGAACCTTTATTTAATAATATTGCGAGATACGTAGCTTTGTAGCTGCAAATTTATCCAATGGATTATAAAGCAGCTACAAATCATTTTGTTGTCCCAACTGTAGTCATCCGCATTGCTCATTCAATATTATGGCAAAATACTTAAAAAAACTTGATGCTGTGTTAGATTTATCGTTTGGCTGTTGTTTAAATGTCATAGCCCCGATAGGATGAATGATTCATAGTCTTGATTTTGTCCATTACTGATAGGCTGGATTCATTGAAGGATGATTTATTACTTTAGGTCATTCCCTATTGAAAATATTGATCAAATAGCTGATTTCATCTTTTTCCTTACTGCTTATTTAATAACACGTCTGCCAACTAGTCCAAACTGAGCCATGAAATTTATAGAAAGTTCTAATTGCCTGAATTTAGTATTGACAATTTGAATATTAATGATTCAGTTAAAAGAATATTGAAGAAGTTGTTATTAAATGACAATAAAGTTTCACAAGCATAGAAAACAAGTATTCAAAGCATTACTCATTGCTGCCTTTTAATAATGTAACTTTTAATAATTAAAAGAATTTTCACTGTTATTTTGTATGAAGAATTCAAATAAACAACTCGATATCTTTTAGTTTTTTTTATTTGTTCTATCAATTGACAAGGATACGACAGAAAACGTCCACAAATGAGTGCTTTTACCCTAACCCTAACTCAGCCCTTAGCAGTACCAAACATTTTCCATTACCCCTAACCCTTAGAGGAGATCCTCCTAAGTACAAATCAATTGCTGTTTTCTTCTGCCTAACCATTTCTCAATCCAAATTTTTGTCTTGAAATTTCTCATTTGTGGACGTTTTCTGTCGACCCCAATTGACAAGCATTAAAGAATAAATTTAGTCTTTTCATCCCTTTTCGACAAAAAATTTGGTTGCATTTAAGAAATTTTTAATAATTCTGCATTGAAAACGACAGTTGCTTTGGGTGCAATCAATCCTGGAACTCCTTTTGAACCGTAAGCAAAATCTGGACTGCAAGTGAGCTCTGCTCTTGCTCCAAGGCTCGTTTGCAAAACACCTTCATCCCAATCTCTGATTACTTGACAGGAACCAATCTTGAATATGAATGGCTTTCCCTTGTCATTGGGAAAAATTTCTTGCCATTGGTTAATGTTCCTATTCAAAATGGTTTAATCTTTTAACCAGATTTAAGTCTGAAACACTTTAGCAATGTCTTCTGTATTGTCAGAATAGAATATTCACACTTTCAATTTTTTCTTAAATGTAACCAGCTATAACATGTTTTAAAATCAAATAAGCAGGCTATACTTTTCAGGGTTTTTTTCAAGTATAGGCTTAACAACAGCTTTTGGTCATAGCAAGACTAAGATAAATCTTACTAAAAGAGTGCAATTTATTAAACAATATGAAATTTACTGCAAATATCATCAGCAGAATGTTCAATTATGCATTTTTTGTAAACACCAGCAGCATCTTCAATGCCATAATTTAGAAGAAAACCAAGAAAATTCTTGCAAGGTACATAAATTCTCCAAAAATCTTTTCTGTAGCACTGGTCAAGTTGATCACTATAAAATGGTGCACTAACCTTTCTCTGTTAAACACAGAATGTTGAATGTATTATAAACATTTTTAGAATTATACCTCTAGACTTTCAGCTTTTAGAAGATCTAAAAGTCCTCCTTTAATATATCCAAAGGATAGTAGAACAAGAACCCTGCTCACCTATGTATTGACAGAATCCATGATAAGTCTTTCTAAAGGAAATCGTTTTAAAAATCGGTTTCGGTGTGTTTTTTCTTTGACTGCTTCTCATAGGCAATTGGGACTCTTGAAATGTAAAAATTCTGTTTCTCTTTTTGGTTTAGTTAAAAAAAACCCTTTACACATCTAACCTTAATCTAAGCCTATTTATTGGTAATCTCACACCAATATATTTACACACACAGACTAAAAACACATCTTCATATACACATTTATACCTACACAAAGACAAGAATTCATTAAAAATGTTCAGTTACACTTCCAACATTGTGCAACAAAAATTCATGCAAAGTAAGGAGCCAATTAGAGAATTGGTACTAGCCTCCCCTTCAAGATATTGGGAAGTGAAGCTCTCCACTGGAATGATCCTAATAAGTCTTTGCAAAGGGGAAGATGAAACCATGGTAGGTCAACCATACTTGGTAGCCACCCAAAAATTAAAACATTGATTAGGTTAAAACATTTACTCAAAATCAGTAGATTGATCAGTACTATAGACTCCTACTTGTACAGAAAGTTGTTACTCATGCATGCCATCTCAGCATGAGTTCGCTTGAAAGTTTGGTGGAAACTATTCAACCTCAATTTTTTATCAGATGTATAAAAATTTAAATTTGACTGTGCAAAAAATTCATTAAAATTATTGTATTTTCCTGCTGTGCCATAATTGCTATTTGAGTCAAAATCATGTAATCCCTCATAAACTATGCTTGAATCATGAGTATTGCTTGTATCATAGCCAGTATCTGGATCAGTAACTTCCATTTCTGAGTCCACGCTATCTGAAACTTCAAATGGAGTATCAAAAACTTCAGATGGAGTGTCAGAATCTTCAAAATGTTGTTCCATCATTCCAACAGTTACTTTTTTTACACTACCTTGTTTTCCAAATTTTGTCTGGTGATTTTCGTTATATTGCAGAAACTTTCTAACTGGTTGTCTTTTTCTGATAAAGAAAGGAAGAGAAACTTGTTTTGTTGCAAAATCAATAAGAGCTCCAGCATTTTCTAAGAAATCACAACCAAGTAATATAGCCATATCTAATTTTTCTATAATAACAAATTCTTGATCCATAATTCTTCCATTGAATTGAATATTCAGTTTTGCTTTTCCTTTTGTCTTTAAAGCATTTCCCTCTGCTGATGTGATTATTGGTATAATAATATACCTGTACTACAGTCAATTTTCAACTGGGACAAAAATTTTCCATTACCGTCCTCTCTGGAAAAGTAAAAGGAAAACTGGTAAAGAATAATAACAAACAATTAAACAATGTACATGCCTATTTGCAAAGCATATAAGTTTAGGGTACAGGAGAAAACATCCACTGGAGAAAACGCCCACTATAGAACTTCAATATAAGATATAAGATATTTGATAGATGGAGTTTTTAGAGTAATTTGACAGGAAACAATTAATAATAGGAATTACAAATATTTAAATATTAATACAGTGCTGAAACAAATGTTTCATAAAACCAACTTTTTTTTATAAGGGCTATTTTGAAGGGTAATCAATGGGATTTTTTCAGAAAAAAATTGACTACTGTGTAGGAAATTTTGTCTAGTTTTAATAAAAATTTTCAGATGCTTCCTACCTCTTCTACTTTACGAATTATTTACATATTTTTGTGAGTATGTTTAATTCAGTACAAATTTTTTTTGGAAAAGTCAAGCCAATTTTGCATATAAAATATGATCCATGAGTAGTTTATAACAAGTACTCTATGAATATGATAGGAAGGTTTAATATTAATAGGCTAGTGTGAAAAGAACATTTTAAAAATGCCTTATGGTCAAGAAATCAAGGCTTTGATAAAACAAAAGCACCAAGAAGGCTTATCCTATGGGCAGCTTTAAGAGATTTTCAAAATTCCGAAATCTTCAATACAGTATATTGTTAAACCCAATTACACAAAGAGTGGAGGTGTTGGGAGACCAAAATCTCTGTCAATTAGAGATAGAACCCTCATGAAAAGAGAAATAAACAAACTCAAGAAAAGAGAAATAAACAAACTCAAGAAAGAGAAACAGAGGGTTACTAGCTCAAAGCTGGCATCTAAATGCAACCTTACAGTTTCAAAAACAACAATTCAAAAAGCCCTCAAAGAAATGGGAGGGAAATCTAAAAAAATCCCTCAACATCCCCCTCTCAAGAAGAAGAATGAACTTCAGTGAGTGGAAATTTGTTGTGGGTGGTTTGAAAAGAAGGTAAATCTGGGCTGTGTGATCATATCTAATGAATGCAGATTCAGTTTGGATGGGCCAGATAACTTTCAAACCTGGCAGTTTAATCCAGAAAGAGAAAATTTGAGAAGTAAACATTCAATGGGTGGTGGAGGAGACATGATCTGGGGATGTATGAGGCTAGATGGTTTTGTGCACATTTCTAGAATTGAAAAAAATGCACAAAGGCATGGTACCTGGCTCTTTTGAAAAAAACCCTGCCATTCCTAAAAAAATGATATAGGAAGGGTTTCATTTTCCAACAAGACAATGGTCCTTGCCACAAAGCCAAAATTGTGCAAAAGTATTCTAAGACTGGAAAGCGCACAGTCTCACCATGGAAAGCTTACTCCCCAGATCACCCTGCCATAGAGAATGTATGGCATATGCTGAAGAATATGGTGTATGATGGGCCACACTTTAGCAAAAAGGAAACTTTATGGAGATGTATCCAAGAAAAAGTAGAAATACTTAAAAAGAAAAGGAAAAAGGACTTAATCGCCCTTAACAACTCATTGCTGAAGAGGGGACTGTATTGCATCCAAAAAATGGCTTGAAGCTAAAATATTAAAATTTTGTAAATGTGCATTTAATTAAAAATTAAAAAATATACAAAATATAGGGGGTGTACAGAAAATAGGCTTGACTTTTCCAACAAAAATTTGTACTGAATTAAACATACTCACAAAAATATGAAAATAATAAGATTAAATTGTTTGGAAAACTAAAACTCAATTTGAAACTGAACTTGTTCAACCAAAACCAAAAGATGATAGTTACAATACAACTTATGTTTCTTTTTTTAGACAATATTTTCCATATACTGAAACACCTACTGATTTCCTAAATGCACAATATCCTTTCTACTATTAACTGTTACATGTTGGACTATGTCCAACTCCTACTAGATTATACAACTCTCCAAAACATAGAAAAGTAACAAATGTTAGTCATATTTGAAACTTTTTCTTTGTCTTTAATGTTACTTTTGTTTTTCCAAATATTTGTGATATGTCAACAATCAAATCAAGAATTCAGCAGTTGATAGATCAGTGTAATTGTCAGGTTATGATTTAAATAACTTACTTGTTTGGAACTAGTGACTCATTTGATCAATAAATATCCTTTGAATAAAGTACTCATGTTTTGGTAATCAATTTCTCACAAAATTTCATTTATTATCACTAACTTGAAAGGTTGCATGTGATGTGAGAACTTTGGTAAATGATTGGAAAGGACAAATTCTTTCAATTACAATACAAAAAACTACAATTACTGCTAAAATGGTAATAATTGTAGTTCAGGATTAGGGTTTTATATTTGAACTAAACACAGAGATCTGAGAGGGGAGCAAAGGACCAAATCTATAATGGAACCTCTTCGTGATCTTGATTTTTTTTTTAAATTAATTTTCTTATGTTTGTGATGTGTTAATATCAATGAATATAATTATAGGTAGATACTGAAAAAGGTACATTGGAAAATGAAAGATCTTTTTTTAATTATAAACTTTTTAAGTGTATTCAATTTCTATATATCAAGAAAGAAAATAACATTCAAAGGATAATTACTCATGCAATTTATCAATTGATATTTGAATGCTAACTTTAAATTCTATATTCAAATAAATATATATATATATATATATATGTGGAAAGGTGTCAGGTATATATTCTCCATCTAGAAGAGGAATGGCTCAATACTACATTTTTGTTTTACTCTGTCTCTTTTCATTTTCTATCTGTAAAAAAATGGATATTTCTAACAAACTTTCTTTTGAAATACTTGAAACAAATGATCTTTTTGTAAATGGTTTATTAAAAATTTTTAATGTAAAGAAAAATATCAGTCAATATATAAGTTCTTTGTCAAAATATCAATGGAATGCTACAAGTTTATGCTTAAAATTTAATTATTCATTTATAAGAAGCAGAATTAAAAGCTATAAATTTAAACGCCATATTCTGTCTGCAAAAATTCTGAAATCAAAAATGTATAAAGAGACAAAAAGCTGTTTTATTATCTCTAAGAAATGATAACTAATAGATTTTTCTATTTCCAGTCTAAAAAGTAAAACTAAAATGATATTATCACTGATATGTTGTTTAAGGAATAAAGATTGTAAGCCTATATATATATATATAATTTATTAAGACTTAAAAAAGTATCATATCCTAGTTTTCTTCACATATGAAAATGTTGGAATGAAATTGTATCATTTGGTCTACATGACAAATAATATTGTCTATTCAGTGAAAAAATTAAGCGATACTGATAATTCAATATGTAGACAATCAAATTTTATTGAATTTAATTTCAGCTTCTTTCAAATTAATCAATATAATTTTGCTACTTTTAATGAAAATATTTCCAGATTAACTCTACATAAAAACAATAGAGGAATTCAAAATGAAAGTATTTATTATCCAGTTATTTGTAGCTATGAAGAGACTAATGGTTAAAAATATTTTAAATAATCATTTACTTCATTTTTTTTCATTTTCCCCATTAGATTTACAAGTCATCAAAACAAAGAGATATTTACAATATAAGAAGGCGTATAAGTGTGTGTCAAAGACTTTGGGAGATTTTGTTTGTGCTTTTAAATTCAATAAACCAAAATACTATAAAGATGCCCAAGATCAAATGCTAATTATGAATAAATTACTTTGCGGGTCACACAATAGCGTTCCTTCATTTTTGGACAATCAAATTGAGGAATTTTCAGAAGGAAAAGCTGTTGCTTTTGAAAATTGTCAAATTTTCAGAGATAAAATAAAAAATTGTATGATAAAATATTTCAAAAATTCAAATAATTTTCGCAACGAATTAATATTGATTCCAAAACCTGTTTGCTTAGAAAGACGGGGTAAATATTTTTTAAATTGTTTGGTGTGAACAATTCAATATGTTAGAATATTCAAATTTGAATGTTTTTTAAAAGAAATTTCAAAGTTTGCCCTAATTGATAAAAATGGAAATTTCATTTTTAATAATCAACATAAATATATAAAATTCAATGGAGTATTTCAAGTTTTCTATAAACAAGTATGGCTTTATTTTAAGAAAATTTTATTCCATGAAATTCAAGTTATATGCAAATATTTTGGATTTATCTATGGAACAATAACAAAATATCAAAAATATCATAAGAAAACAAAAAATTTATACAGAATACATTTAGAAACAATGACCTGCAAAAATGGCACTGATTTAAATCAATGTCAAATAATAGAAGTAAACAGATTGTAAATTTTTTTTCTTATTATTTTTAGTTTTTCTTTAATATTTTTTTTTTAAATTTTTGTACAGAACTTTCAGTAGACATATGATTTTTTCAATTATGTGTTCCAATGATAAAGGTGTTTTTAGTTTTCACACACTTTTCCATCATTCCTATAACATACTAACCTCTTGCTATATCTTCCAGTGAATGAATGCAATTGGGAAAAAGACTTGATACTTTATGATACCTGCTATCATGTTTTTACATCCTCAATCAAATATTCTATTCATGAAA
This sequence comes from Dimorphilus gyrociliatus, assembly GCA_904063045.1. Lineage (NCBI taxonomy): Eukaryota > Metazoa > Annelida > Polychaeta > Dinophilidae > Dimorphilus > Dimorphilus gyrociliatus. The sequence continues at coordinate 50,218 of CAJFCJ010000014.1, read as the reverse complement.
TTTCAAAAATATGTGAAAAATTCAATTATACTTCTGCTGATGTGCCTTCCAGTGAAAAAACATTTATTCTTAAATTGATATCAGTTGTTCATCGTCTAATTAGGTCATCAAAGGGGAAGAAAATTTTAATATATAACAGTAAACATCTTTTTGTATATTTATTGGAAAAATTAGAAAACACCCTCTAGTGGTTGGATACGGAAAATTCATGGGATGAGGAGCGGGGATGTGTTTTCATCATCAATTCATTTATTACTTTCTTTTTCTTTTCCACAAATTTTATTTAATTTTTGCATTTTTATTAACCAGAGATACATGAAAAATTCAATAAAATTGGGAGAACAGTTCGTCTATTGGCTGGCAATTATCCAGAAGAATATTTACTTTTCCAAAGTGGAGCAGAAAGAGTATTTTTAATATATCTTATTCCATTTAAAACTGTAGTAAATTAGTAAAACGTTCTTTCCTTTTCCTGAAGAGCCGACTTGAAATTTCAAGATATATCAATTATTTTCCTAAAAATTCTGTTGAATTACTCAATGAAAACTTAATAAATGCAATACATATCTGCTACCTTGTACAATTTTCATCTTCTTCAAATTTACCTACAGTTTATCCAGTTATTTGCAAAAAAATACAACTACAACATTTCATTTGTAAGAAATTGCCAGGTAATAAAAAGCAGAATATTTTACTAAAATTCTTTTGTTTAATCATCTCTTTGAAAAGTTTTGAACAGTATTCAATCAAATAATTTTTTTGTAAATGTTCTTGATACAATCCAATGTCCTTCAAATACATTTCTATGCAAAGATGATGGATATTGCATTTCAAATATATACATTTGTGATAGCAATTTTGATTGTAAATCTAAAGAAGATGAAATGAATTGTAATATTGATCATAGTGAAATTTATATGAATACTTTTCAATGTTTAAACTCTCCACAACAAATCAGTATACTACTTGTTTGTAATTTTGTAATTGATTGTGAAGACGGAACTGATGAATTTTTTTGTGGTTTGAAAAATTTTTTATTAAAAAAAAGCACATCTTTTTCAAAATTGTTTTTATTATAGAAAAAAAAGATTGCAATATTGGAAATTCAATGTAATTATATAAATAAATTTATAAGATAGTTGATGTTATAGTATGGTAAAATTCGCATCTATTTTACAAGTTTTACACTATTCTCTAAACAAAAATTTACTAAAAATATCTCCTTGCTTTTTTTTTAACCTAAATCTTAAGCAAGCCATAAATTTAACATGTTTGCACAGTAAACTGGCAACCGAAACCAGGCCCAAAACTTTTGAAAGTTGGTACGAATTTTCCCAACCCTATTGACTCTCAAATTGTAAAAAATTGATAGCAATTATCAGAATTTCATATTTCATAACATTAAACAACTTTTTGTTTTTCAATCTTAAAGTGAATGCTCAAATGGACAATGCATTGCAATGCATGAATTCTCTGATGGAGAAAGGCATTGTTTTGATATGAGTGATGAAGATTATAAATATAACAGGAAAGTGATAAATTCTAAAAGTAAGTAGTTTGTTAATTTAAAAAAACAACATGTCTATCTTTTTCTCTTTTTTTCAAAAACAGAAACAAATAAAACAATTTTGACATGTGACACACAAATTATTTATTCTTATCATCAGTGTGACCTTAAACTTCACTGTACAGCGGAAACTGATGAAAATAGAAAATATTGCTATAATAACTATGAACTAATAAAGGATTATTTCCTTGGATATAATTCTAAAAATAAAATTGAAAGAAAATGTAAGCTTACTTATAGTTCAATGGGAAATTTGATTACAAGTGTTCATTATCCTATAAATGTATTACACAATTGTGCTGAATCACATTGCAAAAGTGGAGAATATCTTTGCTATGGTGAAAGATATTGCATCTCAATTGAACAATATTGTGATGGTGTAAAACATTGTATCTATGGAGATGATGAATTGAACTGTACTGGTAATAGTAATAGTAATAACGGAAGCAGTAGAGATAATAACTTTTTTTTTGTTGAATTTGAAGAAAATTTTCAACCAAAAGGTTTTTTTAAATGCCAAAATCAAAAGTTATATATACATAATGAAAAAGTTTGTAATGGTATTATTGATTGTTTGTTTGGTAGTGATGAACTCAATTGCCACCAGTTGAATAATACAAATAAATTTTGTATTCACAAATATTCATATGAACTTAATTGTTCAGTCTTTGTTAATATCTCTACAAATGATGATCTCAAGAAAGTATCATCTATTCCATCTATAAAAAAATTATCATTAAATGGAGCTTTTCCATTACAAAATATTCAAACATCTTCTTTGAAAAATATACTTTCATTGATAATTGAAAATAATAATATCCATATATTTAATACAACAAATTCACCAAATTTAATATCATTAAAATTACAAAAAAATAATTTGAAAGTAATTTATGGAAGCAAAACTGGTAGAAATATTATTCAATATTTAGATATTGCATATAATCCAATTAAAAGTTTACAATTTTTGAATGAATTTAAATGGTTAAAATATTTAGATATTTCAAATACACAAATACATAATTTAAAAGTAGAGAAAAAGTTAAAAATTCCATATCTATCAATATTTAAAGTTACAAATTGCAAAATTAAATTTTTATCAAATGATTTTTTCGAATTGTTAAAAAATAGTATTTCAGAATTACATTTTAACAATACAAACTTGCCATTAAAATCAGCTTATCAATACTTAAGAAATCTGGGAAATTTAAAAAAGATTTTTGGTAAAGACTATAATCTCTGCTGTTTAGTTTGGAGATTTATTAATGATGAGGTGATATGTAAGCCAAAAGCAGCTGGGTTTCAATCCTGTTCAAATCTCTTAGGTTCCCATCTAATAAAAATATGCTTTGGGTTCTATGGTATAATTGGTTCAGTGGGAAATCTAGCAACTCTTGTAATACTATTTAAAATGATCAATATCTTTTGTTTTCAAGTTACTCTTGCTGTTGGAGATCTCTTGTTATCAATCTATATTCTAACAATTTTAATAATGGATCAGTATTATGGTAATGACTATATCAATTTTGATTATATATGGAGGAATAGTAATACTTGTCAGAGTTTAGGAATTATTGCATATTTTTCAATGTGTATATCATCCATAAGTGTCCTATTACTAACAATGGAAAGAGCTGACATGATACTAAATTACAGTATTCAATCAAAGATTTTTAAGAGAAAAAAATTTATAATTCTTACAATACTGTTGTTTTCTGCAATTTTTTCATCAATGCCAAACATTTTCTTTAAAGTAAAAAAATTTAGATTTTACCTTGCTAAATTTAAATTTTAGTGATAAAAAAAATTCTAGAATTTCCATTCCTTTACAAGAATTTGTTGTAATGTTAATTTTCAAAAAGTTAAGAGTATTGGATGGTTTTTCTCATTTATACTTTTTGGAATAATAATCTCTCTTGTTATAATACTTATTGATTTTAATTATATAAAAATTTATCTATTTGCAAGGAAATCTTCATTAGAATTGAGTAATTTGGGTATGTCATCAAAAATAGGACAAAAGCTTACAAGAAATATTTTTTTAACTATTACAACAAATGCTATTTGTTGGATTCCATTCTCTGTTTTAAGTGAATACAATACTTTCTTTTAAAGAAATAGGAGAAATTTCAATAAATGACTGCAATATTTTTCTCCTATATCTTAAAGAGCTAAAAAAAAAAAGAAAAATCAATACAGTAATTAAAAACTATAGATAACCTTTTCACTTGTGTTTCTAAGGTTATATTTCACTACTAACTGATTTGGAAATCAATGAGAACATTTACATTTTTATCATAATCATATTCCTACCAATAAATTCAGTTGTAAATCCATGTATTTTCTTGACAAGCAAATTAATTTTCAAGATGAAAGAATCATCTAAAAGAAGAAAAGCAAAAGTGTTTGTATCCATTTTTTCATTTTTAACTTTGTATAAAAAGATATTTTAATCATTTCAACAATTTCTATAGACAAATGGATATACAATGTAAATTATCACAATTTCAATCGAAACGTAACAAAAATTGGCTTCTTACTTTTTTTGAAAAATTAAAAGACAATTCACCATTTCAGTTCTCAGATGTCTAAGTGAAGCAGAAGAAAATCAGGTTATGCAATTTAAATATTTACATAGCTTTGAAACAGTTGAAATTGATTGTAATCTGTACGAAAACCATCAATACTTTATCCTGTTGAAAGTTGTTGTAAAGTCATTAACATTTTTACATTTATATGAATTATGCCTGGGACAGAATTTGAGTATTAAGAATATTGTCTTTGATGTAAATTATAACAAAAATATATGCTTGCCTATTCAACTATCTAAATAATAAATTGCTTTTTTATTTATTGAAGACAACATCAAAAAAGTATTTTTTAACTGTCGCCAACTTTACAAGTTTAAATGTGGAAACTGCAAAAAATGATATTAAACATTATGGATTGTTGGTTAAAAATATCCTCCAAAAGAGAAACTTTTTACTACAAAAAAACACTTAAGCTTGAGAAATGTTATACTTTTGTTGTTTGTTTACTTTAAGACAACTGAATAATTGAAAAATAAAGAGAAAACGAAAATAGTAACTCTTGTAGTGTGATTGGTAAATAAATAAAAAACGGGTTGAATTTCAAAAATACACTTTAATTTATGTACTGAATAGCGAACCCATTCTTTTGTATTGTTAACATCACCTGTATGTATCTCTCTTATTGGCAATCTATGTGAAAGGACACTAAAATCTCCTTCTTTAGTAACTTCTTCTCCCCCAGTCATAACACATTCAGAATCTGGATCACCAGTAGTGTTACATACTGTTCTGATAAAGCATTTGCAAATTCCATCAGTAAAGCCATTTAAGTTTGTAAAAAATGAATTGTCATTGAATAGAAAATCATGAAAAAATTATGGAAAGGCTCATTTCTTCTTCCACTTCCTCATTATCCCATTCCGCTCTCAACCCGGCATTCATTTTGAATTTTGTCACGACCACTAATATTGCCTCTAAATGCTTGTTGTCCAAATCATTCCGGTCTCTGTAGTCTCCATGCACCTCCGTTAAAATCTGGATCAGTTCTTTGACGCATCACTGCACTGTCTCTTTTTTCACTTACCATACTTTGACCTAAGGAACTTCATCGCACTTTTGTATCCTTCCTTAGGGGAGTATCTAAATCTTTTGATATTCTCTTTTACATTGTCACTCAGATGTGTGTACAACACCTCGAACTTCTCCTATTGTGTCTCGTGATAAGGGAAAGCCATTCGTATTCAAGATTGGTTCCGGTCAGGTAGTCAAAGGTTGGGATGAAGGTATTGTGCAAATGAGCCTTGGAGCAAGAGCACAGCTCACTTGCAGTCCAGATTATGGTTACGGTAAAGGAGGAGTCCAAGGATTGATTCCCCCAAACGCAACCCTCATTTTCGATATGGAATTATTAAAAATTTGTTAAATGCAACAGATTATTTGTCGAAAAGTGATTAAGAGAATAAATTTATTAATTAATGTCATTGTCAATTGATCGAAAAAAAAATAAAAAGAACTGAAAGATAATAGAAACTTTTTCAATAGTTTTAGGCTCGGTTTGGATTAGTCGGCAGACATGCTAATAAATAAGCAGTATCAAAAAAGATCCAATCAGCTATTTGATCAATATTTTCAATAGGGAATGACCTAAAGTAATAAATCACCCTTCAATGAATCCAGCCTATCGTATTACTTTGGTTTATTAAAGAAGAAGAATATCTTTACCCTCTATTCAATTTTAAATGCAGTTGCTTTGAATTCAAAATTCAAAGAGATTAAAAACTTATCTTTGCGAAAAATCTTTATTTGCATTAAGAAATAAAAATGATTTATAGAAAAGTATGTAAAACTATTTCGAAAATGGAGATACAAGTATTAGGGTCACCCTGAAAGTTTTACCCGTTTCCTTGTAATTTTAAAACAGTACATTGTTGGCCTATGTTATCATTATCAATAGAAAATGAATTCATTAATGCACTATCACTAAAAAACTTTCACAAATTGTGATCCCTGAATGAAAAGTTATTGAGACTTCAGTGGTGCTTACAAACTACTCTATATCTTAGAACAACTTGATGGGTAGTCTTGCCTCATCCAGCCTACAGCCCAGACCTGGCGCCATCAGACTATTATCTGTTCTGGAAATTAAAGGATCATCTTTGGGGCAAAGTATATAAGAATTATGAGGGATTGCAAAATGCAGTAAGGGCATTTTTCGGGGCCGACAGAAAACATCCCCAAGTGAGATTTTTGAAAGCAAGACTTCGGATTGAAAAATGATTAGCAGGAGTAAAGTAGCTTTTGATTTGTAGTTAGGGAGGTTCTATCTAAGGGTTAGCAGCAAAAAAATCAATCAATCAACTACTTAAAATTTGTGCTTAAAACAATGTATATGTATACTAAACAATAAAATGAAAATTATTTTATAAGATTTATTTTTCGCTTATAGTACGGAATTGCGCAATAATTCCGTCTAAAATTATTTATAAGCTTTCTCACAACTTTTTAGATACATTCACTCTCTTTTATACCCTTGCTAGCGTCACTTAACTGGGTACTTGACTGTGCTCATTCGTGTGGTGCCACGTTGTTCTCTATCTACTGTCCTAACTTTGGCTAAATCAAGCTCCCCTTTCAAGTAACGCTAGCATATTGACAGACATTCACTGACTCACACTAGCACATAATGTATAACGTTCTGTTCAATTAGTATCAAAGCTCTTACAAACTCCATTTATGATTGTTAACTAGATCAATAGTTTGATCTAACCTTGAAAAAATTGTGAAATTCATTTCCTTTCCCATCATCTTTTTATCCAGTTTGATGTTTTGACAATTTATGTTCAGACAAGTTGATAAGTGCAGTAAAGTGACAGTAGTGACATCTAGTGCAGTAAAGTATCTCAACAATAAAGAATTATAGAGTCCCAAAAGTAGTTTAGATTAACTATAAATAGAGCATAATCAGTCAACTGCCAAGGACGAAAGAGAGAGAGAGAATGGAAGATAGAAGATTAAAAAGGGATTTAATAAGAGCGATCGATGAAGAGAATGAGAAAGTTGAATGTTAAAAGGGTTTTATACAATATAAACAGTACAGTATTGTTATTCAATTATTTATAAAAATAAAAAAACAATAATTAATTCTTTCTTCTCATCAATCATATAAATAGAAATAAGATCTATTTTATAGGCCTATTAAATTTTTTGTTAATTATAGATTTTTTTCCCAGCTTAAAGAGTTTATATTGAAATTTCTATGAATTTATTGATTGAACAAAACTCATTTATTAACTGAGAAGTGTTTGATATTTTTCAGAGAGTGAACACAAATATTTTGAATATTTGAATAGAAGAGTGATTAATGACAAAAAGAGAGTGAAGCCTTTTCTTAGAATAGGTCTACAGGAAAGTTTGAAAATAAATTACATAATGATAAAGTGTCCGGAAATCAAAAGGGGCCTAACACTTAAAACTAGCCTTAACTATCTTTTCTCTTCATTTATATATGGGATATTTTCTGTCGCCCTCTAGTTTGACATTTGCTTTTTAAATTCCCTTCAGATATCCAAGTTGAGTTGAGAAATATGCCTGAAGTGAAAATTTATCATCTTTACATAATATTTATTTCTATTGGATTATCTGTATGTTCTATAATTTGTACTCAGCCAATAAATGAAAGAATAGAATGTGGTTGGCCCGGAATATCATTAACAGATTGTCAAAATACTGGTTGTTGTTACAATGGAAATGAATCTATTCCCTGTTTCCTCCCTGGTGGTAAGATTGATACAATTTGTTTAAAGCACAAATTTCATTATATCAGCCAGGGCTGACAGAAAACATCCATAAAAGAGATTTTTGAAAGCAACATTTCGGATTGAAAAATGGTTAGGGGAAGTAATCTAGCTTTTGATTCACAGTTAATGGGGTTCTATCTAAGAGTTAGTAGTAATCAAAAAGGTTAGACTAAGGCCAGGTTAGGGTAAAACTATGCATTAAGAGATGTTTTCTGTTGCATCCATGGCAGCAATTTTAAATGTTGAATTATTTTTTAACATCTCTTAATAATGGCCTAATTTTGTTCTCTTTTTTTCATGAAGGAGAAATTATGTTAATAGCTCATACAAAGACAAGTGGTCATCCAATTGAATATGCCCGCCAGAAATACTTTAAATGTCAAAATGGAGACACAGCATCAAGAGCTCAAGTTTCTGGTAAAAAAAAAATAAGAATTAAAAACCAAAAGCAAAATAAAACTATTTGAAATATTTCTTTAGGAATGTATATTTGGATTATTAGTGACAAAGTACAGTCACAAACATGCAGATCAAGCCAATATCAATATTCTATTGAAGGAGATGAAGAAATTATTATTGGAATTAGTCCCTACAATTTTAATGATAAAACAAGTTCAGCATTTATGTCACCATGTCAGTTTCAAATACTTTGATTAATTTGTTTACTTTATAAAAAAAAAATTATTCTATTTTTTTTCCAGTAATTCCAGAAGAACACTTAAATTTAGGGATACATTCATACAAAATGATTGATAGTATATGTAAATTAGGAGGTCTAACGGAACCGGAAAGATATTCTACATGTGATAATTTAAATTCTGATGGATATGAACAGAAATTTTTATATCAAATTTTTGAACCAGCAAATTCAACAGTCCAAGTCGAAATACGTGGAATGAATTTTTCCTGCTCACTTTCAAATACAGAACCTTACGTTATGGTCTATGTTAAGGCCTATACTCAATATTTTAATCAAAATGACCTTTGGAGTGGAGAATTTCTCATATGTACACTAAATGATCATAATGGAAAATGTTCTTATATTTGCAATTGTGGTAATTCAATATGTAAAATAATATACTTAAAATGGCTGATCAATTATGACAAGTCATTAAACCCTCTAAACACAGTGTCCATTTGTGATATCAATGTTGTTGCTATTTAAAAATGGAAGTATCTTCAAACAAAATGAAACTTCTTTATTGTAACCTTTCATCATTATGAAAATATAGAAAAAAAAAAACAATTGATTATACTCCCAAGTACATTTTCACTAATTTGATTATACAAAATTTAGCCCTAGTCATACATTCTTAAAAATTTCATAATGATATATTTTTAAACCTTTTCCTATATCTTCAATTGAGCCTATACAATTTTTTTCTATCTAAGAGATCAAATTGATTGTGACAGAGAAGATGAACAATATTCCGTTCAAGTCTCTCTTTTTTTTTTTATTATCCGCTTTAAAGTAATTTTTCATATCAAATATATTCAAAAAATTGTCTTAGTACTCTAAAATTCTTGAAAATGACACATGCTTTCTTTTTCTCTCTTTAAAATCTCATATTATATTGTTATAGGCCTACTAATTGAAAAATTTGACTCTTATCATACGTTTAATGGAAGAGTACAATATGGATCATAATTTAAAAACTTTAAACTTAAGAATACAAAATATGCAAATTAGATGAACTTTTGTAGAAATACAAAAATATTAACTTCCTCAATTGTTATCAAAGGAAGAAAAGTTGTGTGAGAAATCCTCCTTATGTTTATAACAAGATAATGAATATCTTATCTTTGATAAATTATAAAATATATAAGTCAACACATAAAGGTATATTTTAAAAAAAGGGAAGAAAAATAATCATGAAAATTTGGTTGAGTTCTTATTGTAAATATAAAAAAAATTATTTATATTTTTGTTTTTTTTATTAATAATTTTAAAGTTTTTTTATCAGTTTTCTGCCTCTTTTTTGCAATTGTTTATTCGGAATTCAAATGTCCAATTGATTCTGAATCAAAACCTATTGATGGAACGTTTGGAGATCCGAATTATTGTGAAGTATACTATCAATGTATAAATGGAATTGCTCATCTTCAAGTTTGTCCTATTGGTTTTCATTATAAATTTATATTTCAAGATTGTCGCTATGTAATCTGTATAGATTCAAGAATATCAGATTGTCAATCATCATCATCCTTGATTGATGATGATTTAAACGTTGATTTAAAATCTTTAAATGATGCTGATGAATGTTCACCAAATAAGAATGAAACAGTTGCCAATTCAGTTGACTGTAGGAGTTATTATAATTGTGTTAATGGTGTGGCCTGGCCTCAACGTTGTCCAACTGGATACTATTTTACACCAATCATTAAAAATTGTAATGTAAAATTATGCGTTCCATTTGAAGAAGCTAATTGCGCAATACCTGGAGGATGGTCCGAATGGTCAGAATGGAGCGACTGCAAACCAGCATGTGGACAGCAAAGACACCGGACAAGAGTTAGGGAATGTAATAATCCACCAGCATCTAATGGTGGACTAGAATGTCAAGGTAACTCGATTGATGTGGACCAATGCGAAAGTAACGACTGCAATGATGGAGATACACCTGCATTTATGGTCTCTTTATTAAACAATGAAATAGTTGGTTCAGGTAGGATGAATTGGACGCAAGTTGTCATCAATCAGAAGAATTTATTTAATGAAATTGACAATAGTTTGAATATTCAAAAATCTGGAATGTATGTCATGTCAGTAACTGCTCATATGGACCAAAGTAGTAAGGTTGATATTACTCTGGAAGGCACTGGAAGAAAAATTGGTTTATCAAAACTATATAACGTATCAGTTGAAACTATAACCAGATGTGGAATATTTACGTTAACTTCCTTGCATAGGCCTAACATTGTTCAGAATCAACCTTTCTCAAATCTAGTGGGAAGCCTAAATGGAACTGAAACTTCCTGGTCGGGTTTCTATTATAAAACTGACAACTATCTGTCCGCTGCACGTGATAGTCCAACAACACATTCAGGTCATTCTTCAATCAATTTACCGATAGTAACTGCAAGAAAAGGATTTGAAATTAATGGAAATAATTTTATAGCAATGAATGAAGGATTGTATTTTATAAGTTATGGATCAGCTACAATGAGAAAAGTAGCATCTATAATAAAATTACATATCGCAAGTTTTGTGCATTATTTAAGAATGGCAAGTAATCGGGATGTTCCATATGCTTATTCAGTGAATTTTATTCGACGTGTTGAAATACATGATGTGTTTGGATTGCAAAGACATCAGGATACTCAATATTCAGATTCAAATTTACAAATTCATTTAAATGCATTTAAATTGAATGAAAGTTTTCCAATATTTTCAATCATTTCAACAAGAGAAAGATGCAGTGGACAATTTTTTACTTTTGGCTTTAATGCATTACCTTACGTTGATAATATGAATGGTTGGATACCTAATAGACAATCATATAAAATTCCAACTTCCGGTACATATTTCGTAACATTTAACTTACCAAATAAAAGTATGTCTGAAGAATTAGAAGTTTATATAGATGTTAATGGCAATCAAAAAACACGAGTTGTAAAAGCTTCGATACATTACGATTTCTATTCTGGTTATGCCTTTACTGGTGTTCTTATGAAATTATCGCAAAATGATGAATTAAAATTAATGTTTAAAGGTTGTACAGCTCAACATACACTTTTTTCATCATTAACAATCATTTTTGTTCCATAATATTTTTTCTTTTATGCTTTCCTTTTCCTGAAAAAGTGATTTTAATACAAGAAAAAAAACATTGAAAATTAATGACAATTTCTTTTTTCACTCAGCTATGGTTTTCATTCTTATTTTTTTTCTCTCTCTCTCTCTCTCTCTCTATACATAAAAAGAAATGTTGATGTAATCAATACTAACTTTTATGCCTTATTAAAGTTAAAATTATCAATTCAATATGAAAACTGTAAAATACCAGCTTATAAAATGTTGTGCAATAAACTTGGTTATGATCTGCTCTATTATGAATATAGTATTTGTTCAAAGGACAATGGTATACTTTATTTTATTAAAAGACTCTTTACTGATGTATTGGTATAATCTAGCATTCAATGAAAAAATGATATTATGCTTTGCTACTCTATATTTTCATAAAAAATATTCTCCTTATCAGATCTTTATTTACAACTGGATCAATATGGTCATTCAAAACGTCTTCAACCTATTTTACGCATTAAAAGAAGAGGATATTACGTAATTTCTGAAATTCAATCAGATTTAATTTGTGCAAAGGCCAACTTTATATATCTTAAATACCATAATTCTGGAAAAAGAAGAAAAGAACTTATTGGTTTTGATGAATCAGCAATAAATTATACAAATTATGCAAACTTGAAAAGATACCCTGAAGGAAATATTTTTTGTGAATCATTTACAATTTCACATTATAAAACCATATCTCTATATTCTACAAATTGGAAAATCTATTCAGACTATCAAAAGGTTATTTCTTTAAAACGAAGTAAAGATAGAGCGAGAATAAGCGAAAAAATTGAAAGGTATATTTGTGCTCAAAGAGGTAAAGTTAGAGGAAGAAAGCCAAAGAGCAGTTATGAAAGTTCGAATGTTAAAGATGTAAGTATTTATTGTTTTGTTTTTGTTTTACTATTAGAAAGATAGCAAAAAAAATATTTTTAGCAAAGTCAATATCATTCTTATGATTACTGTTCTTATGATGATAATGATGTTCAAATCATATCACTGGTTAGTATCTTTAAGCACATATAAAATTCAAAAAGAAATATATTTTTTAAATTTGAAGAACAACACTCAAAATGAATATGATTTTTGTAAATATACAAATAATTCCAAAGATAGTTGCATATTTCAAAATCAAGATGTTTATGTAACATATTTAAATGTTTTTTGCGATAAAGAAAGAAATTCAACTGGTTCCATTATTCAATTTTTTCAATTTGTTTTTTTTTTTTTGAATATTTGGAAAATATTAACTTTTTTTTCCCACAATAGAAAAAGAAATGAGAATATTTAATGAAAATTTTGGTAATTATTACAAAACAGATGAAAACAAATTGGAAATTGATGGGGTATTAGAGATTTATATGGATAAAACATGGAATCCAGTCAGCCTATTAACAACTAATTCGCATGAAATTAATCTTGTTTGTCAATATTTTGGATATTTTTCTGGAACAATTATTATTCTTCCAACAATGAAATTGAAAATATATGAACACTTTCTACCCAACAATTATGATGTTCAGTGTTTGAAAAATGATTCATATATTCAGAATTGCAGATTTCTCTCAGAAAGTAAAACAGATTTAGGAATTGTGTAAAATAAAAAATATATCTAATTGTCGAAAAAAACTAATTTCAATTATTGATACATCCACCATTTTAGAGAGGATAGAATAAAACAGGATATTCATGCAACTTTTCAAGTTCAATGTTCAAGAAAAAGAGAAACTGGTAAAAAAAAAGAAAATTGAGCATAGAAGTGATTACGCAATGTTTCTTTTTTTTTAAAGCCTGTCCCCAAAATGATGATATGAAAATTTATGATACATGCTATTATATTTTTAATCAAAGAGACAAATTATCTACAATTAATTCAATGGAAAAATGTAAAGAAAAAGGTTTAAATATGATGGACGAACCGTTAAATTATGAATCTAGAATTTTAGAATTATTATTTTATAAAAGAATTTACTTTTATGAAAATGAAAAAAGCAAAACTTATTTAATTGATATTTATGACCCTGTTAGTTTTGTTATGAAATATGGACTAGTTATTACAATTGGTTAATTAGTAGTCATATTAACAAATTTATCATAAATTTATCTTTCAAATATTCCCATAGCAATGAAAGAAACAAATGACACTAGTCTAAGAACTCCAACAAATATGCCTCCCACTTTTTGGTCAGGATTCTATATGGAAGTAAACAATCATTTTTACTTTAAGTAATAACTACTTAAAATATTCTATATTTAGGATAATTTTCTAGTTAGGGGGAAAGAGTTTGATATTCAACCTCAGATATTTAAAACACGTGCTCAACTTACATCTAGTAATTATCCAAGAAGTAGATGCTATCTTATAAAAAGAGATATGGTGGAGCGTACAAGTCAATTTGTTTATGTAAAAAGAAGCGTTCCATGTCAGCAACTGATCAGAATGTTTCTAGTTTGTCAAGTTTCAACAAGTAAAACTTTGGCATTTGTCACTATTATTATTATAACTTTTTTTTTTTATGAAATATCAGCCAAAAATTCATTTAGTTTGAATGTCTGGAAAAGGCATCTAATCCTTTCTGTATCTTGTACTGGTACAACTTTTCATTGTTCTTACGAAAACATTTGTATTTCATTAATTCAAGTTTGTGATGGAAAATATGATTGTTCTAACGGAGAAGACGAGAGAAATTGTTCTGAATATTTCAAATTTCAATGTCAATCAAATAATCAAAGTGTTCCGTATCAAAATGTTTGCGATTATAGATATGATTGTAATGATAAATCGGATGAGATTTTTTGCGGTAAAATATTTATGATAAGTTTATGCTTTTAACAAACAGTTTTTCTCTAAAAGAACACAAATCTTGTTCATCAATTCAAATGTTAAGCATTTGCCTTAAATTATTGTTATTTCATTGTTTTTTATTATTAGATCTTGTAAAAATAAACAATGCATTGAGAGAAGTGAAACTTGTGATAATGAGAGAAATTGTCATGATTCAAGTGATGAAGACTGTAGTAGTTATAAATCTTATGGAAATAATTCTTTTGGTGAGGAAAACAAGTCTTTTTGATAGTTGAATATTGAAAGATAATGTTATAGGCTGCAATCCAAAAACACATTTTCTCTGTAATAATAAGTGTCAATCAAAAGATATTATATGTGATTTTGTATATGATTGTTATGATGGCACAGATGAAGATTCTGTAGAATGTGATAAGAAATTTGATTCAATACTCTCCGAAAGGTATGATATAATTGTATTGGATCACTTTCAACTGTTCTTTTTCAACAGATATCAAAATGTCAACAATTATAAAAAGAAATGTAGCCTCAAGTATAATTCAGTTGGAAATTTAGATGTTAGAGTTAGGGAGCCATTTTCATTAATTAAATATTGTGATAGAGAGAAATGTTTGAAAGGGGAATATCTTTGCCAATCATCTAGATATTGTATATCTATTGAACAAGTTTGCGATGGAATTAATCATTGTTGGTATGGTGATGATGAATTTAATTGTAGTGAGTTTTGTTGAGTAGAAAGAAAGCATAAAAATTGTTTCAATATCTATTCAATAAATTTTGTCCAACAGAATATTTTAAACCACAAGGTTTTTTCAAATGTGAACAGGAAATGAAATATATAAATATAAGCAGAATTTGTGATGGTATAATTAATTGTAAAAGAGGAAATGATGAAATATTTTGTTCTAAAAATATTTCCTATTGTCCAAGGAAATGTTCCTGTCAACTTTTTTATGAATATCAATGTCAATCAAATATTTTGAATGGGAGAGAAAAATTTCAACTAACTTCAATTCCTCATCATATTAAAGGATTAAGCATAATTAATTTTAAATTATTAACTGAGTCATATATATCAACAAAATTGACAAAATTAGAAATTGTTGATAGCAATTTGAAAGATTTTTTAGAAAGATTTTCAACTCCAAATTTAATTGTTTTAAATTTAACAAGAAATAATATTCAACACTTTAAATATCAAAATATAACGAAAGAGAATATTCTAGAAATTTTAGATATATCTTTTAATCCATTACAAACAATTTCTCAATTGACTTTATCAACTTTTCTTAGAAAATTAGATTTATCTTATACAAAAATTACTACTTTAAATGCAGTCACTTTTTCAAAGGTTAGAATGTTGACCTACTTTTCTCTGAGAGGCTGTACAATAGATACAATTGAAAAAAATGTTCTTTTAAAGAATAATATACATTTTTTGGATTTATCTCTAACAGAACTTCCATATAGACAATTAAAAAATTTAATTCAACCTTTGAATAAATTAAAAATTTTGAAAAGTAAATATTTTACAGCATGCTGTTTGACAAAAAAATATGCAGAATCTATTCAGTTTTGTTCACCATCCTCTTCAATTGTCAACACGTGTTCCGATTTAATTGCGTCCAAATATTTGGATATATTCTTATGGTTTTTAGGCCTATTTGGCATTTTACTAAATATATTGACATTAACATTTCATTTTCTGTCTGTAAAGAAGAAGTATAATGGATTTTATATAACAATGTCATTTTCTGACCTCTTAATAGCGTCGTATTTAATAACTATTGCCGTGACAAATAAATATTTTAAAGGAACATTTTTCGAACACGAAGCTATTTGGATATCTGGATTTATTTGTAAATTTATTGGAGGAATTATGAATTTTGCATTAATCTGTTCAACTATTAGTTTATGTCTTATTAGTTTTCAAAAATATTTTGTAGTCAAGTATCCAATGCATCAATTTTTAAGTTGGAAAATCAATACTTTTATAACATTTATATATTTGGGTTTAAGTTTTTTCCTTGGTTTCTTTCCAATCTATTTTTTTGAAGTAAAAAGTTCTTTTTTTCAACTTGAACTATTTAAAATATTTTATTCAATTTCTTAGAATTATTTTGACAATTCCCCAATTTGTTTTAAACTTCATATAAGAAGTGATTCAAACATTTCATCATGGTATTCTTTAATCATTTTTGGAATTATGATTTTTGTTATATCAGTTGTTAATAGCATTTTTTACTTTAAAATTGTTTCTATTGTTAAAAAGAGTAGGAAACATTTTATGGTTAAAAACAGGAGGAATAAATCATTGTCAAAATCTGTCTATTTGATTATTATCTCAAATCTTCTTTGTTCTCTACCACTATCAATTTTAGGTTGGCAAATGATTTAGGAAATTTCAAATTTTATGAGACAGAAAATAGAAACTTTAATGCAAAATTATAATGATAATTGTTCAAATAAGAAAATTAATATTTTCTGTATCATCTACACAATGTGTCGTAAAAATTATTTTTCATAGGGTTTCAAACAGCTTTTGTTGTCTCAAAAAGCTAGAAAAGTTTAAGAATTAATCATAAGTATAATAAAATAGAATGCAAATTCTCTCCCCTTAGTGACAAACAGAGAATCAAAATGTATTTTTTATTCCACACTGATAGAGAGATACTGTTTCAACAACTTTCAGGATTAGGCAACCAAAGAGTTATAGGATAACATTACTACTAAAATAGCATACTGAACCCTGAAAAGTGTTAAAGAACCATTAAAATCTTATATATTTTATTTTGAATATAACTTTTCTTTTTTACTAAATTTTCAGGAATAATTTCAATTTTCATAAATGTTCAAATGAGCAATGAGTTGTATTCAATCATCATTCTTGTTTTGGTACCCATGAATTCTGTTTTAAATCCTTTTTTTCATTCATATGCTGAAATCTTAAAGAAGATAGAAAATAAAAATCAAGCTATCATTAAACAAATGTAACTGTTTTTTTTTTCTTTTAAATTCCTAAAAAATTTTCTTTTTAAAGTGAAACAAAGAATACTGAAATAATTAGAAAACAGCATCTTTCATGTAATAAAAAAAGAGAGAAGCATACAGTTTTTTTAAAGTATAAAAAAAAAATTATATATTTTTTTCTTTAAAAAAAAGGTCTCTCTTTTTGTCAAGAAGTTCAAGAAAAAAATAATTTGTATTTTAAAAAAACAAATGATTTAACATCATTAAATTCTTATGGAAAGTTTAATGACCTTTTAATGATTGTTTACATTTCAAAAGAAACACTATCTACTATATCTTTTTGTCATGAATATAATTTCAGTTTTGATGGTCACATTAACATGGATCTGATATCATATACTGTAAAAAAAAAAAGGAACATGATGAAATACTTATTTTTTGCATTAATTTGAAAATATTTTCAGATGACAAAAGCGGCTTGTAAAGTTATTATGTCTACAAAATTTTTAGTTCCTTTGGAAGGGGGGATGATAAAATGTGATATATTTGCCTTTGGGAAGCTTGTCCGTTCTTTCTTGAGAAAAAGGACTCTTGAATTCTAAAAAAATACAATAAATATATTTTTGATATATAAAACTCATTTATTATCAACTGAGTAGTTAATTCCAATAAAAGATTAATACATAATTATCACACTAATTACAATGGGATCTAGCTATCATCATTTTCCTGTATTTATGTTAACAATCATTAAAGACTTTGTCCATATTATTCTCCCTGATCCTCTCTTTTTAATCTTTGTAATTCATCATGAATAAGTCCAAAATTTTTAAACTAGTCTAAATTATTTAAAAAAGCTACATATAACTTTTTTTGTTGTAATTATTGATTGTAATATAACCATTGTTCAAAATTATCAAATAAGATGAAGAATGATGTTGATGAGTAGAACAAACTTCTATTTCCACAGATATTTTTAAACATTGTATATTCACTGAAGAGTATAAATGAAATACTGATATTGTTCAAATATTTTGGGATAGGGTTTGTCTTAGATACAACATTATAAAGACATATTGCTTAGTTAGGGTTAGGTCTTAGGGTTAGGGATTATATGAGGACTTGTCAAAAATTTTTTGTATCTAATTATACATACTCACGAAAATATGTAAATAATTTGTTAACTAGGAGAAAATTACTCATAAAACTAGACAAAATTTTCTATATTGTAGTCAAATTTTTTTAAAGATAAGACCATTGATTACCCTTCAGAATAGCCCTTACAAAAACAAACCAATTGATTGCAGTTTACAAAAAATTATCATCTGAGAAAAAGATTTACAAGCATCTATAGGAAAAATATATTGACATCCAAATTTGATTTGTGGGATGATTTCAAGTTGAACAAATTGACAGCCATTGATTTATTAATGCAGACATCCCATATCTACTCTCCACCATAAATATCATTTATCTAAGCCTAGTTCTTTAGTATAATAAATAGGAGGCCTATTTTTAGTAGGCCATTAGTGTCTGCTATATTCTTAAAATTTGCTGTAAACGTTACTTAGTGTCACTTTAATATTATTTAAGGTTGTTTATATATGGCACATCAATTTAAGTATAATATAACAAAAGTTAAGAAAAATGGTGAATTTTTCAGAATACACGAGAATATCAATCTTGAATACTCTTCAAAAGCCTGGTATGTCTATCAGGAAGGTGGCAAAACTCTATAAGTGCAGCCCAAAAACTGTTCAGAATATTAAAAAGTTTTTAGAAACAAAATTGTTAAAAGATAGGCCTAGAAGTGGGAGACTGAAAATAGTAACACCCAAGATGAAAAGACAGTAAAAGAAACCAAAAATGGACAGCTTGAGAAATGCTGAATCACTCCAGCCTATGGATACGACAGAAAACGTCCACAAATCAATACTTTTACCCTAACCCTAACCCAGCCCTTAGCTGTACCTAACCTTTTCCATTACTCCTAACCCTTAGAGGAGATCCTGCTAAGTACAAATCAGTTGTTGTCTTCTTCTGCCTAACCATTTCTCAATCCCAATTTTTGTCTTGAAATTTCTCATTTGTGGACGTTTTCTGTCGACCCCGTCAACAAGCTATTAAGAACAGTCTGTTTCAGTGTGATTTAGTGGAGCGTGGAGCCAGGTTTTCCCAATTATATTATTTCAAGAAAATTGGACACGCTCCAAAACTTTTCATATTAAAGCTAAACTTCCAATTACTGTCTATCAATGCAGAATCAATAAAATTCTCAAGCAAGTGCAAAGTAAATATCATACAACCAATGAATGGGATTCTTTACTAAACCAATATAGACTTAAATAATTATACTATCAAACAACTGAAGAAAAAAATCCAAAAAATCATGAAATTTTCTTCCTGCTTCAATTTCAAAAGATATTTTTTTTACCTTTGTAAATGACATTTTCTTTCACAATAGTTTTTGAAATAAATACTAATGTCAACTAGAAATGAATCCCCTGGCGTAATTTTAAAATCTAGTGTCATATTTTCTCTCTTAAAGACTACAGCAAAATGGCTCCAGCAGACAATTTTTGGAATATTTTTTGTTTTTTTATGATAATTGTTTTAGAAAATTTGTTTTTTGTATCTAGTTTAAATTACAATGAGACTTTTGATAACAAAATCTTGGTAATTCCTGCCGGAAGCCATAACATCAGTGGGATTATTAGACCAACCTCTCTGGTTGTCAATCCTGGTGCAAGTTTAACATTTGTATCTCAATTTAGTAAGATAATAGTGGAAGATGGCAAAGTGATTATGAATGGATTAGAAAATAATCCAATTTTTATGAACGTTGAATTGAATCCTAATGATCCCTTAGTATTCCTTTTTAATAGCAATAGAGGTAAATAATCAAGTTTGTCTTGCATTTTGTATTAAAAGATGACAATCAAATTTTTCTTCTTATAATAGATATAGAAATAATGTGGAAGCATAAAAACTATTACAAACTATTGCCTGTCTGTTTACCAAATTATTCTGGAAATTTTCTCGAAGTAAAAGAAAAAAAACAACTTTGTAAAATTTTACAATCAAATTTTAAACAATCAATCTATTTTTTATTAGATGCTTGAAAAATATTCAGGAGTAAGTTCCCATCATATTTCTAAGGAATATTCTAAATTTCGTCAATGTGTACAAGTTGATGGTTGTTCTTTAAATTATCCTGCAAACTGTACATCAGGTCAGTAAAAATGGTGGAAAAATATACTAAATTTAAATCTACTAAATTGAATACCTATTTTGAATATATATAGCTGCAGTTACAATAACAAAATATGCATATAAATATATGATAAAAGCTAAACACCATGATACAATAAACAGCGGTATTGTGGCAAAGAATTCGAAACAAGTATCAATATCAAATTTAAAGAGTGAACAAGCAACATTCTACTTTAAAGATTCTAATGTCATTTTATTTGAGTGAGTTGCTTTCTAAATCTCTGTAAAATTACACTATTTTCTTCCATATCAACTTTTCATAAAGAAATGTACAGATTCGAAATTCAATATCACAAGAAGCTATTTTTATACAAAATGATAAAAGGAACTACAATTACAAACTTACATCAATTATTTTGGATAAAAATTACTTTGGTCTTGTGATATTATCAAAAGAGAAATCCAAGATTGGTAAGTGAAATGAATATTAAAAAAGGTCAAGGTTGAATAAAATTTACCTCTCCTTTTTTTCAGGTGAGACTACAAGCATTCTATCAGACTCCTATTTGGCAAACAGTCGATATTGTATTGTATATTTTGGAAATGGAAATCAAAATTTTAAATTAGTTAATACAACACTGGTTAAAAGTTACTATGGTATGGACATACTTGATTTTGCAAAAATGTTAACAATTCAATCAAGTTACTTAGATAATGCCCATTTGAGATTATTAAGTGGCCAACAAGTTAACCATAATTCAAATAGGAACATTTCAATAACTGATTGTAATTTCAAATCAAGTCGACTTCGTATTTGGAATAATCGAGATATTCAAATTAACACATTAGAATTTAAAAGAAATCAATTTTTTGGAGTTTGAATTTAAAATTATTAAATTTTAAAAAATTTACTTTTTCTGTAAATGGTCAACTGATTCACTAAACCAATTAGATCACGTGACTCAGTATTATGTAAATTATGTATTATATCTATCATGACAATATTATATAATTTAAACTCCAAATAAAGGATCCAAAGTTGCAGATGAATGTCGCGATAAAAAGGATTAGAAGAGTGATAATAATGGAAAATCATTTTGTCTCAAATATCTTTTTATATTCTGTTCAAACTTCTATCATTCAAAGAAATAAGTTTAATAGTTCAAATGTTGTTATTTATTCTCCAAACTTTTTGATTTTGAGGGATAATGCCATATTCAATTTACATGAAAATTTTCTTCAAATAACATCATTTCGAACAATGAAACAATGGCGTTTCATTGCTATTAACAATAGATTTGAAAATTCTATCCAGTACAAATACTTTTCTGATTCGGTATCTTACAGAACCCTAAGAGATTATTTTGTTGTTTTCTGGTTACATCCATGCAATTATACTACCCAACAAAGTTTAACCATTGCTAATAATACATTGGTCAACTTACGCATTAAACACTTTGTTTTAACTTCCAATTCTCAACTAGATATGGTTATAGAGAATAATACTTTGGTCAATTGCTTATCTAGTAGGCCTATCATTGACATACTCGAAACGAGGAGGAACAACTCGACTATCATACTCAGAAATAATATTATTGAAAATTTTACATCGATTAATGTCTTTAAAGTTAACATTTCAAATTCAAATCTTAATTTTTCAAATAATCTTGTTAAAAACTGCAAAGTTCATGGTATAATTGCTCAGTTTGTAATTACAACTGACCTTATCTACCCTCATCATCATTATCAACGTTATTACATTACTAACAACATCTTCACGGGGAATGACGTCTCTTCGGCATCCATACAACTCGTAGGGGATACTTTCCCATTCATTTCGGAGAACATTTTCAACAATGAAGGCAGTGGTTATGAAATTGACAGTCGGTATCTGTGCGGATTTAATCACAGCAGTCTTTGTCAATTTAGTATTACTCGTAATTTTATTACAACCGGAAATCCATATAGAAAACTGTATGATGGAAGAGTGAATGGCCTATTTGCAAGAATTAATTTATCTCCCAGCTATTCCGACATTGGCATGACTAAACTGAAATATTTTGATGATATAGAAAGAAATCTACCCAAAAAACAACTGAGCGGATATATCAAAGGAAACCTACAACTCAATGGAACTGTTTTCATTCAAGATGAAACGGTAATTAACGGAAATCTAACAGTTTTATCTCAAAATACAACAATTATTTTGAGAGAGGGAACCAGTCTAACTGTATTTGGAAATGTCTATTTTGAAAAGTCAACAACAACAACAACTATACATCAACAACATATCAAAGTGATGAAAGAGAAACAGCAGCAGCCGCATCAAAAGTTTAATGACTTTTTCTTAAATAAAAAATCATTACTAATGACTTTAGACCAGAGAGGAAGAACCAAACAAATACAATTCAATATACGAGACAAGCTTGAAGATAAGCTACTAGACCTAATTCATATAAATAAAATTGTTTGTAATCATTTAAAGAGGTTACCAGCTCCGGATTACATTCCAGATTTATATTATATAAAAGAGAAATATTATCCAACCTGGGCATTGGATTGTTACAATACTTCAAAGCTAACTGATTGTGAAATTGTTGACAACACGAATAAGAGCGTTATGCCACTTTTTTCCTGCCACTCTTTGAAAACACTAGAGTTATTTTTTATTTCGAATGGGGAAGTTGTTTCCATACAAAACGCCCATTTCGAAGGTGTTACACTGGCTTTGGCATTTATTAAGCATATTAGCGTAAAAGATTCCCTTTTTACAAGATCAGAAATTGGTTTAAGTATATTTGGAAGTGTTGAGGATAATACAGTAACAATATCTAACATTCAAGAAACGTCTATAAGTAAAATTGGAGTGAATTTCATAGGCCTATTCAACAGAGTAGTTATAGAAAATAGCCATTTTAGTAAAATTTCAGAACCAATTAAGTCACAACAAGTCAAAAATCAAAGGAGAAGAGACAATTTTTTTAATGCAATATTTTGGTTATCCAATTATTACTGTTCCCTGGAAAATGTCTTCAACTTAAAAGATGGACCATTATGGTTCGATTTCACTTGGTCCAGTTTTAGTCAAATTTATTGCAAAACAAATTTAATAGTTCCAACTGGATATATTTTTAAAGTTAAAGTTATCTTTTGGTCCCCTCATGCTCAATTGAGGATCTATCCAAAAGGGAAAAGTTCATATCTGCTATCATTTTCTAAATATATCAATTTCCAATATGTGCGACATGTGGGTATTGGCCCAATAGTAAATACACTTGTCTCTTATCTAGTTCATTAAATAATTTCTATTACAGGTTGACCTATTCTTCATTTATGAAAATGATATCAAGTTAGTAACAAGAGGAGTTTATCATGGAGAAAGTTTTATTGTCTCTTCTGTAAAACGGCCAAGTGAGTAGTGAGATTCAATAGATAAATCTCTGCTTCCGGTCTACCAGTTTGTTTTGCTTGTTTTTTATACAGTTGTTCAATGTACATTTAAAGAATCAACATGCGGATGGAGATATGAATCTGAGTGGAATGTTACCATGGAAACCATTGAGAAGAATAAAAGCTATTCTATTTTCAATCTAAATGATGGAATATATTCATTTGAGCACGTTCTGCAATTGGAAAGCCAGATATTGCAAAGTGGCAGTCTGGTTCATGAAAATTTTGGATTTAACGAGGATATTTGTTTTTTTAAATATTTTCTAAAAGGAGTTTCAGCCACGCAAAGAGTAATTTTAATTCATGGCAACAAGGAAACTACAATTGATTTAGAGAAACATGCTTACAAAACAGAATTCTATGTACCAGTTAAACATCTTAGATATCAAACACTTTCAATCAAACTACAGATATCATTTTCAGGATATGCAATCTTTGCCAAACCGGAATATGTCTATTGTAAACAGGAAACAACTCCACAATTCAGCATTCTAAATAGTTCATTTACGAATAATAGCAAGACTGCAATAAATATTCATTTTGAATCTGCAGATTTCAAAGCTTATTTTCACATGGAAAATTTAAATTTCATTTCCAACAGACATTCAATTGATATTACTGCTTACCATTCTAATTTGTTTTTCAAACGTTTAAACATTCAAAATTCAATATCAGATTCAATTAGAATTAGATGTTCTACTTTTAAAACTGGTTTATTTCTGAATGACAATTTTACAGTTTCTTTCATTCAGTGTACATTCCGTCATAATTTCAATGCCCGTCAATTGAATATATTTGGCAATAACAATATTTTAGTTAACATACATCAAACACATATTGAACAGTGTTCAAACAATATTTTTTTAATTCAAGTATCTGGTGCCAATGTTTCTATGACAAACTGCACCATCAATGATAATAGACTCAGTGGAAATGTTCTCTTTCATTATTCACAAACTACAATGATTAAAAGTTTAAATATACAAAATTGTATCTTTCATCAAAATGGATTTTTTGGTAGAGGAACATCAGCATGGATCGCAACTTCAGCATTAAATATTCATATTAACAATAACATTCTAAATGATATTTCTGAAGGATTTCAAATTGCTTGTTTGACACATATAGCTGGTAAAGAAACTAATGACTGTTCAAGAAATTGGTGGGGTAGAAATACAGCTTCTTCAGAAGTACATAGCAGGATTTATGATGGAAGATACGATCCATCCAATCAAAAGCTAAACTACTCACCCATTCTTGAAAATATCCCCCAAGCTAGCTATATCAGCAATTATTGCGGTCTTACTGGATGGAAGGATATTGATAAATCTTGCTACTACTTTCATTTTGGACCATTACCCTATGAGGATGCTACAAAATGGTGTGATAGTCATTACGCATTTCTAATATCGAGAAAAGATCTATTGAATAGCAATATACAACGATTTCTGACCAACTCTAACAAAGATAGCAGCCATTCAATAGAGTTCAATATATGGACCAGTGATGATGATAAACATTTTCAACAAACAAATGGACAATTGGTTAAAAATAACATCATCAAATCATTTGTATGCAAACAAGCCATTTTAGGTTTATGTAAAAATAATTGTTTCAAAAGAGGTGAATGCTATGGAACAACATGCCTTTGCAATTCAGGATGGACAGGTGAGGATTGTTCCACGTTTACCTGCGCTAACAACTGTAACAAACGGGGGTCTTGCATTGGCCCAAATGTTTGCCAATGCAATCCTGGATGGCAAGGTAGCAGATGTTCAATATCAAAATGTCCAAGGTATACATCCTGCGCAACATGCGTAAAGAATGATGGCTGCGGATGGTGTGATACCACTCAAAGATGCATTCCGGGAAAACCTGATAAACCATACAGATCTTGCCCGGATTGGTTTTACTGGAATTGTTTTAGTATGGGACCCAATTATTGTTCCAATCAAATATCAACTTTAAACTGTAAAAAACAGTTCTGTGCAGATATAAGCAAAACTCAATACTGCCAGCAGTGTATTGATATAATGAATTGCTTTGTAGAAACGCCATCTGGCTGTAAAATATGGAATGAGAATAAATGTATAAATGGCGTTCCATCACCCAACTTGGCAACTGAAGAGAGGTTGAGTAGCATTCGATTCAAAGAAAATGTTAAAAAAATACCTCATTCAACCACACTGTTCAAATGCCAGAGTGAACAAAGTCTGAATGGAGATTTTCAGGATAAATACGAGATAATCATCTTAAGAGAGGGGAACGGAGATGATGGCGATGATGATGCAAATAGACTAGCTTTAAAAGTTGGAGATGTGATAATTAGCGATGAAAGTATAGGACTCCATCACAGGATTGAACACTATACCAGTTCGTTATCAAATTACAAAATTCTGGTTACCTACCAGACGAACCCTTTAGATTTAATTGAGTATAGTCATTTCAAGACAACTGGTGCATTTGGCAGTTATATTCCACTTGAACTATTTAAGTCAACTCCCCCTTCAAAAGATGATTTAGCAATGCTTCATCAGTTGAATCATCCTGGAAGAAGAATCACAGGGAGAATGAATATCAAATGTTTGGGTGAAGAATATCTATACAAGAAAGATTATGACAATATAAAATGGTCCTATTACATCATTGTAAAAGAGATGATCGAAATAAAGGTGAAAGATGTCATTCATGTTGAAAATACTTATGGTTTTCTTCAAAGAGTCCTGAAATTTGAGAAAACACACAATAAAGATGTATTTTTAGAATCGAAATTAGTCTATTGTTCACCTGACCAATTGGAAAATGATCATTTTGATGGAATCAAAATTTTATCAAATCATCAGCTTCAATGTAGAAATTACAACTTTTTACATAATCTTTATTATTTGAACAGAGATTATGAAGCAAGGATAGGTGATTTGATTGTTGGTGATAGATTACAACCATCTTTAGGCTATGTAGTAGGCCTAAGGACCTTATTAGATGGTTGGATGGCCATTGAAATGATTGATTTAAAATCACTTTCTCAAGATATGAATATCAATACTATCGATATTAGTAAATTAATGTTAAAAACTGGTAAATCATCGCAAGATAAGTTTCTGGAACATAAACTTTTCGTTCAAGATCATTTTCCAAATTACAATAGAAATGTAAGTATTTATAAAAAAAAAACAATTGATAACACTTTTCCTATATTTTCATTTTCCCTTAGAATCCAAATTCAAAACTTTCAATCAATTCAAAGTTTACTTCTTTGATTGAAACAAATTTAGAGACAAAAATCCTACCTTTTTCTGGTTTGAATTATTTGAAGATAACATTTAAAACTAATTTTAATACTGATATAAAATATAACATTTCTACTACAAAATCATCAGAAATGTTTGAAAAACAAGCAATAATTTCACCTAAAAAATTCCAATACTTCTTTCAATATCAAATTAATGGATTTTCATTTCCTGGTTTACTTTCAATGTCAAATTTTTCAATTGGTCCAATATCTTTAGAATCATATGACAAATTGGCATTTACCTCTGAACAGTGTTCACTTTCAGGTAAAGCTGAAAGTGGTTTCATCTTTTTCCCCAACAAAAAAAGAATAGATAATTTTCAGACATCAGTTGAAAAGGAGAAGGCTAGCTGCAATTCAAAATTAAATTGGTCAGGATATGGAAAGTTAACTGTACCATATACTATTGATTTATCTCTTAAATGGCCATTGTATAAAGAGGATACTAACCAAATCATTTCTTCAATATTTCAACAAGAAAAGAAAAGTAAAAAATATTGGAATAGTAATGGAATAGTAAATTCTGTTAATAACTGGTTGGCAAGTCAGTTGAGAACAATTTGAATTTAATATTCTCTATAGGCCTAATCCTGTAAACATAAAATATTTCATTTCAGGAATATCAATTACAAATGCTTTTGACAATCATCGGAATACTGATCAATCATTAATTAAAGTTCAATTAAGCAAAGAACTTGAATTGAAAGTTGGATATTCTGATGAAAGTATCTGTAGAAATGAAAAGATTAATACAGCATTAGTATCATTTAAAAAGTTAGCAAGCAGTGGAATAATGTCTTATTCAGAATATGAAAAAAAAATTTTCTTCCTGAATTCTAAAAGTCAGAATGCCGTCACTCTAGCAAGGTTGAATTTTTTTTACACATTAGTGATAGTAATGCTAAATGAATGATTTTTCAGCCAATGCCAAGAATACAAAAGACAAAATAAAAGAAAATTTGATATTTGTACTTGTATTGCTAACTATGAAATCTCATATGGATTCTTCAACAAGCAAAAACAAGAGTGTATGTGTCCTTGTAGATGTGAAGGTGGCCTGCAACATTTTAGCTTTAAATTCAGCTATGGAAATTGTTTTTGCTGTGATGATGGCTCTGCCAGAGATATTTATAATCCTAACACTGGATGTCCTTGCTACTGTCTAGATGGCACCAAGTCGAGGATGGAAAATGGACTTTGCCATTGCGAACCATGCTCTTTGAGCTACAGAGGTTCAGTTGCAGTTAGGTCATCTTATGGTGAATGTTTAAATAGAAATCAATGTGGAATAGATAATATATGTGTGCCTGAAAGGAGAGGGAAGTCATGTGATATACCAGTTTGTAGTCCTTCACCTAACTGCAATAACAATGGAGTTTGTTCCCCTACTAGCAACTGTAGGTCGAGGTGTAATTGTTTCTCTTCATGGCTTGGTAATTCTTGCGAAATCCGTTTTTCGAGGATTCAATGGGGTGATCCTCACTTAGAGACTCTGGATGGCAGAACATTTGATTATTTTGGAATTGGTCAATTTTGGGGATGTATTTCTCCTCCTCTCTCTTATCAATATCGATTTTTTGCCTTTAAAACAACATCATTCATAGGAGCGATTTCTGTTAAAATTGGCAAATCATCCATCTTGACTGTATCTTGTAGACAGAATGTGAATTTAGATGATTTTCCTATTCTCAGATTGGATGGATCTTTAATTGATAATTTGAAAAGTAATCACTCCTATAAATTTGATAATGACTCAATACGTATTGATATTTCACCAAAATCTCTACTTGTACAGCAAGATGATCCTACAATTCTTATAACAGCTGTAAAAATCAATAGCGGAGCATCTTTAACAGCTATCACATCATACAGTCATGAAATGAAACACCAATACTTAAGTTTATCAATCACTGCTGATGATGAAATGTTTAACGCAACTTCCGGTATATGTGGATTGATGAATGGCGTTAAAAGTGATGATTTTCTAGGTCCAAATGGACAAAATTTTTCCTCACATATTGATTTTGTAGAGTCTTGGAGAGTAGTCAACTCATCCAGAAACAATGGCAGCTTGTACAACACTTGGTCATTCAATTTATCCAATTTCCATAAAGATGATATTATGGATTCTAGCTATACCAGCTCATCTCATAAACCAGTGTACGATCTCAATCATGTTGACCAATCAAAAGTTGCTATTGCCACAAAACTATGCACAGGTGACCAGATGAATGAAAATGATAAGAAAAATTGTATTTTCGATGTTGTCTTGTCCAATGACTATTCATTGGCCAAACAAGGTGTTTTATCGATGAAAAACTGCAAAAATCAATGTTCAAATAGAGGAATATGTCAGGATAAAGAATGCGTTTGCATTGATGGATGGTCTGGAGAATATTGCGAGATTGGAGTGTGTGGGCAATGTATAAATGGTAATTGTTCGGGAGGATTTTGCTCCTGTTTCCAAGGTTTTGAGGGATCAACGTGCGAGATTGAGGCCTACTGTGAAGGAAATTGTTCATCGAGAGGAATCTGCATGAAAACTGATATTTGTAAATGTCAAGAAGGTTGGACAGGTAAAAATTGTTCAGATGTGGCAATATGTCCTAGTGGATGCTCCAATCGTGGTGTTTGTGTTGATCACGATAAATGCAGATGTGAAAAAGGATATAGCGGAAATAGTTGTCTGCAATATAGTTGCGAGAATATGAACTATTGCACAAATCATGGATTATGTATTGCATATGATGTTTGTTTATGTGAAGAAGGATGGGAAGGCGATTCCTGTTCAACAGCAAAGTGCAAGGAAGATTGTTCATCAAATGGAGAATGCATAGGCCCTAATCAATGTGTTTGTCACAATGGTTTTGAAGGTGACCTCTGCGAATCTTTAACAAAATGCCCTCAATTGGACAATTGCAACGGTAATGGAATTTGTAAAAATTCAACAGAATGTCAATGTTATACTGGATATACTGGACAAAATTGTAGCCAACCAGAATGTAGTCCACCATGTTCCAATAACGGCACTTGTATTTCACCTCTCCAGTGTAAATGTAACATAGGCTTTAAGGGAATGGATTGTACTCAATTTTCATGCGAAACCTTAAATTTCTGTTCAGGTAATGGCAATTGTACATCGTTTGATAAGTGTTCCTGCAATCCCTTATGGTTTGGACTCACTTGTTCCCAAGCATATTGTACGGAAAAGTCAAATTGTTCTGGAAATGGCCTATGCATCGCTCCAAATGTTTGCTATTGTCACAGAGGTTATACAGGCGAAGATTGTTCCCAAGCAGCACTGCCAAATGTAGAAATTCCAAAGTTTTTGAAAGAACAATATATAGTTCACGTTGATGAGTTGATATCACCGAATGAGTACATTTTACATATTCAAGCAAATGATACGGATACAGGATCTACTAAAGGAATACTCTATAGTTTAATCTACTCAAACATTTCAGTGGTAATTGATGAACAAAATGGAGTATTGAGATCGAATGGAAAATTTCAACCAGGAATTTATAATGTTGAAGTATTAGCAATGGAAAATACCATAATGAAATTATCTTCTTCAACATTGGTCACAATTATTGTGGATGATGTAAATGAATGTGCAGTGATAAAACATCCTGTTTCAACTGATACAATTGTTTTGAATTCAAATACAAATATAGGATCTCTTGTCTCCAGAATAGAAGCTACGGATGTCGACTCTGGTTTAAAAGCGGATCTTATTTATCAAGTTGATAGTAAAAAACAAATGAAACTGTTTGAAGTTAGAGAAAATTCTTTAGAAATCATAACAACAAGGTATCCACTTCCGGTTGGATTATTTGAAAGTTATGTTATAGTATCGGATAGATCTAGTGACCCTTGTTCAAGTACTTCTTCATTCAATGTATACATTCAACAAGCCAATGAAGTAGCTATGATACCAACAACAAGTCAAGATGAACTAACTAGCACACTTGCCTCTAATGATGGAGAGAAAGAAGAGCCTAGGGATTATACGTCTACATTCAATCCTCAAAGTTTTCTGATTAGAGGTAGTGATCAGATATATTTGATAATTGGTATTTCCAGCGCCATCTTTATGATAATTTTGGTATTAGTAATTGCTATCTGCTTGATAATTCAACGCAAAAATTGGAAATTATATAGATAACTTGTTTTCTGTTTCTTTAAAATCAAAGAATTCCCCTTTGCTGTCACTTGTCAACTTACCATTCTAACAATACATTTTGATATTGTATTATTTGTAAGCAAGTGCTTAGAAAACATACAACCTTGCAAAGTTCTTTGTTCCTTTGCCAATTGCACTAGAATCTCTAGAATGACTCATTGAAGTACAATTTTGTTAAATGTTATTATGTTTCCTGTGTAGGTTAACCTACAGTTGGATTGTTAAAAGTTCAGTTGCAGATGTACTTGGGTGTGTAAAATCACTGTATATATTCATGGTCACTAATAAATTGAAGATAGACTCATATTTAACATATGTCTATACTATCTGATCAAAATATTAACATATTTATAAACATCTTTTAACACTCAATGAATCTTTAATCTCTAAGCCACAATTTGCTACAAATATTTTTACTCTAAATCGTCCTATACTTGGGTAGTCAATAATCATTGATAATAGATTTGGCAATAAAT
This sequence comes from Dimorphilus gyrociliatus, assembly GCA_904063045.1. Classification (NCBI taxonomy): domain Eukaryota; kingdom Metazoa; phylum Annelida; class Polychaeta; family Dinophilidae; genus Dimorphilus; species Dimorphilus gyrociliatus. Next base: position 18,140 of record CAJFCJ010000014.1, on the reverse strand, counting down.
AGAGTCACCTACCCAGTTCAGTGACACAAACAGAAATCAAATTAAGTATAAAAGGAATGAATGATACAAAATGTTGTAAGAGACATTTGAATCTATAATAAAATAAAACAGAATTTCTAGGCCTATTCATGATACAACAACAAAACATTTTAAAGCTCGCTAATAGAGTAAAGAATCTATCTTCTAAATTCTGCATTGGTTACAATCTGTTCTGTCAATTCACAATGATCTCAATTTCATTATAGAAATGTATTTGAAAATATTCTTAACTTCTTTCAAAATAGACAAAATAGAAATGAAACTGTTTCAGAAAATGTTCTTGAAAAATTGTTACATGACCTTTTATTGAAAAAACACTTATAAAGCAGGCAGACTGGTAGCAGAGGTGTTAAAAGAAATCATGAAGAATTTTACAATATATACTGTTTTTCTTCTTTTGAATTTAGGTTGAATGATATTTAGATTTGTCTCAAATAATTTTTTAATTATATTTTAATCAACAGTTTTTGTGGTTCATTCACAACAATTTTCTGTATCAGTTCAAGTTTCAGCTGTAATGTTGGAAGGTTATCAAAGCTATTATGTATCTTATAAAAACCAGGTTGGAAATCCTACATGCAGGTGTTTTTGTATATTAAAATTTGAATAATGAATTTTACAAATTTAATTTGTTTTATAGCTTTATAGCTAAAAAATCAGATGGAACTGTGGTAGCACAAAATACCCAAATAGTATATACTACAATTCAAACTTACAGCAATTTCATCTTCTGCTTTATCATCATTCACTGAAGATTTTATCTTAACTTTTTCTTTCACCTGTAGTGCTTCAGGGTCATCAATTAGTTTTGAATTAAGGGCATATGTTTATGCAGTTGAGAGTATGTTATACTATAAACTATTTTCAAAACATTTATTTCAAAATTCCAATGTTTCATTAGCTTTTGGTGCTAGTACTCTACCTGTGATATATGGGGTTGAAATTGATGTGTCAAATATGCAATCCTCACCAACTACAGCTAAATTAGATAGTATGTTTGCTGGTGCTACTTGCAGGTTATTAGTTCAGTGAAATTTAATTATTCATCATCATCTATATGATTATTTTTCTTTATCTCAGCTTAACTCAACCACACTCTGCAATAGCTACAACAAATTATGATGGATCAACTGATTTAAGACAAAATGACATGATAATTACAGTTACTAAAACTGGTTCTCAGGAATCTCTTCTCATGGTTGCAAGCTGCTTGTCTGATGGAAAGACATTCCAGTTTATTTTTCCTTTGGTGCTCCTTCACCATGGGCATCTGCAACAGGAGATCTACACTTTGCTCAAAATGTTATTGATAAATCATCAATGTCTACAAAACAAATATGTTATGATGTAACTGGCCAAGTGGGAGATTTTATTTATATTGCTGGATTCTATCACAGTGGAATAAAAGTATTTGGCCAACTTAAAGATGATTACTACATGCATAAAATTATCATTCAGTCTCCATCAGCCAAT
>CAJFCJ010000014.1:0-16339 GCA_904063045.1 Dimorphilus gyrociliatus | reverse complement strand
TAAATGTTGAACCTTGTAACATCCTGTTACTAAAGATAAATATGAACTACACATTTCGGCAACTGTAAAGTGATGATTGGATGTCAGAGACAAACCTCAAAGTATATAAATCCTCATTATTCTCATTTGCATGCAGCTTCCATCTGGACCCAAGGACCTGGAAAATCATCTGGAAACAACCTCCACTGGAACCATCCATCTACTCCTCAACATTGGAAGACAGTTTGGTAATTTGGCAACCTGCTATTACAAACTATCTACTCTGCTATCGAACTCTCATATGTTACTTGCTTAAGTATTATTATTGCGAATAAACCATTTAATTTAAACATTTGTTAAAGTTCGAGTAGAACCAGTATTGTTATAACTTGCAAACGCATAGATTTGCCAGCAAGAGCAGTACAATATAGGATTCTTTAAAAGATAAATGATACTTTGATGTCTTTCCAAAGTCAGTAACAGCACAGAAAGTGATGTTTGTATTTGTGAACATGCCATTGCTATTCCAAGAAACTTACAGAATTTACTATTTTGCCATTTATTGCCATTTTCTAATAATAATTTTTAAAATATAGATCTACAATGGCAATTGAAATCACATATAACGACGTTTGAATAATTGCTTAGAATTAACAGTAATCTATATGATTTTGACAAGGTTTTCATTAGAACTAATACAAAGGATAGCAAATTCCCTAAAACTCCAAATATTCCAAAACACCAAAATACAATTCTAATCCAATTTAAACCAAGTAAATCTGTGCATTGTTAAAAAATGATTTGACGTTTACATAGAACGTGTCGACCAATCAGCTTCCAGATTAAACAACATAAGTAAAATGATTATTAAAGATTTTTGTATTGAATTTAAATTTTTAGCAATTTTAGTATGAATTTCAGTTGGAAAGTTTGCTTCATTCAAATGAAGTTCAGTTATTTTGGTTATTGGTTTAAAAAATCATTAATAATATAAAAAATTTTGCAGTAGGAAATTTTAAAATATTTAAATATTTAAATGAATTTAAAATGTAATTTAATTTTTTCAAAGGATTTCTTGAAATATCTAAATATCTTAAATTTGGGAACAGAAACTTTTGAACTGGCTTAAATCTTGTAAATTATTTTTAGAAATATGCAAATGTTGAGTAGTAATAGTGTTGTATTTCTGCCTCTAAATGATAAAAATTCCAATTTACTGCCTAAAATTCTTAAATGAATTAGATTTGATAAAAAATTGAATTCAAATTGGAAAAATTAATGTTTTCGGTGACACTCAAAGATTTTAGGTTTGTTAGAACAGTTTCATTTCTTAATTGAATATCACCAAAAATAGCCAACTTTTTCACATTGATTGATATATTTAATGCAATACTATCAATACTTTTACATGAAAATTCATACAGTGTTATTCTACGACATTTTGGATATGAAAAAACATTTGAAATGCAAAATAATTCATCACTTCCATATTTACAATCGACAATATTATTGCATATTTGATTAATTGAAAAAAACTTGATTCATTTCTACATTTGAAATGTCCTTGTGCAATGAAATTTTCTTAAAAATAAAAAGAAAATTTACACTGAAAAGTAAAAATAATTTTTGTCTTCCTCTCATTTATTACCACAATTCAATTCATCTTCATTGTTTAGGCAATGATTAACACCATCGCATACCAGATTTATTGATATACAATATTTATTCTCCTGGGACAGATACTCGCCAATTTCACATTTCTTTCCATTGCAATGAGATAAATCACTGCTTTCTTTATAGAAACCTGGTAGCATACTTCCTAAAGAGTCATACTTCAGGAGCATTTCTTAGCTGGGGTTTCTTATATACTGGAGCACATATTTTTTGGTTAAACTCATCCGAAAAATCATCACAATCAACTTTTGAATCGCAAACTTGGTCTTTTCTAACGCAGTTTTGGTGACAATTGCTCGGTTCTTTCCGCATTCTATTTTTGAGTGGTTTACTCAAAAGATATTTTTGACAATTGAAATGGAAAATGATAAATCACTACTAAGTACATAAAGTGTTTAGCTCTAGTGTTTAAGTCATTGCTCAATGGTTGATTGTCTTAAATGTGCATTTAGACCAAACATTGAAAATTTGACCTAAATGCAAAGCAATAACCAGTTCTACAACTTTCAAAAATATCAATTTACTATTCAATTTTTATACAATGACTTCAAATATGGCTGTTAATGATTTTCCAAAGAGCTCTAACAGTTTCTGTTCATCTTGGTAGAATTATCAATTGTTGCATAAACATCTATTTATTGGTTTTACCAGATTGAAATTTAGAAACAATAGCATTTTCATTGTTACCTAATTCATCAGATGTATCAAAACAATTTCTTTTATTATTACAAATGTCCTCAATTTCACACATTGACGATTTTACATTCTCTGAAACATTTCAAATTTTCAATCCTATCAAAAAAAAATATGGGACTGGCAAAATCAATAAGGTTTTCTAACTAATGAAAGAGTTGTTAGGGTTAAGAAGCTAATATCAGAGATAAGTCTTGATTGATTGTTACATTATCTCTTTCTTACTTTTCTCTCTTTTTTATTTTTACTGAGAAATTTTCTAATATAACAAATTTTTTTTAACAAAGTTACATACTTTTCATTTTTAAGATAACAATGATCTTCATTTCTTGCTTTTTTTTGGCAAGTTTATTATATTTTAGCAAGAGAAAAGAAATGTTTGAATAAAATTTTTGTCCTACTGCAGAAAATTTCATCAAATCCGTTTGGGCAATCTTCAATAAAATCGCAAACTAATGTGCAGCTGATAGTTAAATTTTCATCTGGAAAACAGTAGAAATAATTTAGCGATGACCATAAATTTGATTCGCATAGTTTTTCATCCTCTCCAAATGGGCAATCATTTATTCCGTCGCAGAGATAAACACCATTGATATAAACTCTACTCTCATTAAAATAAAACACGTTAATTGGAATGGATCCATCAATTCCCAAATACATATTTAACTTGGAATTTAAATTTATATTTTTATCTAAAAAGAAAGATTTTTTTTCAAAAAAAAGTTATTCATTTATTTTCTTTTATAAAATTTAAATACAAATAATTTTTTGGCAGATTAATAATTTGCTTGAATTTGGTCACATGGTATCTTATATATTTTCCATGCTAAGGAAAAAAACACAGTTCAGTTCCATGAATCAATAGGAAAAATTTAATTCCTACTATATTTAATGAATGTTGTAATAAATAGGTCAAATGACTATAGCAGAGAGAGAAAGTGATAATTAGTCTCTTAAAATGGCTCATTAATTTGATTGAACTCTACACTCACTGATATGTATTGTATACAGTCACCATTGAAATTTTTCAGCTGTCTTGCCTTTGTAACTCAGCAAGAAAGTCATAAAAATTTAACTTTTCTATAGATAAAGTTGAATTGATGAAAAATGTTGACATTCTGAAGAAACATACAATCATTTATCATTCACTCTTTTACCTGCTTTATCGTTGTAGGATAATATGATAATGTTATATTTGATGCTGTGAAATGGCATAGGTATCTTTTCATAAAAATATTCTTCACTTTTTTCCTAAAGATATTCATTTTACCTTTGGTATTTCCAGATAGATGGAAATATTATGTGAAAATTTGTATTATCGCCCGCCATTTTAGATTTGTAATAACATTCTTCTATTTCGATTTAACTACATCGCAAAAGTATCCGCTTTCTTTGTATGTAATAAAATCAAAAATCCTTCTATATGAAATTTTCTATTATTAAATTCATCAAATTTCAGTTTGTTTTCTTGAGTATTAAGTCCTCTAATCAAAATTAGTAATCTTAAAATTTGCACTAAATCCACTAAGGAAGCCATTTTACATTCGAGATTATTGAAAAAAAATATAGTTCAATTATTTCCCTGAGCTTTATAAAAAAGTCTCTGTACTGTAATTTAATAATACATGGATTGTTATAATAGATAATAGAAATTGTCTCATATCCCTAAATCCTTTTGATTTTCATAGAAAGTTGTCCAGTGTATTCAATTGTGTTTTTAATTGGTTTTATTGTCATTTCTGAAGAGAGAAATTTAAAATTCTAAGTTTAACTGATTCTGTTGTTCTGTTGAGTTTGAATTTCCTCCTTATAGGGTTACCGTTTTTCAATTTGATAAAATAGTTTGTCAACTAAGTTATCACCTTTCATAAGACTCAAGTAAAAACTTTGAAAGCAGTTAGACAATAGTTTAGTTTTCTTCTTCAAAAAAACATTTTCAAAAGTTCTTTTTTTCAACTAATTCTTCCATGACAATCAAAAGATACAATCACTCATCTGTATCATTGTATCTTTATTGTACTTGACCTCACATACCAACAAATACGAAAGTAAAAATTGAAATAGGCTAAACACAATACTTAAATTTTATCGAATTGCTCAATTTCGCTCCGTATTGCGAAATCTTCGAATGAAGGAATAAATGAATAACTAAACAGGCAATTTCAGTTTAACAATCAGTAATGATGACTGAAGAAAAACCTAAGAGTTGTTTAACTGATGACAATAGCATTTGCGCAATTTGTCTGAATCTGGGAAGATAAGATGCCAAAAATACTCAACTGTAATCATATCTTTTGCTCAGAATGTGTAGCGGAACTATTAGAAAACGAATCAAATATGCTCGTTGTCCTTATTGTAGAAAAGTGACAAGTTTAAACAAAAGAAATATCGATTTGTGACTGATTATCTCGTTCCCAGTTCAATTGAGGAAGATTTACTGAATAATAAATATTGTAAACTTCACAAAATGCAGCACTAGCGTCATGTAAAACTCATCATTTAAAATATATCTGCCTGGATTGCTTTTTGAATAATCATTTGTCATGTGAATTTTCAACAGACAATATGATTTAAGTGAATATTTTGATACAACAGATACAATTTTGAACTTAGCACAATGTGCACATCACATTCCATTTCGGAATGTAGTAAAAGTATTAGAAAAAGTTGACAATGTAGAAATATTTGATGTATCACACAACTCAAGCATAGAACTTTGAGAGAAATCGATTGTGTCAGAATTCATAGTTTGCAATTCAGGAAAGAAAAAATGGAAAACTATGAATCTACACAATCGATTTCTCTCAAATTCTATGCTTGAGTTGTGTGATACATCAAATATTTCTACATTGTCAACTTTTTCTAATACTTTTACTACATTCCGAACAATGGAATGTGATGTGCACATTGTGCTAAGTTCAAAAATTGTATCTGTTGTATCAAAATATTCACTTAAATCAATATTGTCTGTTGAAAATTCACATGACAAATGATTATTCAAAAAGCAATCCAGGCAGATATATTTTAAATGATGAGTTTTACATGACGCTAGTGCTGCCATTTTGTGAAGTTTACAATATTTATTATTCAGTAAATCTTCCTCAATTGAACTGGGAACGAGATAATCAGTCACCAAATCGATATTTCTTTTGTTTAAACTTGTCACTTTTCTACAATAAGGACAACGAAGCATATTTGATTCGTTTTCTAATAGTTCCGCTACACATTCTGAGCAAAAGATATGATTACAGTTGAGTATTTTTGGCATCTTATCTTCCCAGATTCAGACAAATTGCGCAAATGCTATTGTCATCAGTTAAACAACTCTTAGGTTTTTCTTCAGTCATCATTACTGATTGTTAAACTGAAATTGCCTGTTTAGTTATTCATTTATTCCTTCATTCGAAGATTTCGCAATACGGAGCGAAATTGAGCAATTCGATAAAATTTAAGTATTGTGTTTAGCCATTTCAATTTTACTTTCGTATTTGTTGGTATGTGAGGTCAAGTACAATAAAGATACAATGATACAGATGAGTGATTGTATCTTTTGATTGTCATGGAAGAATTAGTTGAAAAAAAGAACTTTTGAAAATGTTTTTTTGAAGAAGAAAACTAAACTATTGTCTAACTGCTTTCAAAGTTTTTACTTGAGTCTTATGAAAGGTGATAACTTAGTTGACAAACTATTTTATCAAATTGAAAAACGGTAACCCTATAAGGAGGAAATTCAAACTCAACAGAACACAGAATCAGTTAAACTTAGAATTTTAAATTTCTCTCTTCAGAAATGACAATAAAACCAATTAAAAACACAATTGAATACACTGGACAACTTTCTATGAAAATCAAAGGATTTAGGGATATGAGACAATTTCTATTATCTATTATAACAATCCATGTATTATTAAATTACAGTACAGAGACTTTTTTATAAAGCTCAGGGAAATAATTGAACTATATTTTTTTCAATAATCTCGAATGTAAAATGGCTTCCTTAGTGGATTTAGTGCAAATTTTAAGATTACTAATTTTGATTAGAGGACTTAATACTCAAGAAAACAAACTGAAATTTGATGAATTTAATAATAGAAAATTTCATATAGAAGGATTTTTGATTTTATTACATACAAAGAAAGCGGATACTTTTGCGATGTAGTTAAATCGAAAATAGAAGAATGTTATTACAAATCTAAAATGGCGGGCGATAATACAAATTTTCACATAATATTTCCATCTATCTGGAACAATACCAAAGGTAAAATGAATATCTTTAGGAAAAAAGTGAAGAAATATTTTTATGAAAAGATACCTATGCCATTTCACAGCATCAAATATAACATTATCATATTATCCTACAACGATAAAGCCAGGTAAAAGAGTGAATGATAAATGATTGTATGTTTCTTCAGAATGTCAACATTTTTCATCAATTCCAACTTTATCTATAGAAAAGTTAAATTTTTATGACTTTCTTGCTGAGTTACAAAAGGCAAGACAGCTGAAAAATTTCAATGGTGACTGTATACAATACATATCAGTGAGTGTAGAGTTCAATCAAATTAATGAGCCATTTTAAGAGACTAATTATCACTTTCTCTCTCTGCTATAGTCATTTGACCTATTTATTACAACATTCATTAAATATAGTAGGAAATTAAATTTTTCCTATTGATTCATGGAACTGAACTGTGTTTTTTTCCTTAGCATGGAAAATATATAAGATACCATGTGACCAAATTCAAGCAAATTATTACATCTGCCAAAAAATTATTTGTATTTAAATTTTATAAAGAAAATAAATGAATAACTTTTTTTGAAAAAAAAATCTTTCTTTTTAGATAAAAATATAAATTTAAATTCCAAGTTAAATATGTATTTGGGAATTGATGGATCCATTCCAATTAACGTGTTTTATTTTAATGAGAGTAGAGTTTATATCAATGGTGTTTATCTCTGCGACGGAATAAATGATTGCCCATTTGGAGAGGATGAAAAACTATGCGAATCAAATTTATGGTCATCGCTAAATTATTTCTACTGTTTTCCAGATGAAAATTTAACTATCAGCTGCACATTAGTTTGCGATTTTATTGAAGATTGCCCAAACGGATTTGATGAAATTTTCTGCAGTAGGACAAAAATTTTATTCAAACATTTCTTTTCTCTTGCTAAAATATAATAAACTTGCCAAAAAAAAGCAAGAAATGAAGATCATTGTTATCTTAAAAATGAAAAGTATGTAACTTTGTTAAAAAAAATTTGTTATATTAGAAAATTTCTCAGTAAAAAATAAAAAAGAGAGAAAAGTAAGAAAGAGATAATGTAACAATCAATCAAGACTTATCTCTGATATTAGCTTCTTAACCCTAACAACTCTTTCATTAGTTAGAAAACCTTATTGATTTTGCCAGTCCCATATTTTTTTTTGATAGGATTGAAAATTTGAAAATGTTTCAGAGAATGTAAAAATCGTCAATGTGTGAAAATTGAGGACATTTGTAATAATAAAAGAAATTGTTTTGATACATCTGATGAATTAGGTAACAATGAAAATGCTATTGTTTCTAAATTTCAATCTGGTAAAACCAATAAATAGATGTTTATGCAACAATTGATAATTCTACCAAGATGAACAGAAACTGTTAGAGCTCTTTGGAAAATCATTAACAGCCATATTTGAAGTCATTGTATAAAAATTGAATAGTAAATTGATATTTTTGAAAGTTGTAGAACTGGTTATTGCTTTGCATTTAGGTCAAATTTTCAATGTTTGGTCTAAATGCACATTTAAGACAATCAACCATTGAGCAATGACTTAAACACTAGAGCTAAACACTTTATGTACTTAGTAGTGATTTATCCATTTTCCCATTTCAATTGTCAAAAATATCTTTTGAGTAAACCACTCAAAAATAGAATGCGGAAAGAACCAGAGCAATTGTCACCAAAACTGCGTTAGAAAAGACCAAGTTTGCGATTCAAAAGTTGATTGTGATGATTTTTCGGATGAGTTTAACCAAAAAATATGTGCTCCAGTATATAAGAAACCCCCAGCTAAGAAATGCTCCCTGAAGTATGACTCTTTAGGAAGTATGCTACCAGGTTTCTATAAAGAAAGCAGTGATTTATCTCATTGCAATGGAAAGAAATGTGAAATTGGCGAGTATCTGTCCCAGGAGAATAAATATTGTATATCAATAAATCTGGTATGCGATGGTGTTAATCATTGCCTAAACAATGAAGATGAATTGAATTGTGGTAATAAAATGAGAGGAAGACAAAAATTATTTTTACTTTTCAGTGTAAATTTTCTTTTTATTTTTAAGAAAATTTCATTGCACAAGGACATTTCAAATGTAGAAATGAATCAAGTTTTTTTCCAATTAATCAAATATGCAATAATATTGTCGATTGTAAATATGGAAGTGATGAATTATTTTGCATTTCAAATGTTTTTTCATATCCAAAATGTCGTAGAATAACACTGTATGAATTTTCATGTAAAAGTATTGATAGTATTGCATTAAATATATCAATCAATGTGAAAAAGTTGGCTATTTTTGGTGATATTCAATTAAGAAATGAAACTGTTCTAACAAACCTAAAATCTTTGAGTGTCACCGAAAACATTAATTTTTCCAATTTGAATTCAATTTTTTATCCAAATCTAATTCATTTAAGAATTTTAGGCAGTAAATTGGAATTTTTATCATTTAGAGGCAGAAATACAACACTATTACTACTCCAACATTTGCATATTTCTAAAAATAATTTACAAGATTTAAGCCAGTTCAAAAGTTTCTGTTCCCCAAATTTAAGATATTTAGATATTTCAAGAAATCCTTTGAAAAAATTAAATTACATTTTAAATTCATTTAAATATTTAAATATTTTAAAAATTTCCTACTGCAAAATTTTTTATATTATTAATGATTTTTTTAAACCAATAACCAAAATAACTGAACTTCATTTGAATGAAGCAAACTTTCCAACTGAAATTCATACTAAAATTGCTAAAAATTTAAATTCAATACAAAAAATCTTTAATAAATCATTTTACTTATGTTGTTTAATCTGGAAGCTGATTGGTCGACACGTTCTATGTAAACCGTCAAAATCATTTTTTAACAAATGCACAGATTTACTTGGTTTAAATTGGATTAGAATTGTATTTTGGTGTTTTGGAATATTTGGAGTTTTAGGGAATTTGCTATCCTTTGTATTAGTTCTAATGAAAACCTTGTCAAAATCATATAGATTACTGTTAATTCTAAGCAATTATTCAAACGTCGTTATATGTGATTTCAATTGCCATTGTAGATCTATATTTTAAAAATTATTATATAGAAAATGGCAATAAATGGCAAAATAGTAAATTCTGTAAGTTTCTTGGAATAGCAATGGCATGTTCACAAATACAAACATCACTTTCTGTGCTGTTACTGACTTTGGAAAGACATCAAAGTATCATTTATCCTTTTAAAGAATCCTATATTGTACTGCTCTTGCTGGCAAAATCTATGCGTTTGCAAGTTATAACAATACTGGTTCTACTCGAACCTTTAAACAAATGTTTAAATTAAAATGGTTTATTCGCAATAATAATACTTAAGCAAGTAACAATATGAGAGTTCGATAGCAGAGTAGATAGTTTGTAATAGCAGGTTGCCAAATTACCAAACTGTCTTCCAATGTTGAGGAGTAGATGGATGGTTCCAGTGGAGGTTGTTTCCAGATGATTTTCCCAGGTCCTTGGGTCCAGATGGAAGCTGCATGCCAAATGAGAATAATGAGGATTTATATACTTTGAGGTTTGTCTCTGACATCCAATCATCACTTTACAGTTGCCGAAATGTGTAGTTCATATTTATCTTTAGTAACAGGATGTTACAAGGTTCAACATTTAGGAAGGTTAATTGAATTATAACTTGGCCACACCCTAGGCAAGTTAATTAAATTATAACTTGGCCAAACCTTTATTGGTAATTAAAGATGAACCTTCAAGCTGACTAATCAGACTTATGTTTGGCCAATGTTATAGCATTTTCTTGCGTAGGTTTTAAGATGTACATGTATATGTTGCATAAAATAATAGAGTTCAAGCATGTAAAATATAACCAAAGTTGTACAACTTCCCCCTTCTTTGTGAAGATGAGTCCCTTCATCTTGATTTAATGAGAATTACAGGTGGTTGTTCTTCTTCATTAGTTTGATGTTGACTAAAGCTACAACTTTGTTTCATTAGTTTTGGGTTTTCAGGAGAGTTATCTGTGCTCTCACTTGGGGTAGCAATTTCTTCTCTTTGTTTTCTTCTTCCAATAATATAGTTGAAAATGATGATACATACCATTGACACTACAATACTCAAACAAATATTTCGTATGATAACATAAAGTGTTTTCCCAGGTTTATAGTACCAACTATGGAAAAACTTTTTAATTCCAGATAAATTGGGTACAATGCCATTTTTCTCTGCAACAGTGACCATGTTATCATACCTTGCCTGCTTCTGTTCCAGTGAACTGATAACTTGCTTAATTTTTGAGTGCTGGTATGCAATATCCTTCTTTACCCCATGGTGGAGTAGATCAGCTAATCTGGCAATTTCAATTTTTGGTTCAGAAAGGTGATTGTGGATATGTAACTGCATGGATTTTGCAGACACAGTGTGAAATCTGCATCCTCTTTCTGAATAATACACATACGTTTTGTCTTTCATTGGTTGGTTTCTTATAGGATTTAATGGGTTGTGAGTTGTTTTGTAGAATAACTTGTTAGACTTACACTCATTATAGGTAATCTCTTCAGGATTGACTTGCTGTAAAACATGAGTAACTGGTTCTACTTGGAAAAGCAGGTTGTTCATGGTGACAAGTAAAAATTGAGAACATTTGTTATTCTTTTTTATCATGCTTAAGTCACAAACTACTTCTGTTGAGGCTATTGGTGAACATTGTTTAATTATAGCTAATTCTCCCATCTGACTACTGTGCATTCCCAACTCATTTGTTAACACTGTGGTCAATTGAGGATCCAAATTTGCTAGTAATGCCATCATTCTGCTTCTTTGAACAAATTGATTGCAGAGAAGACTTGACAGCTGTTGGGTAAACTTTTTTAAATTCTTAAAATTTGAATCAATACCATGTAGTAAGGTAGATGTTTGGGCAGCTTCTCTCATTTCCAATGGGAATTTGTGGTATGGGTTTTTACTTATCTTATGTTTCAGTTTTGCTTCCTTCTTCATCTGCTTTTTAGCCATTCTCATGTGTAGAGTAAAATAAATTCCTTCATAGGTAATCTTGAATTCTCTGGCTGGTGGTCCTTTATACCATATGCCCAATGTTGGTAATACCTTCTTTTTGATTCTTTTCTCACTGTATACATATTTTGAAATCGTGACAGATTGTCTTGTTGCCCTTGTCCAATTGACTGCTTGCAGCATTTCTTGGATATAATAGTTATCCAGCTCCCAGTAAGATGGACTAATGGGTTGTTGTAGATGATATATCACAACTTCCTTGAGTGTGCCTTTATTTCTCATTAGTTTATACTTTGTGTTTGTTTCTCTGTACCATTGGTTAAGACTTGGTAAGGGGTTGTTTCGCTTGTATAGTATAATTTGTTCTTTAACTTTATTGGGATAGTTTAATAGTCGTTTTTCTTCATTTTTGCCAATCTTCTGATATTGTAGCAAATTGTATAGGTGTTCCTTGCTTGTTTCCTGTATTAAACTCTGTTCCTCCAGTGGTACTAGTACTTTTGTTCCAGGACCACCAATTCCATCAATAAACTTATCTTGATAAGGGATGTCCAGAATAGAATACCCTGGACAAGAATAGTGACCAGCAAATTTGATACAACTAATTCTGTTGCTAATTTTTATCCATGGTGATTGTTGCCCAAGTGTGTAATTATTCTTGAGGTTCCTAAAGACAATAATTGCCTCTTCTGTTTCACAATAGGACTGCCCTGGTAAACAATCTTCCAGGTAGTCCAGATTAGTTGTAATTTTCATATTAGGAGGTTGCCAATATGCTTTGCCAAACTGGATAATTGTGGTGTATTCCAGCACCTTGGTCGTTGTTGGCCATGTGTAGGCAGCAGGAAACTGATCTTGGTGGATCCAAGTGTTTCTTTTCACCATTAAAGGTTTTCCTTGAAAAGATCGTTTGTCTTTTATCATCTGTCTGCATTGATCATGAGTTACTTTGATAACTGAGTTAACAATCCTCCTCTTCTTTGCTCCAAAGAAATAGTAAGTGTAAAAATTAGTTCTTAGATACACTTGACATTTTACTGCTCTTGTTTCAATTTCTTCCAAGTTCAATTCATAGATATCAGCTGTAATTGTCTTGGTTTCTTGTGATTCTATATTACAAGTTGGCTCATCTGCTAGATCAAATGCCTGGCTTGGTAGTTGGTTAGAACAAAAGTATAATGGTGGTTTAAATGTTAAGGTAATGTTTGCACTTGTAACATGGGCACCTTGGTAGGATGGTTTTGGGACTGTTATTGAGTGGATGCAGCCACAGATCACCATTACAGTCATCACTAGTGGAAGCCACAACATCTGTTTCATGTTAGCTCTTCCTGTGTTGGCTATAGTTGAATGGTTGAAAATTTTGTGTTGTTGTTCCACTCTGATAGTTATTCCATCTTCTAACTCTATATATTGTGGTTCCACTTCTTGTTGGGAATCTAATTGTTCAGAGATGATTTTAGTCTCATCTAAAAATATGACTGACTCATTGTCTGTGTCACTTGTATTTTCTTTCTCATCTTGGGATGAATCTACCACTATGAGGGACTCATTATCTGAATGGGTTATGTCAATAATTTCACCTTCAATAATTATTGACTCATTATCCGAATGGGTTATATCAATAATTTCGCTTTCAATAATTATTGACTCATCGTCTGAACTAGATATTTCATCTTCTCTATCAGAGATAATGTTTGCCTCTGAATCTGTATTTTGATCCAGTTCATTATTTGTTTCTGTGTCATCACTTTCAGATGAGCTTGAAGGTTCATTGAGACTGTAATTACTGTCTGTTTTGAAAGTATTGCTTGTGTCATAACCAGTATCAGAATTAGTAACTTCCATCTCTGAGTCATCACTATCTGAACTTTCTGATGAAGAGTCATGCTGTCCCATCATGGCTATAGTGACTTTGTTTAGTTGAGGTTGCCTTATTCTTTCAGCCAGGTTCCCTTTCCTTCTATCAAATTTGAGAGAACACTGTTTAGCTTCAAAATTGAGGTTTGCTCCCACAGTTTGTAGGAAATCACAACCAAGTATTATTGCTATGTCTAGATTTTCCATAACTATAAATTCTTGTTCCATACTTTCTCCAGCAAATTGGATATTCAGCTTTACGCTTCCTTTTTGCTTTAAAGCTTTCCCATCAGCTGAAGTTATAATTGGTAAGCCAATTGTTTCTTTATCCATAATTGTAACATCCATTAACTTGATTTCTTTTTCAGTAATAAAGGATCTCAATGCTCCTGTGTCACACAAGGCAATGACTTCTTGGCCTTTTGATTCTTCAAACGGAATTGGAAGTCATTTCTTCCTTCTACCTGAGAAAGATATTGGAGGTGTGTTATTTCCTTCTCCACAAGGTGAAAGATTGTTGTTGCTTCTTTCCCTGTTTCCAACTTATTAGATTCATTGGCTAGTCTTAATCTGCTACCATGTACCAACTTGCATGTATTATCATCCATTTGTATTTCATATATCCACTTTTGATGATTGACTTTTGTTATTCGGTATGGGCCTAACCATTTTAAAGAAGGATTTTTGTTATTGCAATTCTTGCAGCATCATTTCTTAAGAATACTTCATCATCAACCTCAAAATATTTTGGAAGATTGAGATTTCTATTCTTTCTTTCCCTATATTGTTCTTTTGCCATGATGGATTTACAGAAGGCTGTAGCTCTTAACTGTACTAATTGCTGCTGGTGATTGAATACAAATAGTACATTTGTTTCAGGAGAGGTAGTATGCATTGTTACATCAATCAGTGTTCTTGTGCTGGTGCCAAAAAGAAGTTCCTGGGTGGTAGTCTTGTACTTCCTACAGGTGATTGATTCAAAAATGCTTGAATCAAGGTAGGTTTGCAACCCAGTTATGCTGATTTTCTTCCACCACTAATTTATTGATTTCCTTCCTCACTTCTCTATTTCTTCGTTCAACTAGTCCATTGCTCTGGCTTCTATAAGCTGTTGTTTGGATTTTCTCAATACCTAATACCTTCATAAACTCTTTAAAAGCTTTACCAACAAAGTTTCTTCCTTGATCTGTCAACATTTGTTTTGGAATTCCAAAAATGGGAAAAAATCTGTTGAAAAGAAGGTTGCAATTTCTTTACTGGTTTGCTGTTGAGTGCATATAAAACTGTGTATCTACTGAAATGATCCACTATCACAAGTATGAATCTGTATGACTTAACCATGGGTAAGGGTCCATTATATCCATGGCTACCAACTCCATTGGTGATGCAGGGTGAAAGGTTTCTACCAAAGGGTATACTCTACTCCTACCATTCATTTGTTCACACAAAGTGCAATCCTTTATTGAATTCTCAATCATAATCTTTAATTTTGGGTGCCAAAAGGTCTTTGTAATTATTTGTAATTCATTCTGGGTCCATGGTGATTGTGAATTTTATTTTTATGGAATTTAGGGAGCAGAGTTAGCATCAAATGGTCAGGTAAAACCAGAATGTTTCTTTCTTCAAGGATAATCCAGATCATTTCCTTGTGAACAAACATCTCCATTATGAAAGGTGTAAAAGTTCCAAAATAAGGAATAGGTAGCTGACCATCCAATGTTAAATATTCTTTAATTGATTTTAAATTCACATCTTTTTCTTGCTCTGACTGTAAGTCAACAGAAGACAAATCAATTTTCTCTTCACTGTTATCACTGGTAGCTACAAAAGTTAACTCTGGTGTATGTTCATACTGTTCCATTTTAACTGAAATAGAGGGAGAATTCTCCTTTTGATCTTCCATGAATTAGCTCTTCAAATGTTACTTTCCTTGGGGGTGTATATTCTTCTAATCTTGTTAATGCATCTGCTCTATTTTTTCTCCTGTCACATAGATAATTGTAAATTTTAAATCCATTAAAGCCATGACCCATTTTGCTGTGCTGACATTCAATTTGTTTTGCTTGAACATTTGTACTAGACTCTGATGATCAGTATATAAAAAGAATGGCTCTGTCTTGAAGGTAATGTAAAAATTTCTTTACAACCCAGTAAACACCAAATGCTTCCTTTTGATAGGCTGCATATTTCATTTGATTATTGTTGAATTGTTTTGAAGCGTAGGCAATGGGTTTCATTGTTTTCTTCCCATTCTCATCTACATAAACTTGTTCAAGAACTCCTCCTACAGCTACATTCGATGCATCTGTTGTTAAGTGAAAATCTTTAGCAAAATCAGGTAGTTGTAATACAGGAGGGTTAACTACTGCATCTCTCAACTTGAAAAATGATTGCTTGGCTTCCTCAGTCCATTGCAATTTATCCTTTTTCCCATGTAGTTTCATTAACATATACAGAGGTTTAGCTACTCTTGCAAAATCTTGTATAAATTTTCTGTAATAGCCACAAAATGCAACAAAGCTTAGTAGTGAATTTGCAAACACTGGTGGCTGTAAATTATATAATTTATCTGTCTTGGACTTATCTGTTTCAATCCCCTTTTCTGATACAATGTGTCCCAAGAATTGAACTTGTTCTTTCAAAAACACACATTTACTTAGTTTAATCTTAAAATTGTACTTTTGAATCTGTTGAAGAATGGTCTCCAATGCTTCCCAATGTTGGTCCAGCGACTTGGTAATATTATTATGTCATCAAGTAGTTTAGGCACAAATGCTTTACATCCTTTAGCAAAAGAATTCATTACATAACTAAAATGAGGAGGGCATTGGTTAATCCAAAAAGCATCTTAATAAATTCAACAAGCCA
>CAJFCJ010000013.1:1695143-1712041 GCA_904063045.1 Dimorphilus gyrociliatus | reverse complement strand
GAAAAAGTAGCCTGGAGGACACTGCTGAGGCCAAGCAACCCCATTTTGACAATGGTAGTAAATTCTGCAATCAATTAAGCTGGCAACAGTTGAATTTAAATTTGGTGCGCATTCATTGGTTTTAACGAAACAAGGAGTGCTAAAATCTTTTTGATTAGGTTCACACTGCAAAGCTTCATTTGTTTGAATAGTTGAATTTTGCAGTGGTGGACAATCGGCAAATTCTGGATCAACACAGGTCGTAAATGAACAATCTAATGTTGTAAATCTAAAAAATAGACCAAGAGGACAACTCTGAGGAAAAGCAGTTCCGTTGATACATTGATAATAAGATCCACAGAATTCTGGATCCCTATAAGCTCCGTTGATTGGTCGAAAATTATCATCAACTGGGCAAATAAATGATTGGCAGAGAGAGAATAGTTGTAAAGTAAACACTATAAGCATAAAACAATAAAATATAGATTAATATCTTAATAATAATAAAACTACTCACAAAGGTAACAAATAATAATCTTCATCCTTTAAAATGCTGCTCTTAACAATGTGTCTACTTTTTAATGTACGTATACAATATATAAGCATTCAAACAGATAAAAATCTCCTATAGTTCTCCTACTCAACCAAAAAAAATACTTTCAAGTGGATCACACCAAACGTTAAAAGTTTTTTTAAAAAATCTCATAAAGTTCAACATATCATACCATTGGAAAATTTGCATAGATTACAACTTCAAATTCAAATTATTTCTGATTAGATTTTGATAAGAACGATCTATTATCAGCTATTATTTCTTTGAAATAAAGATAAAAATCGTTTGACCTAGTTTTCTAACGGAAGTAGTCACTTCCAACAAATAAATAACAAATTTAAGGTTTAAGTGCATATGACAACTTTTCATAGCTGCCACATTGCATGTATTTAATAATTAATTTTATTATTTTTTCTCAATTAAAACAATAGATGGCGTTAATGGCATTGAAGTGAGAATTTATTAAGAAAACAATCATAGGAAATTCATTCTCATTCCAAATGAACTTTTTGAACTGAGAGTTGTTTGAAATTGCATTTTGAAAAATGCAGTCTTTTAGTCATTAATTTACCGTAAACAACCTAACATATACAGTAGTCCGCATAAATTTTGGTGCCCCCTAAATTTTGATAGGCCAAATTTAAAATAACGGTCAAAAATGTTTTTTCCCACGAAAATAGTTCTTTTTGTCTAAATTTATATAGATAAACAGTAATATTTACATAATATCGAAAAAATTGAGAAAATGATGATACTTTGGAATATAATTAGTAAAATATTTTGCCTAATTTTCATTAATTTTTTCTGTATTTGGCTGCGTTGCATAATCATTGGTGCACACACTTGATTTCTGGTTTGGCATTTGAAAAAACGTTGCAAACTAAAAATTTTTTTGACTTATTTAATTCTCCAAGTTAAGTTTATCTATTATTGTCAATTTTAATTATATTAGTTCATTTTTATTGTATTTATTTAACTATGACATGGTGTAAAGAGATAAGGGAACTTGTACTAAGGAAATATCAGGAAATTGGAAAAATAAGAACAACAGCAAGGGTTCTGGGGATGGCACCAACATCAGTTAGCAATATTCTACAATATAATCCACCAGAACAGGAGAATTGGGGCCGCCCAAAGAGACTTACAGAGAAAGACATAGGCAGGATGAAGAGAATAATAAAGAAATTAAAAAGAAATAAGGAAAGGGTTATAGCACGAAAACTTTTGAAAGAATTAGAAGTTGATGTAAGCTTAGCAACAATTCAAAGGGAGCTGAAAAGACAAAAATTCCAGTATAAATGAGTGAGACAAAGACCTGACCTTACATCCAACAATTGTGAAAGAAGAAAAACCTATTGCCTTAAGATGATCAGTGATAATCTAGACTGGTCTAAAGTAATTTTCACCAATGAGGCTAGATTCTCACTGAGAGGCCCTGATGACTTCAAAACTTGGACAAATCATGGTGAAAAAGAATTCAGGGTGATGAAGAATATGGGCAGAGGCGGAGTCATGGTATGGAGACTCATAACATCTGATGGAATCTTTGAGATATGGAGGATAAAGAAGAAACTTAATGCTAACAACTATAGCAGTTTTATTGTGGAAGATGTTCTGCCTGTAATAGAAGAAATATCAGCTAAAATGGGGAGGCAGTACATCTTCCAGCAAGACAATGCTGGGTGCCATACTGCTAGGACAACTAAAAGAGCCTTTCAAATGAATGGCATCCACCCTCTTGATTGGCCAGCAAAGAGCCCTGACCTCAGTCCTATTAAGAACATGTGGGGTCTCACCAAAAAACTGGTTTATGATGGTCCACAATTGGAATCGGAGGAGGAATTATGGAAGAAAATTAAAAAGTGCTCTTATGAGATTATAAAAAGACAACCAGACTTGATACCAAATTTATACAGGGGAATGGGGCATAGAGTGAGCAAGTGTTTAAACAAGAGGGTGGCTACATAGAAAAATAGACAAAATATGAACATTAAACCCCCCGCTCCAATTATTTTGCAACACAGCCAAATAAGAAAAAAAATCAATAAAACAATACATTATATAAAACCAAAAAAATTATATAAAAACTTACCTAAATTTTGTTTCGAAGATATTCATATATATATCTATGTTTAATCTAGTAATTAAGACAAAAAAAATTAAAAAAAAAATCTTTTTTCCCTGTGAAAAAGATTTTTATTGTTCGGCCTATCAAAATTTAGGGGGCACCAATATTTTTGCGGACTACTTCATAGGCCTACATACTGTATATTAATATATATATTTATAAGTATTTATTTATTGAAAAACTGTTCTTTTTTGCAGTAGTTTCCTAATTATGTTTGCAGCCGATTGTAAATCGTCTAGAAAATTGTCTTTATTCTTTTCAAAGATATTTCCAATACAAAGGTAGAATTTTTTAGAAAATTTATCATAAAATACATCTTCTAAAGCAAAATTTCCATTGAATGAAAAATCTCTTGAATGAGCATAATGAATGGCTGAATACAAATTTAAACTGCAAATTAATAGACTATTCTCTTTTTTAAAAAACAATCTTGAAAGCTCAATTGACTGTAAATTCAAACATTTCAAATTGAAACATAAATGATTTCTATTCAAGTCTAGAATTGTTTTTGAAGCTGTTGAAAAATATTTTAAAATCTATAAATTGAGTAAAAAATTGAATATTTAACAAAAACTATTTAAAAGCGTTTCCTTTTTTAATTTCAAAACTAAAGTTTCTCTGTAAATTTCAAAGAGAATATAGAACAATAATAAATAAGCAACAATTTCAAATCAAACCTCTCTTCTAAATTTTTCAATTTTTTATTTTTTTGATTTCTTGAAAATTCACCAATCATAAAAATATACGCATTCAAAAAAGAAGTCAACGAAAACACGCCAGTTATATACATATTATAAACATTTCTGTTCCATACAACATTGAGTGGTTTTGAAAAAACACCTGTTTTTTATATTTAATAAATTGACGTAACGTCAATCAGAATTGAAGAGAAAATGAAAACCTAAAATAGTGAAAAAAATCCAAATAATACAATCAACAAAAGTTGATATTGTGAAATCTATTTTTAAGCTTGTCCTTTTGGAATCTGTTGCAGTTAGCATCTTCATTTTAATCGTTTTATGTCTTATGTAGAATATTAATTTCACGTCCAAAATAAAAGCAAAACAATAAATGCAAAAAAAAACAAAACTCAGCAAATTCAACAATTCAACATTTTCAGATAAATTGCCAATCGGAATATAAAGACATATAGCACATTGATTATAGAATTCCTAAAGAAAAAAAATTACTGAGCTTTAATATGAAAAAGCTAATTGAAAAAAAGTGACCTTGATTATCTGAACAATTGAATATGAAATTGTTAACGAAAATATAAACAAGAAAAATATTGTCATTCTGGGAAATTTAAATAAAAACCATTTTTGAAATGGCTTTAACACCGCCAAATATCTTTCTAGTGAAATCAAACATTTACAAAATGGCGACGCTATTATTGAAAATGTCGCCATCACTGATAGAATTCTGCAAAATGAACTACTTGTCCATTGTTTGTCGGATAAAAAGTAATTGTCCTGGTAATAGGCGTTCGCAATTGACACGAACAATAAATACAGAGCAAGCACCAACTGACTGAAATACAACAGCAAATGATAATATTTAGACGCCTTGAAATATTTAAAAATGATCCATAAACACAAAATGTTTCCCACAACTGCAAAAACACTGAAAAACCACAACTGGATTTCCAGATATTTCACATTTATCAATCTGCCGCAACTGAAATTCACCGAATTTGACGGTTCGCAGTAAATATTCCTGAATAAACAGCACAGTGTGAAACTGCTTCCGTACACCTTTTCCAAATTGTTTAAACCATTCTTTATGCCGATTGACAATGTTGAAGGAATTGTTGATTCGTTGATATACAACAATTTCAGCTTTTGCAGATGAATAAAGCAATTCTCTTCAAATTTCTGTATGTTGCAGCCAGATAATTTTAAAACCTGCAATCTTTTCACTGATGCAAAATACTTCCTCTTTAAACTCTTTATTCCCGTAAACGAAGCGTCCAAATACTGCAGTTGGAAACACTTCAATTGCCACAGGAACTTAAAGGAAGCGATTGATTGTGAAAAGGAAACGTCGAGATGAAGCAAAAGTTTCAACGGATGCGAGAATACAAATTCTTGCCGAGGAAGGTTTCGGATCTTCTTCAGAGTGAGATGCAAGAGATTCGGAAACATTTTTGAAGTAATGTTGTCGAAAATCGATCCGTTTTCAACAGAGAAAACAGTCAATTGGTTGGATGCTGGTGAAAACTGAAATGGCATTTCGCCTTCAATCGAAACCTTTTGAAACATTTTTGTCAGAGGAATTTTGCTCCTTTCCATTTTGACTGAAGAGATTTTTTGTTGAAAAGAACAATGAATTTGAAAAGGAAAATTTTGTTGACAATCAAAAACGTTTTCATAGAAAGATAAATTGGATTTTGGACAATAAATTTCGTCGCTTCCTTCAAAGCAATTCACAATTCCATCACAAACTTTTTCCAACAGAATAAACTTCTTTTCTTGTTTGCATTTGAAAAATCCTTCTGGCCAGAAATCGTCTGTTGTGTTTTCGCGTCAAATTCCCTATTGCAGCGTCTACTTGAATGAAAATGGCCTCAACAACAGGCCTTGCACCTACCGCAGTCCGATTCGTCATCGCCAATTGCGCATTGTTTAATCCCATCGCAAACCTGTTCGATAGAGATGCAATAATCGTCTCTTCTACATCTATAGTATCCATTTTCGCATTTCTTTCTATCGCAGTGTTCGATTCTTTGGAACAAATCTGTGATTGGTATTCCCATTGACGTCTTTTCAAAATAGCAATATTTTCCAGTAGACTGAATTTGTGTTCTGTAGCCGAGCGTCTCGTCGTCATTATCACAGTCATATTTTCCATCATTGACGTAGGAAAGAGGCAAACAGCTGTAGTGGCATTGATATTGCTGTTTGTCATTACAACCTGTGTTCAGACGAGGATTTTATCTGAATACTGAAATGAGAACTACGAGGCAAACCTTTCCGAAATTGTGGCTTTAAAGCATCTTTATGCAAACACAATTCATCGCTTCCATCAAAGCAGTTTCTTTCATTATTGCAAATATCTGTATCTTTTACGCATTGTTGACTTGAACACGGACTGGAATCGTCGTCGCAACGGTCTCTGTCTTCATGGCGAAACGATGAATAAATATTGATGACGTGAGCTAAAAGTGTACTCACGACAGAATTTTTCATCAGAAGAATCTTGGCAGTCTGCAATAAAATCGCATAATCGAAAGAAAGCAATTGATTTTTCCGAATTGAAACAAGTGAATTGTTCAAATGTTTTATTTTCACAATTTTCTTCATCTTCTCCAAAAGGACAATCGTTTATTCCATCGCAGATATAGGCAATGTTGATTAATATTTTTCTGTTTCTACAAAGGAATGTTGGTTTTTTGTTGAGTGAGAAGTAATTGTATTGATGAAAATATCGGTGGATATATGATCTTTGAATTTCTAAAAGACATATAAAAAAATAGAAGTTTTTAAAAAAATATTATTTTTTAGTTTAGTTGTTAATTGAATACTAAATGATTTTTGACAAATGAACCAAAGCTGTTGAATGTGGTTACATGGAATTTCGGTTTTAGGGATGAAATCAATTTCGTATTTATTCTGTTTTGTAATGAAATTATGAAATAATAAACTACTGTTGTATGGAAATTGTTGAAGAGTTTACAAATTCAATTTTCCAACATGCCGGTAGAGGTTTATTTTTGTTTCTAAAAGTATTAAAGTAAAAATTGGAGTGAAAGCTTTTATATATTTTGTAATTGATGATTGACTTGAATAGAAAAAAATGTAAAATTTGAAAAGAAAATGATGGATTAGATTTTTTTGATTAAAATTTACTGGTTCTGGAAGAGCTATTGGTATATTTAATGATAAATTATTTGTTGTTGTATAGAAATATTTTCCATTAATAATCCTCTTTTGAGTTTTTACTAAAAACATATTTTTTGTATGAAAAGTTATAGACATATATGTATACTTACTATATCCAAAATGTGGTAATGAATTTGTGTTTCTTTCAAATGTCTTAATTATATTTTCAATAAACATTAAAATAAAATTTTTATTAAAAGTTGGAAAATCACTGAGTACTAGATTTCTAGCTTTACAGTATTTTTCTAGTTCTGTTATATTGTTTGGTGTTTTACTCTTAAAAATATAATAGCATGTGTCATAGATATTAATTCCACTGTTATCCATACAACCTAATAGTAAATAATGTGTTATTGCCTCATTGGTTTATTAATTCAAAAACACCGTTTGCTTGAATGTTTGAACATTGTAGAAAATATTCATTATTGTATATCTCATCACTTGGATGGTAACTATCAATTCCATTGCATTGTGAAAGGTTTGTTGCATTTTCCATACATTTAATAGTTCTGAATTTAAATGCTCTTTTTGTTTTTAAATATTTTTCATTTCTTCTACTTTTAACAAATGTTCCGTATTGAAAACCAAAAAATGAACAGATTTTACGTTGATGAATATCATTCAAATATATAATTTCATGCCAAGGATCATTCCAAAATTCTAAAATTCCTTCATATTTCAAAAGAGAATGATTTTTAAATGGCAAAAGAATATTTTTCCTTTTTTCAATTATTCTAATTTCTAACATTCAAATTAAAAAAAATTAATAAATTAATAATTTTCCCTTACTATCTTTTGGTATATTTTCGCATTGAGTAGTTATAAGGAAGGCAGGAAAATAGGAATTCTGTTCAGTCCTTTTTAAGTAACATGATTTAAACTCTTCTGTATAACATGTTGGAATGACCTATAAAAAAAGAAACAAAAAACACCCATACACACAAAAATATTAAAAACAAACTTTACCCAGTTTTTAAACCGGAAGTATGAACAACTTTGTACTGATACTGTCATAGACATTTCCTTACAAAGTAAATAACATTTGAGTATATCATTTGAATAATTTACCATTACAAGTGGTAAAATACCAAAAGTTTTAGAATCTATATAATAATAGAATTGTTGGATTTTTAAATAATAAAACAGCAATTGTTTTTCAAATAATGTAGACTTTTCAACAGATTTAAATGTTTTATCTTTTAAAGAAAAGCAATAAAACAGGAAGGAATAAGATTTAAAGAAACATAAAAAAAGAAACTACTACACTATACCTTTTATTTCATTATAATTGCAGATTATCAATGTAAAATTTGCAGTAGAGTTAATAAATTCAAATTTAAAAGTGTTGTCGTCTTTGTAGATTACTACTTTCGTTTTATGTATAATTTCCGATTGTATATTGATTTGGAGAATATATTCGCTTTTTGAACATATATCATTACGTTTAAAATCTTTATAAACTGCATAAAATGTTTCATTCTCCTTTAAGATTAACTGATACAGATTTCCATTTATAGGCCTACTCACTAAGTCTATTTATGTAAAGGAAAATGGATATAAATAAATTTCTCTAAAATTTTTTAAATTAGTGCAGAAAGACAATTATTTTATGGTTTGAACCGACAAAAAGAGTTAAAGAAAAATGATACTCTTGACCCTCTAGTGGACAATTTTTTTTATGTTGAATAAGTAAAATATTTACTTGTTTTATTCTGTTTAAAACATCTTAAATACAAAACTGAAGCTGTTACAGGTAAATGTGTAACCCAAATTATCGATCTATAAATCATTGAATATCTAAACAATAAAAAAAAGTAAAAACTGGTAATATTTTTTCGCCAATTCTATTAAAATTCAAATATTCATACTTTAATTTAATAATATTGTCCATATAATCCTTTTCACTAATGATCAAAGGCATTGGAATTGAATGGAATTTATCAAAACCAAGTAAATTACACATTTCATTTAAAATGTTTGGCTGAAAATTTTCAAAATGTACATAAAAAGTTTTGTTTGCTTCTAATGAAAAAACGTTTAAAATTCCATCTGTATATTTGTCATTATGTATTGGATTTTTTAAAAATAGTCTATTTCCACTATTTTTTTTAGTAACTTTAAAATCTTATAAGTTTGAAAAATAAAATTCAAAAATTATTTAAAAACTGGTATTCTTTTACATTTTTGTTTGTTTTAACCTTTAACTGAACTTTTATAACATTTCGATTTTAGAACTTTTGTACCGTTTAAATAAGCATTTAGGTTAATGTCGCAGTTTTTTATTTTAGACTGATTCCCTTGACATATTAATGCAGGATATCGTATCTAGATAAAAAAGAGAATAAAAGAATAGATATAGAATTTTGCATGCTTTTACATTGTGTGGAAATTTTCTTTCAAAACAGTTTTCTTCATTTGACTGCAATTTTTTTAAATTACAGAAGAAATAACAACCAAATAAAGAATTTATCTCTTTGGCAAATAAGACAGGAATATTTCCATAAGTTTTAGACATAAAATATTGCCGTAACCTGAATGTTGAAATAAAACTAGCTAAATTTGGTGTTTTTGACCATTT
Source organism: Dimorphilus gyrociliatus (assembly GCA_904063045.1). Lineage (NCBI taxonomy): Eukaryota > Metazoa > Annelida > Polychaeta > Dinophilidae > Dimorphilus > Dimorphilus gyrociliatus. The sequence goes on along the minus strand of CAJFCJ010000013.1, from coordinate 1,702,922 downwards.
GCCATTCAAATCATCATCAGAAAATGATCTTAAATCTGAAAGAAAAAAATTAACAAGTATTAACTTTTCTAACCAATAAAATGGCCGAGTTACCATTTAATTCTAAAAAGGAACAATTAAGGAAATTCTGTATATATTTCATGTTTTCAAATTGGAATACAATAGATTTATTATTAAAATATGAAATATTTGCAAAATGAGTTGTGTTAAAATTCAATTCAGTATCAGTGATATATTCAATGTTTGAACATAGTTTCTTTCTATCCTCAGTTTTACTACCAACAACATAGAGTAATGGGCTACTCTTTAACATTAGCCTATACATACCATGGTCAAATTTCTTGGCAATGAGATCTGAATGAAATAAACAAAATATATATTAATTAAGTAAAAAATAATACTACTTAACAAGTTGAATTCTTTTTGTAACAGGTCAAGGCCAAACTATAGGCCAATGACCAACGTAAATTTTTATATAAACTGCAAAAAACCCGGCGTTAATAATTAAAATTTTGGAGTTAAATTATGTTCTTTTTTGACAAACAATTCGCAACAAACAATTGTATTCTTTATTATAACAGTCATTCCATATATTTGTTTAGCTGCTCCTGTACGAGCGAAAAACGAATCGTATCCGAATTTTTTACATAGTGACATCATAATAAAATTATTGTACTGTTCAAATTTAATTGAATATGTAATATTCTCATCATTTTTTACTAGAACGTGTCCAACAACAGAATTTTCATTTAGATTTTTTATTTCAAAGTATAATTTAAAAGTGAAAATTGTATTTAAATTTAAGGCTAAAAATAGAAAATTTAAAGAAACATTCATAGCTCAAACAATTGATGATGGAACTTGAATAATATTTTTTTCTATTTTCATTCATTCAAAATCATCTAAATTGCTTTATAAATCAATTATAAAACATTTTAAATAATTGCTAAAAAAATTAAAAAATTGCAAGTGGTTGTTAAATTAACTACCAGTTTATATTTTATAATTTATACTCTAATCATAAAAAAAACACTTTTATGGCTAATACCGATAAAATGTTTATATTTCCAATACTTTATCTATACTCTAGTACAATTCTATCAATAACACCATTGGTGTGTAGTAGTACTGAGTATTTTAATGGAAAATTGGATATTGAAATTATTGAAAATAAAGAAAATTTTATATTTGGAAATTTATTTGTAAAACACAACAAAAAAAATAATTCATATTTGTTTATATTCAAAAAATATACTTTTTCAATGATGACCTCATTTTGTAAAATATTAGGCTATGAATCACACTTTTCTAGAGTTGAAGGTGGTACCCTACAACCTATAAATAGAACATTCGCAGCAGCTATAACTGATGGATTATGTTGTAAATTGTAAGTAAATAATAGGCCTTTTTAGATTAAAATAGAAAAATAATACTAATTTATAAAAAACTAGCTATTTTTTTAATGATGGAAGAAAACTCATTTTCAATCTGGTTTTAAAGTGTTATAAAAAAGGATCAACATGTTAATTAGTTCATTTTTACTCTATTTTTTTTTTTAAAAAACAAAATTTATTTCTTTTCATAATCTATTAAACAGATTTATTCACTCAGAAAAATGATTATAATATTTATTATTCATATTTAAGAAAGGATAACTCTATTTATACTATTTCTACAAAACAAATATTTAAGAAAAGAATTTGCTCCGACACTGAATATTCTTTACAAATTATTGCGCAATCGCCAATGTCCTTAAATAAAACTTATTATGCATTTATATCATACCAAGAAAATGGATCTTATATCATTAATATAAATTTTATTGATAAAAATAGCTCAATACCTTTATTAAAATGTTCATTTTCTGATCTTAAAGGTTGATAGAGTATTTTCCTTTTTTCACACGTCTTAAAAAATTTGGCTCTTTAGATATTAAAGTTGTCCAATCGTCTTCCCCAATTTGGGCATTAGGATTATTACAAGACAATGATAATGCTTTCAAAAATGGAGGATATTTCATGTCAAAAACATTTGGTAATATTCCACCATTGTTTGAAAATTCTGTAAATAGATATTTAGCTTGCCACTACTATTGTAATCTACTCAACATGTCTGTCTATGAAAAAAGTTGCAAATATTTAAAATTAAAAATTCAGGTTTAATATTTTAACTGTCCTAATTGAAATTTCATTAAAAATACCTTCAATATTCAGATAAAGGATTATTCCATAATTAAAGGTTGTAAAATGAATGGTTTCACAATTACAAATTGTCAAATTTCTATGAAACACTCAAATTTCTATTTAGCTCGATTTATGACAACAATTTGCAAAAAAAAAGGTTTGAATAGTAATTTTTTTTCAAAATTTTTACATTAATTCATATTTTTGTTTTTACTTTATAAATTTGAAAATTTAGCTTTTAGAAATGTTGATACAAACGAAAATTTATTTCAGTTAGCAAATTCTATAGAGTATGATAATTATGTTGAAGGAATTTTACAATTTTTGGAATTGAGTACAAATAGAACATATTTTGTAAAATTTCCAGAAAATAATAGTATATTATTCACTGAAATTTGTAAATATTTGGGTTATGATTCTATGCATATAGTTTTAATGCCAATATATTCGATGAAGATTGAACCATCTATTACTATTATGTATTCCAATGTCTATAAAAGTGTTGTTTGGCAATATTTAGACAAAAATCAATCATCACTTCCAATATTTAAATCGTTGATTAGATGCTTTAAAATAAAATTGATTAGTAAGAGACATAACAGACATTTTATCTAGAATCACACCAAGTTTTTTTAATTTTATAGACATTGTTAGTAAATGGAGTGGGAAGACTGATTTTGCATTATATTTGAAAATTAATGAAATTTTTTATCCCATTTACATAAATAGGACAAATAAAGTGGACATTTGTTCAAACATTCAATATATTGTGCAAATAGATGTTAATCTAATTATAACTACAACCAAAGTTGCTCTATTCAAAAACCCTTCAAAATATGACTTTATTGATCCAAAAAATGGAAGATATTCTATACCTGCTAAATGCAAATATTACCAATTCAATGGTAAGGAAGAGAAAATGGGTGTGGGAGAAAACGGCCCATTTCCTGGTGTTTTATACTCTAACCTACCAGTTCACAAGATGATTAGCACTTTTTGCTGCCCAATTCCAAACCCTACATAATGGTCGAAATCTTAGCCAAAACTTTAGCCTACTTGGGCCATTTCCTCCCAACTCAAAATTGACTTCTTGAAGTAAAAAAATGTTATTTATAAATATATAGATTACAAAATTGAAAAGATTGCAAATGCTGGTGAAACAGAAAGGAACATTTTAGCCTATTATAAACAGAATTTTAATTTTCATTATTACATTAGTTCTATAAATATTGGAATTTTTCCACCAATTTTTTCATTTTTTACATTTGCAATTAATGCTTGTAAACATATTTGTTTCGCCGTTTCTGAAACATTTTCAAAAGATTTTTGTCAATTAAAAGTTATTGTTTATAATGTAAGCTAATCTATTATATTTTACTAGTTTATTTATTAAAAAATCCTTGATTTTTCTTTTTAAATTGTAGAATTTTCCACAATTGGAAGGTTGTAGGAAAAATTATGAACAGACTTGTGTTGTTTCAATATCGAATTTTAAGAGTGATCAGTATTTATTTGATAAATCTTGTGAAAAAATACCAACAGCAAATAATTGTTAGTTAAAGTAAAAGTTTGTAAATGATTACCAGTTTTCTCTGTCAAAAGTTTTTAGAATAATTCAAAATGAAGAAAATATCCTCTATCCATATGTAAATCATAATTATCAAAAATTTAAAGGATTTTTCCAAGTATGGGATAGAAATTGGCATGATATTCAGTATCTCCTTTACAAAGAACAGCAAAAAATTTGTTCTATTTTTGGATTTAATTATGGAACAATTGTTTCACATTCTAAAACATTCTATAGAAGAGAAAGGAATCAGTTCAATAGCTTAAATACATTTCTATTTAAAACACTATCGTGCAGAGAAAATGTTTCATCATTAACAAATTGTCAAAAGGTTGAAAAGTCAGTTGAGTACTATTTTTAAGTTTATGAATTTTTAAATAAATGCCATTGTTTTCCGTTTGTTCGTCTTTCTCTTAGGATTTATCCAGGTGATGAAAATTGGTATCCATACTTTTTGGAATGTTCTAATAGGAGTATAGAAAATTTAGTCGCTTGTCCTTTTGAAAGGGCAATCAGTGTTTATGATGTTTGTTATTATCCAAACAAACAAGATACATTTTCAAATCAGGAAGACAGCATTGACTTTTGCCAAAAAAAAAATTTAACAGTTACAGATTATCCAACACAGAACAAAGATTTCATCTTCCCATTTTTAGTGAAAGTTCATACTCCACTTATCTCCATCAACAGTTTGGATATGGAAGAATACGGTCAAGGTAAATTTTTTAAACATCATGTGACTTTCCAGTAAAAGCATTTTATTCATATTTCAGTATTTTTTATGGCCAACTATTCAAATAAAAAAGCAATGTATTTTTCATCAAGCCAATTGTCACTAGATTTACCATTTAAATTTACAAATTACGTAATACTTTATTTTGTTCAAAATTTAAATTTTAAAAAAGAAACCACAAATTTTGATTTTAAAAATTTATTGAAATTTTCAGGAAAACTTTGTCTTTGAAAATTATAATATAGATTATTACTTTAAAACTAAAATGTACACTGTTTATTTACCTAGAATATGTCAAAAATATTATTATATGGTTATTAAAACAAATTCTTCAAATCTAATATATTATTCATTAAGTTTATACAGACTGATGCATGGTTGTCCCCCACCCAATTAACAACTAAATATGTTGTTTGTTCAAAACAAACATGGACAATTTGTCATTGGTTACCAAGTAACTTTTTAATACGTAATTTCTCTATTCAATACCACACGCCAAACATTATTTCAAGCTGTCAAAAACTCAGAAATAACTACAAGTTTTATTCAACCAGAAGAGATATTTCAAAAATATCCCATATTTCTTTGCAAATATAAAAACCTTTATATCAACATTGCGTATATCTGCGATGGAATAGATGATTGTCCTTTTGGAGAAGATGAAGAAAATTGTGAAAATAAAACATTTGAACAATTCACTTGTTTCAATTCGGAAAAATCAATTGCTTTCTTTCGATTATGCGATTTTATTGCAGACTGCCAAGATTCTTCTGATGAAAAATTCTGTCGTGAGTACACTTTTAGCTCACGTCATCAATATTTATTCATCGTTTCGCCATGAAGACAGAGACCGTTGCGACGACGATTCCAGTCCGTGTTCAAGTCAACAATGCGTAAAAGATACAGATATTTGCAATAATGAAAGAAACTGCTTTGATGGAAGCGATGAATTGTGTTTGCATAAAGATGCTTTAAAGCCACAATTTCGGAAAGGTTTGCCTCGTAGTTCTCATTTCAGTATTCAGATAAAATCCTCGTCTGAACACAGGTTGTAATGACAAACAGCAATATCAATGCCACTACAGCTGTTTGCCTCTTTCCTACGTCAATGATGGAAAATATGACTGTGATAATGACGACGAGACGCTCGGCTACAGAACACAAATTCAGTCTACTGGAAAATATTGCTATTTTGAAAAGACGTCAATGGGAATACCAATCACAGATTTGTTCCAAAGAATCGAACACTGCGATAGAAAGAAATGCGAAAATGGATACTATAGATGTAGAAGAGACGATTATTGCATCTCTATCGAACAGGTTTGCGATGGGATTAAACAATGCGCAATTGGCGATGACGAATCGGACTGCGGTAGGTGCAAGGCCTGTTGTTGAGGCCATTTTCATTCAAGTAGACGCTGCAATAGGGAATTTGACGCGAAAACACAACAGACGATTTCTGGCCAGAAGGATTTTTCAAATGCAAACAAGAAAAGAAGTTTATTCTGTTGGAAAAAGTTTGTGATGGAATTGTGAATTGCTTTGAAGGAAGCGACGAAATTTATTGTCCAAAATCCAATTTATCTTTCTATGAAAACGTTTTTGATTGTCAACAAAATTTTCCTTTTCAAATTCATTGTTCTTTTCAACAAAAAATCTCTTCAGTCAAAATGGAAAGGAGCAAAATTCCTCTGACAAAAATGTTTCAAAAGGTTTCGATTGAAGGCGAAATGCCATTTCAGTTTTCACCAGCATCCAACCAATTGACTGTTTTCTCTGTTGAAAACGGATCGATTTTCGACAACATTACTTCAAAAATGTTTCCGAATCTCTTGCATCTCACTCTGAAGAAGATCCGAAACCTTCCTCGGCAAGAATTTGTATTCTCGCATCCGTTGAAACTTTTGCTTCATCTCGACGTTTCCTTTTCACAATCAATCGCTTCCTTTAAGTTCCTGTGGCAATTGAAGTGTTTCCAACTGCAGTATTTGGACGCTTCGTTTACGGGAATAAAGAGTTTAAAGAGGAAGTATTTTGCATCAGTGAAAAGATTGCAGGTTTTAAAATTATCTGGCTGCAACATACAGAAATTTGAAGAGAATTGCTTTATTCATCTGCAAAAGCTGAAATTGTTGTATATCAACGAATCAACAATTCCTTCAACATTGTCAATCGGCATAAAGAATGGTTTAAACAATTTGGAAAAGGTGTACGGAAGCAGTTTCACACTGTGCTGTTTATTCAGGAATATTTACTGCGAACCGTCAAATTCGGTGAATTTCAGTTGCGGCAGATTGATAAATGTGAAATATCTGGAAATCCAGTTGTGGTTTTTCAGTGTTTTTGCAGTTGTGGGAAACATTTTGTGTTTATGGATCATTTTTAAATATTTCAAGGCGTCTAAATATTATCATTTGCTGTTGTATTTCAGTCAGTTGGTGCTTGCTCTGTATTTATTGTTCGTGTCAATTGCGAACGCCTATTACCAGGACAATTACTTTTTATCCGACAAACAATGGACAAGTAGTTCATTTTGCAGAATTCTATCAGTGATGGCGACATTTTCAATAATAGCGTCGCCATTTTGTAAATGTTTGATTTCACTAGAAAGATATTTGGCGGTGTTAAAGCCATTTCAAAAATGGTTTTTATTTAAATTTCCCAGAATGACAATATTTTTCTTGTTTATATTTTCGTTAACAATTTCATATTCAATTGTTCAGATAATCAAGGTCACTTTTTTTCAATTAGCTTTTTCATATTAAAGCTGAGAAGTTTTTATCTTTAGGAATTCTATAATCAATGTTCTATATGCCTGTATATCCAAATCAGAAATTTATCAATCATTAACCAAATGAATTATGATTTTTATGTTATATTCATTATTGTTTTGAATTGTGTTTATTGTCTTGCTTATGTTCTTCACTTGAAATTAATTTATTACGAAAAGCGGAAGAAGACAGAAATGGAAAATGTATGTTTAAAAGCAGATTTTACAATATCACTATTTGTGGATTGTCTCATTTGGATGATTTTTACAATTTTAGGTTCTCATTGTTTTTTAAATTCAAATTTTTTTAGAGTTATAATGCAGACGTTATATATAAAAAACAACATAGGTATTTTATCAATGCTACTCAATATTACAATGAATAATAATATTTATAATTTATGCATAACTGCAATATTTTCGTCGAGTTCTTTGCTAAATCCATACCTTTTTATTATTGGTGAATATTTTAGATATGAAAAAAGAAGAAAATTAAATGACGTACACAAAAAGTATGAATTTGAAT